>JARHVA010008025.1:110000-400000 GCA_037957365.1 Torreya grandis | reverse complement strand
TGTGTTATAACCATGTCTTGCTTAAATACTAAAGATAATAATCAACTAAAACACATAGTTAAGTCCCTTTCCATTTATCAATGAATTTATAAAACATGACATTGATTTTTCTAAATACATTCAATCTCACTTAGCTATAGTCATTCAAGGAAAAAATATTGTTTGAAAAAACATTCACACAAATACTAGAGATAACAACAAGGATAATTTAATATTGCAAACACATACCCATGATCAAGTGAAACAACCATGATTATAAAATAAAGTGACTATAAGCTATCAAAATCAAACACTAATCAAAAGGATATTATTTATTTGTGGTGTGTGTAGGTTCTTAGTTTCCATTCCATCATCCCCCAATGCCTCCATCTACACCACCCTCTTTGATGATGCCCTCCCTCCATAATAGTCTAAGGGATGGATCTATAATAAATCCATCTCAAAAAAATAAAGGTAATTAGCTAGAATAGTTATAAAATCCATAATTTACTATTGTAATGAATTAAATAAATATGATCGTCATGTACATAACATACAAGTATAATAAACTCCACTAGTTAATGATCATGCAAATAAGCTACATATAAGTGTACATAAATCAATATATATATATAATGAAAATTAAAAAAAAATAGTAATTAACCAATAAATAACCATTAAATCCACTAAATAGGAAGTTATTAACTCTAAAGAGGAATCAATATGTGACACATGTGTAAATGAGACCTACAGGTTTGCATTTTCGTTGCTAAAAGATCTTTTTAAACATCTAAATTGATTATACCAGCCACAATATGACTTCAAGACTACCTTTAAAATTTATTCATAGGGTTATGAACTTCATATATAACTTCAAATATACATTTGGTACGTCTCTTGTTCATATTATGTGTTAGTAGACTCATAACACAGTCCCAAACCTAAGATCATCACATGTTGCTTGGAGAAGGTAGTATTAGAGTGAAGGAATGGAGCCATAAATGTGATTTTAGAGAATTTTTATGATTTAAATATGGTTTAAAACCTTAATCCATGTTATTTAATGTTTAAAACCTTGGAACAAATAAAGGACCATGACAATCATCTTACAAACTATGCTTGAATAGAGTTTTCTTGCCAACTTGGACTCACACATGCCAATAATGGGTTGGAAGAGCACATTAAATATATAAAATTACCATATGCATATCTTTATATTTATTTTATGGATTAAAAACTCTTGAAATTGTCATTCCAAGGAGAAAGATGAGCATGTGGGTTTGTAGGCAACTTTAGACCACCCTAGAGTCTTAAATGTTGTTCATAAAAGAGAAGGGATAGATATATAAAACAATGACACAAAATTAAATGATATTAGGACCCCTAAAATTTTCCAATATCTCATCCTTAAAATTTATCTCTCCTAGTTTTACCATCCACATGAAATTGACCTTTACTAGTCTGTCAAGAGGAAGATGGAGGTTTTGATGCAATCTTGAGACTTTTACGACCTATACAATATATTTGAGGGTGATCTCATTAAGTATATATAAATGGTTTAAACTACCTTCATTGGTGTTAAAACTACAATACTGACTATATTCTGAGTTTGACTAACATCTGTGACCTATATGCTTGTTGGATAACTAATTTACTAGATTTGAAAAGTGTATGTATGGTTATTCCAAATTGATCAACTTTTTAATTGGATTTATAACCCTTAAAAATCACTTATAATTGTAAATAAGGCTAATGCATATTGCATGATCTCATAAAGATGACATATATCTATATAAGACCTTTTAAGAATTCAAATGATTTCTTCACCATTAGATTTATCAACTCATTTAAGAAAGAGGATTTTGGAAGACTCACATTGGCCACAATTAAAACCTTAATATTTATAAAAACCTTAAAATATGCTAAATTACCTTAATTTCCTCAAACAAGGCTTAAGACTCATTAACAAGGCTAACAATCAAGTTTCAAACTATAGAGGTTGAACTGTTTTGGCCCAGGGGTAAAATTGGTCAAGAATTTAGTGATTCATAGGGGTATCATGCTTGTTATGCTTACTATATCAGTTTCCTAGTCCATCCATTGGGTAATGGAGTCACTTATATTCAAACACAAACTTGATCAGACCTTGACACATGAATGTAAATTCTTTGACCACACAAGACAACTAATTATATCTAAGACATAACAAAGGAGAAACACAGCAATCAAAGGAAATATACATAAGACACACATGTGTTATCCAAATACTTATGTAAAATAATACATAAGAAACATAAGTAGATTACTATTATGTATAACCAACTTCAACACATCTTATTCCTCCTAGATCAAACGGAAAGTTTCCTATATAAGCTAATTCATGAGGTGAGATATGTTATAGAATAAGTTTCCCTTTAACTGTAGCACTTGGTGGGCCATGATTCTCACTTGCCAACATGATTTGCATTATCTCAAGTAGATCATCAAGAGTCATGTATCTAATGTAAACACACTCATCTTGTATCTTAATAGCCTTCTCATGATCTCTCTTCATGCTTGAAGTCAACTCAAGCATGACTACTTCATAGTTCATAAGGGTAGCCTCAAACATGGTACCTTAGATATTATCACATTATCCTTCAAGAAGGAAGGTAGCCCCAAGAACATACTCAATCTATCAAATAAGAGATATAGACCATTGAAGAGTATTAAATTCATTTAAAATGTCCTAATATTTTTTCCATATACAATCTTGGTCCATGAAGGAAACAATAGCCTTTGCCTCTATTAGTTTTTTCAATCTAATATCTTACCTATTTTGAAAAGTGTCATACTAATCATAGATTGTTCTATCATGTATTTGAAAATCTTGGTGATGATCTTTAAGATATATTGGCTTATTGGGAAGCTTTCATTACTCATCATCAACTTGATCTTTTTATCTTATAGGTGTCAACTTCTCAAACCCTTCATATTATTTAAACATATGTAAATAGGTCTACCATGTGTCCTTCAAATCTCCTTGAACCTACTCATGAGACTCAATAATATAAATCAACATGATGTTTCTTTCAAGAGAATTTTATTACACATTTGAATTAACATTAGGGGCATCTAATTGTATCTCTACTACAACAAGCTCCTCAAACTCATCAAGAGGTTTTGAGAACCACTCTTCTTGATCATATATGACTTCCTTGTCATGGTTAGCTAACTGATTGATTATTGCAACCAATTCAACTATTTTACCTTGATCATTTTCATGCTCAATCACACTAAGTGGAAGATATTGAAACAAATCAACATCTCCTTGACCCTCTATTGTAACTTCTTCCATGATGTCTTACTCAATATTTAAAATGTCTTAATGGTTATCTAGAGAAGAGATTATGGTCAACTATTAATAGTCATTACTCAATAATTCCTCATCATGTCTTAAAGTTAAATTGTCTTTATTCTCAAAAATGGGAGTACCAATACAAATGTCATCTTCACACACAATTTTGATGTATTCATCATGACTATCCATGGATTCATTTGTAGTTGGATACTCTTCTTCAATCTTCCACACCACAAGCTCTTCTTTCAAAGGGGAGAAGGTTGGAAGGCAAGGGAGTTCACTAGGATTATTGACACTTTCAAGAATGTATTTCCAAATGGGGACAATGAAAGACTTATTTGGAAGATTTTAGGGAAGGGGAGAAAATCTTTGTGTTAAGACTCTCTCATTCTCCCTTTCTCATTCTTGAATTATCCTCTCTAGGTCTGATATGCCTTGGTTTTCTAGGATATTTGGGACTTGAGGACTAGTCAAATAACTTAAGGATCTTGAGAAACTTATTAACATGACAAGACTACCCCTTTTTTGAAATTCAAAAGTTTCTCTCTAACTAGGAAGACTCCATGGTGTAGCTTTAAGGATATTTTCTCTTTTTTGATCTTGTGTGGGCATAGGAAAATATTTGTTCATAAGGGTTGGCATGGTGTAAATGATAAGCATATTCAAATAAGGCATCCAAGATGAAGTGAACTTATTTTTTTGTGGAAGGGTAGGTGTATCTTAAAGGAGAATTGAAATATACAAAGGTTGAATAGGGGTAGAAGATGATGGTTGAGGTTACTTGGATTGGATCTCTTGATTATCCCATCGCACTGATCTATCTAACTACCATTAGATTAATGTTATATATCATACAAATTATCAGTCATGACATATTTATTTTACTATTAAACTAATACCCACTTATCCATCAACATCTATACTAACCTCCTCATCTCCTATATGAGGTAAAAATTGAATACATCTCCAAACTCTACTCCTCTATCCCACTTTATAATTACCCCTTATTAATTTAGAATATTTAGTTTGAGTTACAATAAGGATATGGTAGGGGAAACATAATTTTGAGTTGGATTTGGAGTAAGTGAAGGTGATTATGATTATTACAAGTCTTGGTAAGACTATTGAGGTATATAATTAAAATCATATGAGGGAAAAGTAGGGCAGTCATAAGACTGATACAATTCATGATAAGTCTAATAAGGATTGTGACAAGGATAATAAGGATTAGGATAAGGTTGGTATGGCTCATTAATGATTGATAATGAGGTATATCATATAAATTCTCTACATACCCAGCCATCAAACTTTATGAAATAGACAAGAGCAATAAAAATCATCAAAAATTATTTTAAATAAATACCTAGCCTACTTAAACTAGTTGATTGAGTTTGGAGTCACCATTGATATTTTTGAATGCCTATAAAGCATGACATGTAGAAGTATAACACCAATAATCCTTCAACTACTTTGGACACTAGTCCTACTGGGCATGCTAAAATTGTTATAGCCCAGATTTTCACCTTTAAAAGGTAGTTCAAGCCTTAAAAATTTGGTATAACATGGAGGAAATCCTAGGATATATGTGATCTTTATAAGGATTTAATCTATAGGGTATAGGGCTAGCTCCCATTGATGTATCACATAGTCTCATTCATTATTATACTAATTTATTAGGAAAATAGAGAGAGAAACCTATTATAATGGAGGTGATACACCAAAATAATCTAAACACTAAAAACCAATTTCATGTGCAAATCAACCATGAGACTACTTAAAACAAACACTACTCCTAATCTACTTCTCTACATCAATACATTATTATGGAGATAGTGAAATATGATTGGGCTAGGTGACTAATCAAGAGGTCATATAATGACACTGGTGAATAAATAACTCACTCAACATTAATAATTCACTTGGAAACTTGACAAGACCTAAAAATAAGCTTTCAAACTAAATATGAATTCTAGAAAATGACAACATGCCAAGGAAGCTAAGCTAATCACTTAATAATATAAACTAGTCATGCACACACATTGAAAACAATCAAAGGAGGAGGTATAATTTTTTTTTTAATCATTTATAAAAGGCTTGAAAATGGGTAGGGATTTAACATACCTATGTGGAGGATGAATACATATCCCATCAAGGCTGAATTTATAGACAAAAGAGACTAAAAGAGAGAGAGGGGCATATAAATGAGGGAGTGACAAGTGTCTAAAAGGAGTTATAATCAATAAAAAGTTTTTAAATTATCTCATTAGGTATTCAATACAATGTTTTTCTCTATTTAATGTTCCTTCTTATTAAAAATGTCCTAAATTTTTTTCTATTTGTTTGACCCCTTGGCTTCCTCTTCAAAACTACCCCTTCTCTTGACTTGTGAGATGACAAGTGGCACTCTTCATCATCAAGCCATGTTAAAATACATTATATCTATGTAATTTATTCCTTTAATATACTTAATAAATATCCAAACTAAAATATTAGTGGTTATTACACCTCTTAGGTGTCTTGAAGTCCAATTTATCCTATTATGTTAATCTTGCTTGCAAGTGTTAAATCTTGACATTGAATTCATAAATGTAATTTATCTTTATGGATGGAATATATTAGTCATATTATAATTTAACCAATCCCTTTTAATACATTTTATACTCATTAATACCTCATCCTGCACCTTAAGCTCTCACTTACACTCAATTCCTTATAACCCTAAGAAAATGCAAACTTCCTTGTGTGGAATAATATGAGAATGGAATTGAAACAATAATGGTATTTTTGAGTACCCAGTATGGATTTACATCTCCACGAAAAATTTCATGACCTAAAAGTGAGTGAAAGTGTCTTTTTTGATATGATATCTCTCCCTAATTAGGCCTTAATTAGGCCTCCATGGCTAGAAATTGAGTTTTGGCTCAGAATGACTCCCACACTTGTCAAACTTATTAGAAGTTTTGGATTAAATTTACCAATACCATTAATTTTCTCCATGCCAAATTTAAATTTCTAATACCTTGTACAGATGGGTGAACCATGGGATGGCCAAAACCTTAGCCTAGGTGCTTATTCATGTATGAAGGGTAGTTGAGATTGTTTTCCACATAGTTTGTAATTTTTGAAGCATGGAAATGATTTTTTAAGGATTAAAACATCCTAATAAAATTTAATCTATTGGAAAATATTTCTACTCTTATACTTCTTAGGCTTGTAAATAGGCCTTTTAACTAGTAAATGGTGCATTTCTCACCTTCTTGGCCAACTTGATGACTTGAATATCTCATGTATCACTTTGGGAGGATTTAAAAGTTGTTTTAATGATTTTTTGACATTTTATAACTCTTAAATATCCTCTACACTTTGTTTAGATAGAAATTCATACCTTGCACACTCACAAACACACCTACAACCATGCATTTTAGTTAGTTCCATATTGTACTATACCTTACACATACCAAAAATTACTTGAGAGAATGCTTATCAGATTTGAGAAGGTAAAAAAGTCATTGATAGATCAAAACAATGCATGTGTAGTCATTTTAAGGTCTTGATCTTACATTGGGTCACTAGAGATCTTATTGATAGCTTGTTAGTGCTTTATCAAATTAATGATGATTCAAAATTAAAAGCCCTGGATGGAAAATTTAGTGCCCAAAATTTATATTAAGTACACACACACACACACACACACACACACACACACACACACACACACACACACACACACACACACACACACACACACACACACACACACACACACACACACACACACACACACACACACACACACACACACACACACACACACACACACACACACACACACACACACACACACACACACACACACACACACACACACACACACACACACACACACACAAACACACATATTACCATAATATATCCTTCCACCAAGAATCTTCTCTTGGGATATCTAACCAAAATTTATGCTTATTGGGTGGTTGAATATGCATTATGTGTACCTTAGGAATGGTTTTAGGCCAATCTGGCCAATTTAGGACCTTCTTCTAAAACCCAAAACTTCAATCACATCATAAATTATCTTGAAAATTTCTTAAATTTAGTTATAGGTTTCAATCCATCTCCTTTCCTCATATAGGATAGGTTATCCAAAGCTAGGTTTTATAGGCCAACTGATGCAAGTGACCTTAGTTGACTGTGTTTGCTCATTTATTATCTATTGAAGGTATTTAAAACCTCATATAATGGTCTATTATGGTCTAAATAACCTTATTAATACCCCTTTATAACTTTCATTATATCTAATAAAACCATTTAATTTAACATACTATGCATAACCAATAGTTATGATGCAAAGATATAACTATAGGTGTGTATTTGGTTTATGATGCAAAGACATAACTATAGGTGTATATTTGGTTTCTTTGCATTCAATGGAGAGAATAAATGGAATGAATACCTTTATTAGGTTTTTGTAGACCTTATTTAAATCTTGGTACCTTGTGATGTCCATCAAACCTTTTGAAATTGAGTACCTTCAATTTCTAACTGAGTATGCATCAGGTAAAGTTATAAGTGACTATAGGTGTTTCTCTTCCTTGCTTCTAATCATCTTTATTATTGGTACTCTGATGATACTATGTAATGTTACCATAGATTTCAAACATAATTATTTATTTTAAAACCTTATTTAACACTTTATATTCCAAATCAAATAGGTACCTTATTCTCATGTTCAAAAATCAACTTGACTACTCAAACAACCATGTAGGTATGTATTGGGTGTCTTGAATATTATTAGAAAGGAAACCTATTTAAAAGGGTTTATAAAAATATTTTAAAACCCTAACACTTATTTGAAGTTTTGTTACATAATCTCTCATTATTTATTAACAACACTTCATGGATCCCATATCATTATTCTCGTAGAAGGTCTATAGGTATACTTGGGTTTGTTGACTGTTGTGATTGAAGAATAAGTATTCAATAGAACAATTGCCTTTTTTATGGATTTTATCATCTCCAAAGTGTATACATGTGATTAAAATAATTATTATTAACTTTTAATCCTTTTTATAAGAAATATTTATTTGATTTCATGTGGAAATGAGACCTACAGTTCTATAGACCTCTAGGTCTACATTTCCATTGCTAAAAGTTATTTTTAAGTATATAAATTTATTATAAAAGAAATTATATGGATTAAATACTACAATTAAACCTATTTAATTGGGTTATTAACTTCATACAACACTTTAACTACACATTTGGTACCTCTCTTGTTTGTGTTCTATGTTAGCAGACCATAACACAGTCTGAAACCTAAGACCATCACATGTTGCTTGGAAAAGGTAGTAATAAAGTAAAGAAATGGAGTAACCAATGGAATTTTAGATAATTTTTAGGATTAAAATGTGGTTTAAAACCATAATATATTATTTTTAATTTTTAAAACCCTATAACAAACAAAAGACCATGATAGTCATCTTACAAACTGTGCTTGAGAAGAGTTTTCTTGCCAATTTTGACTCACGTTCCAAATTTGAATTAGATAATAAAAATAAATATATTAATATACCCTAAAAATCTATTTAAATTTATATTATTAATTAAAATTACTTGAATCTATAATTCCAAGGAGATAAATGAGCCTATAGGGTTTACATGCAGCTTTAGACCACCATAGAGTCTTAGCAATTATTCATAAAAGAGAGTGGATAGACATATAAAATAGTACCAAAAAATTTAAGGTGATTAGGACACATAAGATTTACCAAGATTTCATCCTCTAAATTTCTCTCTCCTAGTGGTACCATCCACATGAAATTGACCTTTACTAGTATGCCAAAAGGTTGATGGAGGTTTTGATGTTAGTTTAAGACTCGTAGGACCTTTTTAAGTTGTTTGAGGGTGAAAATTAATTGTGTCTAATGAATATATACCTTGAAACCATTTTTACTTGAATATGATCTCATTAATTCCATAGAAGTACTTTAAATTTCCTTATTTGGCATTGAAACTATAATACTGACTATCTTCTGACTTTTATGACATATCTCACTTATATGTACATTGGATAACTACTTTACCATCTTTGACAAGTGTATTTATGGTTATTACACCTTGATCAACTTTTATATTATCTTTATAACCCTTAGAAAGCACTTACAATTGTAAAGAAGGCTAATGCATATTCGATGATCTCATAAAGAAGACATATCTATTTAAGACCTTTTAAGACTTAAACTGATTTTTTAAAATTTGGATTTATCAAATCATGTAAGAAAGAGGATTTGGGAAGACTCACATTGGCCATAATTAAAACCTTAATATTGTAAGAAAAATTAAAATATGCTAAATTACCTTAATTTCCTTTAACAAGGCTGAAGACTCATTAACAAGGCTAACAAGCAAGTTTCAAATATAGGGGTTGACCCTTTTTGGAAGAGGGGAGAAAATTGGTCAATAGGTTCTTCCTCCTAGTCCCTTGCTAGTTGTTTTTGTTCTATTTCAACTATGCACTGGGTTTAGTTTTTCTGCTAAAGTTTAGTGGAATATTAGTGTAGCCCAAGGGGTTTTTGTTGAAGTTTAATATAATTTTCATGGAACATAGGGGCTCTAGTTTCTTTTCTACCTTTTTTCTGGTCTTTATTTCATACCTTTCATTTTATTTATTGATTATTAGTTCCATAAAAATCCATTTTTTTACCATATCAAATAAATATAATATATGATTTTTTATTTTATTTTTTTGTACTATAGAAATTAGTAATATCAAATACTAAAATGAAACAAAAAGTTTCAAAATTAGAATAAAGGATATAAAATTTGGGCAAGTCAAAATAAGTGTCAATGAATATGTGCATTAGCAAAGAATTGAATGGATCAATATAAGTAATTTGACCCCCATAGAATGCAGATTATAATTGTTTGAAATATGTAGGTGATTGTAAAAATGTATTCATATAATTAGTTGTACATTCTCATTTTATCAAATGTACATAAGTTGAAATATGTTGTATGTATGAGTAATAAAGCTTGAAAAAGAGAGATTTTTCATGAAAAATAGTGTGTATGTTCCTAATGATAGTGAATGAGTATTATGAAAATTGTAAGAATTAAGTCTCTTTGTTTAATTTTTTTGAATTCTAGGTAGCAATAGGCTAAGGATAAGATCAATAAATTAGGATAGTAATGGATGTTAGTCTTGTCTTATTTTAGTTGATTTTTCCTTATATGATGAGTGACAAAATGTAAGTGTAAATTATGTGGGCAAAGAGGTATACAACATGTTTTAGTATAATTGATCATTATTTGAGATTGTTAAGATCCAAAATGGGAAAAGAGATTATCGAAGAGGTTAATTAGTTAGTGAAATCCAAGGGCATAGAAGAGGTGATCAAGTTATCGTAAATACAAATAACTAGAAGGAGAAGATGCAATAGTCTTGAAGATATGCATAATAAAATTCATATTTTTTTGCATGTGTTTTTATAATGTTTTAAAAATTTAATGAGCTACCCAATGATCTAAATATGATCACAACAATCTATAAGGAATGGCAAGTGAATGATTTTTGACAAGTAATCATTATTTTCTATAATATTCTTTGAAAAAATGATTTTGTTTACTTGCCCTTGCTTGATTATTTGGTCATATTGTGAAGTTTTTATTAGGAAACTTTCATGCCCAAACTTGATATAATCATGAACATTTCCCAATGTTTTTCCCATTGCTTTCATCTATGATCTTCATATTTTTTCATTGCATTCATTCAATGAAGGGTCAACATAGAATATGACATAACATGTGTTTTAATTAAGTGTAACTAGTAACTTAATGGATCCAATAAAAAATTGAGTGTAATATTACCCTAGTGTTAAAAACCATATCCAAGATATTGAAGAAGTTTCATACTACATATATTATCTATGAAAAAGGATGCAATCTCAACATTAGTGCATTTATTACCATATATGAGGGGGATAAGAAACAAAGGATCTATATATAATGATTGATTTCTAGTTGAGTCCTTTGAGAGCTCACTTGTAACCTTATCTTGGTTTTGAACATTATTTGTTTTAATCCTTTCTTAAGGATACTTTCTTGTTTGATTTGAACTTGTTTTTTTAAATTCTCTTAGATTGATATCTCCTTTTGTAAATTCTCTTATTGTAACTTTTGTATCCTTTCTTTTTATAATTTGTCTTTGTGAATTTGTTCCTTCTCAATTTTTTCTTCGAGTAATTTATATCTTTCTAATTATTCCCTTTATAGCCTTTATGTTTCAACATGTTCATTTGGTAATTGTTCTTTTGCATCTTATTCCTTTTGGAATCTTGTTTGTTCTAATTTTCTCTTGTGAATATATTATTATGATAGATTTATTATTTGAATCTTTTGTTACTCCAAATTATCTATTTGTATCCATGTCTATTGTTTTTGTTTCTTTAGCACTAAATCTAATTTTTCCACTTGCTCTACTTGAACTTTTCCTTAGGATATGCATTCATTATGAGAGTGGGTTGCTTGATTGACATATCAATTAAATGATCATCATTATCAATGATACTTTTTATTTTTTTAATTAAATCTCAGTAACTACTTATATGGTTCCCATGAATTTTATGATATGCACACTAGTATTTTGATCTTCTTAGAGGATGTCTAGGAGGTATTTTGATCACTTTTTTTTGAAGCATTTCTCTTAATTTCACTTGAACTCTTAGTAGACTTTTGTAAAAATAATTAATCATTATATGTAGATGCATTATATTATGGATTCTAATCTTGATATGAAATCTTGTTAGACAAAAAGATGCTAGGTGAAGACACAAACACATGATTAACACTAGCATACTCTAAATTACTTGTATGTGTTCTATTATTTTTTATGATGTGATATTTAAAACCAAATAATAATTTTGATTTTGTAACTCTTTTATTAACCTTATCATTCTAATGATTTGATCTTTAAGGGCTTTAGAATCAAAAAACCTATGTACTTCTAATTGAACATGCATATAAACACCATCAAGAGGATATGTGGGAGGTGAAGGGGATTGAGGAAGGACATGTTGATTTCATTAAGTTGAAAATATAGGGTTACCCAAATTACCTCTTTGAATAATAATAACATTTACCTTATTAGAGGGATGGTGTCTATCAACATCTTGAGATTTAAGAAGATATATTGTAACATATTGAATTAAGGTTTTATCTTGATCCCATATTATGGTTGGTTTGACAAAAGATTGCATTAATTAAGTTCATGTAAAGTTTTGGGAAATTATATTAACATAATCAAATAATATATTTATATAATACATTTTAAAAGACATGAAAAAGATATTATAACAAAGGGAGAAATGAGATGCATATAAATAAAGAGGAAATTTATGAAACCCTAAGATATTTTTTTTAAAACCCTAGGACCCTTTTTGATTGGAACCCTATAGAATACCTAAGGTTAGACATGTTTAAATAATAAATGGGTTTACCAAATGTTTTATTTGAAATTGAATTCATATTTTAATTAATCCTTAATTAGGTAAATGGGATATACTAAGTAAGGGTATTGTAAATACAATCCTAAAAAATAAACTGGCAATAAATGACTAGAATAGACAAAATAAAATAGAAATGAATAAGGGTAAACTATGTAAAAGAGATATGTACTTATATTTTTATGTCTTCAAATGACTATGCATGAAAATATGATGTAGGAACATAAAGAATGCAAAAAACCCATGACCTTCAAAATGCTGAGCCTGAGTAACCTCAAGGACAAGGATGCCTAATAGGATATGAGAGATAATCATTGTGATCCCTATTGATCATTCTCATATTTTTTAATTAAACTAGAATATATAAAATAGTCAAGTGTGATAGTGAAAATTAGGTTTTCTTGCATTGCTTTGATATTTAAAAACTATTTATAGACCTTTATATGCCTTCTTGAATTTGTAAACCCTATCTTTATGCCATAAAAATACAAACATATGTGAAGGAGTAAAAATGAGTTAGCAGTTCAAGTTGTGTTAGACCTCAACACCCCAATGTTTTGAGTATTTCTTACATATAAATACTCCAAAAAGGAAAAAAAACTCCATGTAGTTTTCCCACCTAAGTGCTTAGTGAAATTATGCTCTTTTGACTATATGAATGCATATATAATTGGCCTAAATACTTGGTCATTATTTTCTAGGGTTACATAAAACTAAATTTAGACTTGGATCATGACTACTTGAAGTTCTTGGAAATTGATTTGGGAATAATAAGGAAATTTTGTTTAGTGTACAATTATGTAGATAATATTTTGTAATATAACTGATAAGCTTAGCAAGATCTATGAAATAAATGAATTGAATGTTATTTTATAGTAGTTTAAGTGGGAAAAATACTCATTATAGAGTTTATAATTCTAAATAACGATCCTAAGGATACTTTCCTTTTTTAAATTTTGACTCTTATGAGGGAAGGACATCAATGAAAGATAAGGACATGAATGTTAGGCTTTCCTATCTTGTTGGGCATTCTTGTCCCTTCAAGAAAGGTATTGAGTTTGGGGTCTGAGTTAGAGCATATAGATGCATAAAGGTGTTTTCAGTTGTAATATAATTTTTATACGTGACAATAGATGGCATTGAAGATAAATAAGGTTTCCTCTTATTCTTAGGATAGGTAAAATTGGTGAAATAAGTGGAAATTAAGTGCACATGTCAATTAATGGTAAAAAAAGCATATAATAGACATGATCAAGTATTCATGACTAAATCTAGGTTAATATAGTATGTTGTGTGAGATTTTTATAAAGCCTTTGTAACAATGGACATTCTCTACCTTTAATAAGTTAAACTGGAATATTTACTTCTATGTGATGCCAATAAAGTTATTTGGCCCGATATCCTAGTTATGAAAAGAAATCATGATGCAGGTCAAGATGGGTTTATTACATTTATTTATCTAAAGTGGCATTCACATTATGTGGAATCATGTTATGACAATAGATGGCCTTGTAGATAAACAAGGTTTACTCTTATGCTCAAAATATGTAATATTAGTGAAATAAGTGATAATTAATTACACATGTTAGTTAATGGTAAAAAGGCATATAATATTCAGGATCAAGTATTCACAACCAAAAATAAGTTACTATAGTATGTTGTGTGAGATTTTTAGATTTTTTTTGTAAAAATGGATATTCTTTGCCTTTAATAAGTTAAGGTGGGAGATTTCCTTCTATGTGATGTCAGTACACTTTTTTGTCTTGATAACCTAGTTATGAAAAGCAATCATGACCCAAGTCAAGGTGGGTTTGTTACATTTATTTATATAAAGTGGCATCCACATTATGTGGACTCAGGATCTAACCCCTTGCATCATGTCATATGAGAAATTTTCAATGTTGATAATTGTACTTTTAGTATAATTAATGTGTATACCTCAAATGATGTCCATAAAAGATTGGTTTATGGTGATGGATTGCCAATGAACTTTTAGACATTCACTGGGTGATTTATGGAAACTTTAATATGGTTGAGTAGCCTACTAACAATATCTATCATATTCTAATGCATTGGAAAGTTGGAAATGGAAGCCAATATTTTCATTCAAAATAAATATGGATTTTATGACCCCAACGCCACTCACCATACCATGTCTAAAGTTTTGACGTGGATCTGGTAAAGTGTTCAAATGGCTTAATTAGGAAATTATTTCCACACAACTGTAATTCTCCTTTGATAACTTTGACTCATTATATGTTGAATCTATGACAAATTTTCTCTTTTACAAAGATTTACCCCATTTTTTCATCACTTGGCAATTTGAACGACCCAAAATCCAAATAAAAATACTTTTTCAAAATACAAAATTATTATAAAATGGTCCCACCATGGTCCACATTCATTATGTTTAGAATTTAGTCCCCCAGATAACTAGCAGCTATGATGGCTCTAGTGGTGGTCTAACACACTCACTTTCATAGCTATATTTCCTTTAATTTATGACCATTAGTTGGCTAAGATATGATGATGCTCTTATTTTTCCACCACTTACGAGATGTGTTGTGTTATGGTATAATTTGAGAAAACTCTATTTTTTGAGACATTGTAACTACACATGATAGGATTAAGGAAACACATCCAAAGTACTTACATTTTTAAAGCTTGGGGGGATCAAATCCATGCTTTCTTGCATTAGTTAAAAGTGGGTGATAAAGTTTTTGAATATTTTTTCCAAATGCTCAAATCCAAATATGATACTCAACAAATGAAATATATTCAAGACATTGTCCAATGTCTTACCAAAATATTAGATATGATCCAAGCCTTTTTTTAGTGATACCAACTAGTTTTCATAACCCAAGATCTTTCACTGGAGTGACAACAAACCCTTACTCAATGTCTCTATATTGTACCTTGGAAGCTAACTCATGCTTAAATAGTTACACGTGGAAATTAGATTTCCATTAAGGATATTCATGAGGTAGTTATGTAAATGGCCAATGAGAAATATTTTGGTTGTGATGGGTTTCCCTATGAATTTTATAAACAAATGTGGAATATTGGTTGGCAAAACTTTTATCAAGTTTATCTTGAAGCCTTCCACTCCCATTCCTTAGAATTTGGCACTAATAAAGGGCATAAAAAATTAATCTCTAATAAATAATACCTATAATTAATATGTAATGTGTGTCCCATAACTTTACTCAGTGTCTCTTCTAAGATCATTGACAAATCATTAATACTCTATCTTCATTGCCTTTTGGATTTGATTGTTCAACCTAAATAAATGAGCTTATATACATTATAGATAATGTCATTGTTATGTCGGAGGATATAAAATGGTATTTCCACTCCAACTAAAAGGCTATGTTTATTAAAATATATGTAGAGAAAGTCTATGATTACATTGAATGGCCATTTATTCTAGCTATGTTACAAAACATAGGATTTGGTCTAATTTTATTATAATCAGTTCAAAAGCTTTATAAAGATACTTATACCTTACTTTAAAGTAATGGTGTCAACTCTAAATTATTTAGTATTTTTAGATGCATTAGGTAAGGATTCTTATTAGTGCCTATTCTGTATCTTTTGGCTAATGGTCAATATCGATGTTTTATATGTGATATCTCCCTACTTACATGGGAATCATCTCAACTCCTACATTATTTTTATAGATGAAGCCTTTCTCACTCTCATCAAGGATGAAGATAGTGTTTATAATATGATGTATTGTCTTGACTTTTTTCCTTGCCTCCAACTCTTCTATCCAATGGTAAAAGACTCAGTGTTACATATAATATTTCCTCCCTCCACCTCCATGGGTGAGACATTATGCATGGAAATAGCTCTAATATGATGATATTTTTTAGTTTTTGTGTATTCATTTTACATTCTAGGCATCCCATTCTATTTTATGGAAATATATAGTAGATAGGGTGGCCAAAAATATTTTATATTAGATCATTGAGCCTTTATCCATGGTTAGAAAGTTTCAAATTTGATCTAAAGTGCTTGAAACCACTCACACGTATTATTATTACTATTGGGTTTCATTTTAAAATTTGGATCAAAATCTTGAAAAAAATATCCAATATTTCATTTGGGTTAATCCCTTCATTAGCAAAGGTTTCCATATGGCAGTCTTGAAATACTATTATCTTCCCAAGGAGGTGGGAGGTATGGGTTTATTCGGCATTACCCATCCAGGTATGGATTTATATATCAAATTGATTTCATGTGCCATTTAAGGAAATGAATCTTGGAAAATTTTAATATATCATTGTATTTTTGAAGGCACCTATCATAGTTGATCAACTTGGAAAACCCTAGGTTTTGCTAATATTCTCACTCTTTCAACCCTAGTGAAGATTCTTGGTTGTTATGTGATTAAAATTATTAGGAAAGATTAGGAAAAAGTTAAACCATAGTTGTTAAGGAATGGGTTAGGTTTTATGTATGTCCTTTCTATCAACCAAAACTCTCTTTGTTGGTCTCCTATTATCAATTTCCATTATGTCTCTCTTATACAGGTGCCATGAATTCAGTCTCTTAAGTAAATTAAAAGAGGAACTATTACTACACAAGATTTGTTTTGTAAAGACTCTTAGTTGTGTATTTATTGTGAAGATTTAAAGGTGAAATATAAAATTTCCTCTTTAGATAAGGAGTCCTATGAGGAGAGTATTGATGTTATTCAACCTGATTTACTGCATAAAATCATAGGTACATCTTCTCATCCTTAGTGGAAGGATTGGAGATGGTATGTGGATGCCCTTTTCCAAAACTATGATAAGGGATATGAATGGATATAGCTACATTTACCCATGGTTGATAAAATCAATGTTAGATGGGATATTCGATCTCTTATGGCCGTTTGGGTAGATGTTTTCAAACTATTTGATTTACTTGTGTCTATCCTAATCTTGTTCATTTTATTTGGTGTTTACATCATCAAGAACTTCTTATTGGGATAATTCTAGTGATATTAGGGGTGGTCTATCCATTGTGCCCATTTAAGGGCATTTAGAGACTTTTATGCACTTTTTTTGGTTATGTTCTATGGCCCAAGGTACCTTGAATTGGATTCATGATTTTTTAGACCATTTTTCCTAAAGACTTTCAGCTGACATCATATTATCCTCGATGACAATCCTAAAATGCATTATAGTATACCCAAATTTGGCATGATTTCACATTGGAAACCTTGTTTTGGATATGGAGTGAAATAAATTCACTTTTATTATCTAATATTACAAATAATGATCAATTTTATATTTATAATAAGTATATGGTTATCTATAATGTTCTTTTGTAGATTCAAGTTCAAACTAACAAAGTAGAAATAAAGCTTGATTACCTAAAATGCTTGCTTCATCACTGTAGGATGCACCTCATATTCCACCATCCATGATCAGGAGTACACCAACAAAAGGTTTATATGTCCCTTTGAGAGGTAGATATCATTATAGTTTGTCACATTTAACACTCTCACTATAAGGCTCAGGTTTTTACTTAAAGCCACCATACTCCTCCTCCTAATCCATGTGGAATGCATGGATATTCACCTCCACATTATCCACATGCTCTAAGGTAGGGATATCCACCTCTCTTAGGGTATAAAAAATGGATTTATACATAGTATTTTTTAGCGTGGATTGGAACTACCACTGTATAAAGTGTTTCCTCATCTTTCTTTGGCCATTGTCCCTATTGTAGATACCAAGACGTAAAATTTCAAGAAGGTACTCTAAACAATTATGAATCTAGATGAGACCCTATTTGTTAGGGGATGATCTATTAGCATCTAGATGTGGTGATCCCCATGATAATTAACCCCTTTTATTAGTCTATTTACTATGGTCACTTAGTTTTTGGTGGATCTTTTTTTGATGTTATATCGTATAGGCTTAGTCTAGTTGGTTGGTATTTTGTTCCTAGGTTGGCTTAGTTTGTTGACTTTTTGGCATGCCCTCTTATAAATTATTTTTTAAGGAATATTATTATATATTTTTAATATATTTATTAATATATTAAGATCTATTTCATCAAAAAAATAAATTATACAAAACTATAAAACTATGACACAAGGAGGATAAAATTAGTATTTTAAAATAATAACTAAGAAAAAGTAATTAAAAGATTTATTTTATAATAAATAAATAATAAAATAATTATAAGCCATGAAATAGTTACACTTGGGTAGTATATCAATATTTTGGGAGTATAATAGTGATCTAAAAGAGATGAATCAATTCTATGTGACATTTGGACTACTCACTACTAAAAGATAGATTCATCTACAAACAAATCTATTTATGGTATATTTGGTCACTAAATTGGTCCATGTACTATGGTTGATGAATCCATTATGTATCATCAAATCTATATTATGTACCTTTTTAGGTTCTATATTTTGATGTGGAAGTTTGCTTCTTGATAACATATAGTCACATGCTTGTGCTTTTTTGAATTGGTAGACAATATGTCTAAATTGATGTCTTATTCCTCTTTTGACCTATTTTACTATAACACACATGCAAAAGAGAATGGATGTAAATGTAGTAACCAAAATCTAGCCATGAATACTTAACCATGCCTATTTTACCCATTTTAATCCTTAATTAACTTGTGAACATAAACAATACTCATTTTGATAAATCACCATATCTTAAGTCTAAAAGATATGTATTTTATATTATAATAATTATTTGTTACATACATAAATGTTATTGTTATCTATCAGACTTACACCCTTGTGAAGGTATTTTCAAGCATTCATAGTCTGGAGTAACATGGAGTGATACACCAGAATGTGTCTTAGACTTGTCTAATATGTACTAAGAGGGCCAAATAAAAACATGGACCTAATTTTAATTCTCAAAGTAATGTCTCAAAACATTAATATTTCACATAGAGGCTTAGCTTGATGCATGGTCTAAGGAAATTGATCAATAGGTATCTCAAAGACACTAAGGAAATATTTCACTTTCCATACATATAAGATTATTCAAGCACAATATGAAAATTTTAAGGATGAAATAACACCTAAAAATAGGTAAAGAGGAGAGGAAAAATGTGAGTAAGCATTCACTATCACTGACATTCATCTATAAACCATGAACATACACTAGTCACAAGCATTGATGAGACATGAATTCAATCTTATTCATTCTAAATAGGCAATTAATATTTTTTTTAGTAGGTCCTTGAAAAAACATAGGTAAAGGATCCATAAAAATTCCAAAAATTGGCATACTTATATAGAAAATGAGAAAGGAGAGAGAGAGAGACAAGGCCAAGAAACTAGGAATGTGCCATATACTTAGTCTTCCTCCAACTCCAACATAAAATTTGCTATATTATATATTTTTCCTATTGAAAAATGTATTAGGTAATATGTATTATCTTGTTTGGAATCTTGAATAATTTTTAGGCATTTATTGGAGTAGTTTGACCAGTTGAAGTGCCTACATTCTTGTTTGCATACCCTATATATTAGCTTGCTTATCTTCCTTGATGAATGAGTATTATTTCATGAAAGTATGTATCCATTTATTGATAAATTATTCATTACAAACCATCTCCTCATCCATTTTATAGTTATTTCCACCTTGAAATGCCTATTAGAAGTCTCTTAATTAATCTTTGACTTTATCTCCTTGACTAGTCGTAGGAAAGAGGAAGAGGTCTTCTTGAGGATGTTAAAGACTTATTCAACCATTTGATTTATTCCTCCAAAAAAATTACTTTTTTATTTCTTTATTATGTGTGTTATATAAGGATAAATATCAATAAATCCTTTTAAATAGCTTTTATGTATTATCTTCGGTGATTTGATTACTTGAACTATTATTTTGTAATGAGGTGTAGAAGAGTGAAAAGTTGGTTTTGTCTTCAATAAAGAATTTAATCTTTAAAAATGTATTTTTAAAAATATATAAGACCTAAAAAATACAATAATAACCATAAAATAGTCCAAAATATGTGATTTTGCACTAAAACCTTACTTTTTCTACCTATTCCTTGTAGACCTCAAAACATGTAAACCTCCTTATGTGGAATAAATTTTGGAGGATATTAGATAAATGGAGACACATATGAGGACACATTATCCCCTTAAATCTCCATGCCAAATTTCATGATCCAAATTTGAGTGTAAATGTCCTTTCAATCCCATTTTCTCTCTCTAATTAGGCCTAATTAGCTCTGATAGTCTAGAAACTAAGTTTTTGTTCTAGATTTATCCCACAAATGTGAAACCTATAGGAATTGTTTGATTAAATTTAAATAACATAATAACATCCTCCATGCCAAATTTAGACTTATGTAACCTTGTGTAAGTAGGCAAACTAAGAAATGGCCAAAAAACTAGCCCTACTTCAAGCCTATTTTGGACTACCTTGAAAAATCAGGTTCATTTGAGCACTTTCAAGTTATATTTTACATTTATTTCGAATTTTATAGGTTAAATAACTCCAAATTCACCTCTTCTTACCATTTTCATCTGTCCATGATCTCAAAAACCTTGTTTGGAGCCCAAAAACTCACAAAAGTACATTTTTTCTTAAATCCATATAGGTGAAGGTACAAAAAAATGTCATACCAGGGACTTTATTAGAGTGATAAATTATTTTTATGTGGTTTGAATATAATTACAACCCATTACAAGTGATTAAAAACTCCACTTCTACAAATTATTCAAAATTAATCTTTCTTCCAGTATGGGATTGCCTTATCATCTTAATGATGATTCATAAAGTACACAAGGTTAAACTAGAAATAATGTCTATATTTTTTATTATGAGGACCCATATAACATACCATATGGTATTTATTTATGATTAAAAATATCATGAAATTTCTGAGCACAAGAAGTTGGTCTTCGGGTGGCAAACCATGGATTATGTGAACCTTGAAGGAGAAACATGCTTGAAAGTGTAATTTCTAAGTTTGATTTTGAATTATAATTACTCAATAGGGTGTAAAAAACCCATAATTACCATAAAAAATCATTTTCATTATCATATTTTCCCTCAATACTTATGTAGCATCCATTGGTTGAGACTGAGGGTTTGCAAGCAAATTGGCCATTTTTACCCTAGTTATTGGATTTGGTGTTTCCTACTCATATAAGACCTTCTCATAACTCCATAAACCCTATAATCATGTATCTTACTCACTAAAATCCATTTTAAACTTGAATTTGGTTTGAGAAGGACATTTAACCCTTTATATATTGTGCTTGATTAGTCCTCATAGCATAATACCAATTATAGGTTTCCTTCTTGGTTTCCTGACCTTCAATGACTTTGAATGAGGAATTTATCCTTATCCCAATGTTTCAATTTTTTATGGGAATATTATTCATTATTTTATACATTTTATTATCCATTTCAACCTCAGCCTTCATATGAAACATTGCCATCTACTCAAAGATGCTTGAGTATGATCCAATAGTTTCTTGATTGTAGGTGACTACAGAGATTAGATTGTAAGGTTTGAATCATCCGCTAAGTTTATTTTTAAAGGTATATTTTGGTTACATTGAATTAATTTATCTTATTATTCACCTAATCCTCATGAAAATGGGCATCTTGTCTTGAACTCTCTCCCAAGTGCTTGTACACCTCAATAGGCATGTAAGTGTCCTTAAGGTGTCCTAACTACAATTTAGAATAGACACTATCTAAAATTCTTGGTATTTTTAATAAATTTATATCTAAAAATTTATTAAACCATTATATTATCTCCCCACTTCTTTCAAAACATTAATAATGTATGTACTCATAAGCGACAAACCTTTCCACTAGTTTATACACGCAAGCCTGGATGAGAGGGTTTGCCCTATAAGAGCATAGTTAAATGCTTAGACTAAAGTTTTAGGAATAATAACTCTTAAATATAACCCATAACTATTTTTATGGTCTTAAAACCTCTTTAAATCACCTTCATTTAGGTCTAAAAGGTCCTTATGCCTACACTTGCTCATAAAACATAGACTTTTTGAGAAGTCCAAACATAGGCTTGTTGGTATAATTAAGCCTCTCATTCCCAAACATCACCTTTATAATATATTTAAAACTATAATATATTTTTATTAATATATATATATATATATATATATATATATATATGATGTTCCTTATTCGCATCATTCCACTTTGATCTCTAGTATCTACAATGAAAAGGCCGTTTAACCCCTACATAGATACTATGCACTATCAATGATCATGGTCAAAGACTAGTTGTAGATGAATTTCACTATTTACTTTGCCTACATGGAGAAATTGAATGTAAAAATAATTCAAATATGTTTGCTCAAACCTATTTCAACTTTTATCATCTTGTGGTAGCCATCAAACCTTCTAAAACTGAGCATCTTCCTCAAGGTCCCTTCAATGATCTACTAGCATATCTCACACAAGCCTATTTTAGTCACCTAATTGGATTTTTTCATGGCCTCATGAGGTTCCAAATAGCCTAAAAAATAATTCTTATTGGTTTCCAAGAGACTCTCAAACTCTCTATGACCTCTCATAGGTTTTAAAGTAGATATCCTTGAGGAACATAGTAGTAAAGTTACCTTTTGGCCCAGATTGGTAGTTTGAAAGATCATGTATCATCTTGAGATTTATGTAAGAAGAGGGATGAAAATATCCATTTTACACCATTCATGTTCTCTGAGTAACTCTAAGCTTCCTAAAATGAGATCTTGGGCATTAAAGCTTGCATACTTAGGTTGAAAAACCAATTTTGGCCTAGAAACCTTCCCAATCTTCATTATCGATTAGAGTGACTTTTTAAAGGTCTAAGATAAACCTATAATTTCGTTTCAATGATTGCAAATAGATAATAATCTTCCAAGAGAGATCTGCAACTTGAAAACATACTATGAGGGTTTAAAGATAATTAGGCATGTGTAGCCTTAATGGCTTAGTTTGGCACATGTATTCATCACATTGAGTCTAAACCTTGAGAAAATTCTCTACCCAAGTCTTCATCATCTCTCAATATTGTCCTTTCCTCTCATATTCTCCTATGACCTATATTCCTCCTCATGTTTCAGGATAGGTTTGTGATATTAGCTGAGTTTGATTTAATTGTATATGATCAGTACATTCCAATTAACCCAAAATAGACCTTATTTCTTAATGTTCATGATTTATCATTCTTCATGTGCCCTCTCATATCCTACCTATAAATAGTCATATTGTGTTTAAGGTGAGTTTGACTCACTATTCTTTATTGACCCTCCTTAGGCATCAAACTATTTAGTGACCTTAAATGAATTTCACTCACTTTTTTCTCACTTAAGAATATAAACCTCCATGAATAATCATTTTATCCTATTTTCATACACTCCACAAGCCTGTGTAGTCCTAAAATATAGACCTTGAAGACATATAAGTTATTTAATGTATCTTATTGACTAAGGAAACATTATAATAATATCAATGACATGAATAAAGTATTCACATTTAACTCATTAATTCATTATATTCTTATTCCTTTGAAACAATCCTAACAAAGTTCTATGGCTAAGTGGCTATAAGTATTAGTGCTCAAGATTAACATGTTTTGCTTATAAACATTAACTTTGATATTATTGAGGTTTTGTAAACCTTAAAGACCTTTTCTAGTCATATACTCACTCAAACCTTCCAAGCAATGCACACACTCAATCCCATACTCCTAATAGGCCTGATTGAGTCATTATTACTAATATTATGACTACATGTGATAATTTAGGTGTCAAGGCTGCATTTTGGAGTTTTAACTATGTATGGAGTTTAGGATTTCAATGAAAATATCTAATAATATTAATAACTTTTAATATAGTGTTGAGGATTCAATATTCTCTTATTAAAGTTCTCAATCTCCTCAAGATCTCATACCTCCACATCAAGTAGTTCACTTAATAGGGTGGGTTATAGTGAAAACATTGTTCTTGCTTGGATAAAATAGTATTGAGAAGAGCATTGAGGATCATGATATATATATATATATATATATATATATATATATATATATATATATATATATATATTTAAAATAATGTAAATATGATGTGAAATCTTCCTTCATTCCTTCAACTATTGAACACCTTAAGATAAATAAGAAATAATGACTGTCAGCTTGCAAATGTGCAAAAAATGGAGTTTTTTTGCCTTCTTAAGCCCATACATGCCAAATGGATGTGGAGAAACATTATATATTATTTCATAGACAATAAACATATCATTTAATTATCTTTACACATTTAATTAGTTTCAATATGCCAATTGAATAAAGAAAAATGAGCCTGTGGGGTTGACTAGCTCATTCAAACTACCCTACCTTATACTAATTGTTCATAAAGGAGAGGGGATTAATATGAAAAAAATTACAAAAATATAAATATTAATAGGACCTAATCCTCTATCAAAAAATTATGACCCAAATCTCTCTCCTCTATCTATATCGAGCATATGAAAACTGCCTTTATAAGCTTGCCAATAGAGTGATGGAGGAGAAGAAGAAATTTTCACACTTTTAAGACCTATGAGAGATTTAAAATAATGTATATTACCTTTATAATTCCAAAATACACCTTGAATTGGGCTTCTCAAGTTTGTATAAATCCATAAAACTTCCTTTTTGGAGCAAAAACTAAGTTATTCTGGTATGTAAACCATTATTATGACTTTATTCTAACATTAGTACATTGAAAACTAATTTTCAATATTTTAAAATTTAAATTGCATGTGTATTTCATGTTTACCATCTTTAAATCCCTTTAAAACATTTCCATGTTAAAAAAAATCTAGTGTAAAAGAGATGATCTCATGTGAAGAAATTATATCAATCCAAGACCTCTTAGGACTTTAGATGACATATTCACCATATGATTAAATATTAAATTCAAATATATTTCCTTGATAATGATTATTTTAGTCACAATACAAACCTAGGTTTCTCCAAAAACCTTAAACATTGTTAAAATACCTTAATTTCATCAAACAAGACTAATGGGATTTAAACCAAGTGACTAGGTGAAAATAATTGAGATGAGAGACTATGTGACATATTTTCATAACATGAAATACACCCATGACTCACTAAACTTAATTTATAGTCACTATAAGGCTTGGAAAATATATTACCTCGAATAATGCTAACAAGGCTAACAAATCATCACTTTAAGACTACCAAAGGCATGACAAAGCTATGAACAAGGTTATAGAAGCATGGAAAGTAAAGTTTCAAATTATAAGGGTGATATTTTGAACTATGAGGTCAAAATTTTCAAAAATTTTGAATAATAAAAATATCACTATGCATTTGTATGCCTCAATCCAAACCAAAAATTCACTACATGTCGCTAGGGGATAATAATGATAAATAGGGACAACAACGATTATCAATCCTATCCCTATCCAATGATTTTATATGTTCCTATCAACACTAATATTTTTAAATTAAAATCTCCTTAAGGTTATTCTTCATGTTTTTAGGCTTCTTAATGTGTGGTTCTCCTATTAGAATTGTTATAAATACACATTTAAATCAATTATTACACAACTAGGTAATTTTAATTGAAAGGCTTATTGATAAAAGTGCACATTGAGAAAAGGTTCATAATTCATCCCAATTCAAGTTATAATAACATCAAGTAGTCCTAAAATAAGTTTCAAACCAATTTTATTTATCCCTAATCCCGCATGATCAAGTATTTAAACCAATTTTAAATGCATTCATGTGGTCAAAGGAACATAACTACACAAAACACTTAAGTTAGATAACTACATAGGGATTGATTTACCTCTTTAGAGTACTAGATATGTAAGAAACATTAAATAATATTGGTAGTGATTTAGTAATCTCAACTCAATTACGTTCTTTTAACCCATGCTCACAAGTCACTCAATCATCGCATTCCATACTAGTGTTTTTCAACTTCAAGAAGCTACTCACAGATCTTCCACATATTTCTAAAGAAAAAATCAATGAATATTGGATTATATTATAATAACACATTTGATTGTTCCCAAAATTGATAGATAGGGACAATAGTGACTAATGATCATGTCCTTATCTAACATTTGTGTCCTTGTGTAAGCTCAGTTCTATGTTTTGGAAAGATTATGTGTTAAATCATGTCTTCCTATTTCTACATCATTTTATTCAAAATAATCATCCTAATGAATGAAAATACTAAATATATTCTTTAATTGCATGGTTTATTTTTTCTTGTTATTATTTTTTTTCATTTATTTCAATCATTTGTTTTTAGTTTATTTCTTAAAAGTGAATTTACAACAACTTATATTATCCTATTCCATTTATGTGAATTAGGGTTAATTTTTTTAGTAATTGAATTCATCACAATACAATAAGTAATTGGATTAGGAAACCTCATGGGTGTTATAAATATGTATCTCTCATGCTAAAATCAAACCCCACGTAATTCTTGTGTAGTGTAAAGAGAATATTAAACAAGGGTTTCAAGATCCTCTTCCCCATAAATAATGATGAAACTACATGAACATTCACCTAAACCCTTATTTGGTACAATTAAATGATGTCAAAATAGCTTAAAGTAAGGAAAAACTAAGGGTGGGTCAATGTGCAAGCTCCTTCTTAAGTGTATCAAAGGATTTTTATCAATTGAATTCTCTAACTTATGGAAGGCTCTCCACTAGTTGTTACTTGTTAAATGAGTATGAATGATTTTTTTATATCATCAATGATGGAAATGTGTAATATTTAACATCGAAGGGGTAGATAATCAAGGAAAATATAAAAGGACCCATAAAAACACAAAGGATAGATTCAATGGTATTTTATGGATATTTTTTTGTTTTTTTATATTAAGTTAATAGTTTTTATTTTAAGCTAAGGTTTTTTTGCTAGAGTTTCTATAAGGTTTCTTATATATTTTTAATCTATTATTACAATAGAATATGGGATATTGGCTAGGTTTAACAATTAAATTTTATATATAGTTGAATTTTATTAATATTTATTTATAATTTTCTTATTATTTAAAAACACATAATTATTAAAGATTTGATTGTGTAAACATATTTAGAATTATCATTAGTGTCTATCTACAATTGCTTCAAGTTTAGGCAATTTATGTGTTTATGTTTATCCTAATTATGATTTTAATCCAAATAATGAATAAACTAGTTGTAATTAAATTGGTCTGAGCATACATGAATAAAATTATAGAAACCAAATCTATCTAGTAGACTACAATGAGAAAAAAGTTTAAATACAATAATTAAAACTAGACTGAGTAACAATAAATGATGAAAGGGAAAATAATGATCAATCATGTTTACCATTATATAAATTTGGGACTATAGATAGACTATGTATAACCTCCTCTTACAATTTGGAAACTATATGGTGCTTTGGGATACACCCATAAGACCAAGATTATATGATTGTAGTTAGGTTTATCTTGATGTAATCGAGTTCCTCATGTTAGGGTTTCAAAGTTTAGTTTTGATAGTGTTTTTTTTCCTTATTATTACACATATACATTCAATTCATGAATGTGATAGGCATGATGTATAAAATATATATATTTATGTCTTTGTCTGAGCTTCACATAGATATGTCAATCTAAAACATAATAAGAGAGAAGTATTTGGGTTGGGTAACCACCAAATTGGAGTTTCAAGATACATATCTCACATGATTAGAATCATAGCCATTATAGTTCATATAAGTTAGATACTAAAATATGATATTATACACTTAAAAATGTTACTTTAGACCTACCTTCACCATACATGATTTATGCACATGCATGTGCCTCTTATTCATCATTTTATTACATCCATGTGTTTTCTATAAGTTTAACCCTCCCATTTTTTCCTCAGTCACCAACATGAACCTCTTATTCTATGGAAACCTCAATAAATATGTTACTCATAGATCTTTTGATCATCAAAATTTGCATTCCTCTCTCCTACACAATAACATTAGG
This sequence comes from Torreya grandis, assembly GCA_037957365.1. Classification (NCBI taxonomy): domain Eukaryota; kingdom Viridiplantae; phylum Streptophyta; class Pinopsida; order Cupressales; family Taxaceae; genus Torreya; species Torreya grandis. Next base: position 371,199 of record JARHVA010008025.1, on the reverse strand, counting down.
CTTAGACAGTTTTATTGAAAAAATTGTCTCAAGGGTGACATTAGTGTCCATCACCCAAAAATGACTATTTTAAAAAATGTATACCTCATATGGGTTGGCCCATTTTCCTATCATGTGATTGGTGTAATAAGTTTCCCAAATGGACTCATATAAATAAAAATCAAACCCATACTTTTTATTCACTTTGCACTTATCTATCAAACATCTATACACTAAAGAATATTGCGTAAATTTACCTTATTCTTTCCAAATTTCAAATTAGTCACCAAGAATAATCATCAACCAAGTCTAAAACACACCAAGTCAAGTCAAGAGAGAATATTTTCAAGTATCTAAATCTATATTACAGGTGAATTAATATAGAAAATTAGTATAATTTTACATTCACATTAAGGGGAAGAAATACATGAATTTACTTTCCTCTTTGAAGTATTAGAATGTAGGTAGTGGTCAATTATAAATGAGGGTTATTGGGGTCATATCAACCCATTAAACATCCCAAGTTTTTATAGGTTTTTATCCTTCATAAGTGAATCTAGGGTTTCAAGGAAAGGAGATTGGTTTCTATATTTGGGCACACTATCAGGCATAAAGATCACACACATAAAGGTATTACGATATCAAAATTGACTATATGGTCATAAAGAGCCAAAATATCTAAAAATAATAATTTTAGTCCACAATAACCTTTGTCAACACTACTACCCAAACTTAACATGTCACATCTTCTTTATTAATGCTATATTTTAAAGGCACTTTCTTGTGATTAGCATAATTAATAATGGAAATATTAATTTATTATTGTGTAAATTATGGAATATTATTGATTAGTTTTATTTACATTTTAAATATTATTATCATACTTTATATTCTTAATTAATTATCATTCAAACAAATGGATATTCTAAAACTCTATGGAATAATTAACATTCTACATTATCATGCTTTTAATATTACATATCATGTGGTTTTGATATCATGACTTGGATAATGACCTTCTTGTTCATCTAGTTGTGACATAGGTGAAACCCCCTTGGTGCAAGGGGAGTATCATTAGAGAGAAGGCACTAAATGAAAATTATGGGTAATGGAGAGAATCATTTGGATTTGTTTGCATTCATTCTAGTTTCATTCTAAATATGAACAGTTTATTTTACTTTCTTTGGCATGGGTAATGATCACCTATGGGTGAAAAATTACATGTTTCATACTAATATTGTGTTTTGGTTTTAATTGTTGTATATGTATTTGACTATAGATATTTCTAGATATCAGGATAATGTGTGTAATTGGTAATAGATTAAACATGTAGAATATCATGTTCCACATGTATCAATCAAATGCATATTTTTGTTGATGAAGTATCATCATCCTTGAGTTTTGGTTGTAAGACATATCTATAATAGGTATTATAATAAATAATAAAGGAATTTAAATCTCACATTATTTTCAATCATATCACCAGTAAAAATTTATAAGGTTAAGTTATTTATGTTGTATTTTTGATGCAGGGTCTCTTGATTAGGTACCGATGCACAAGTGGTGCATGGTTAAATAGTGAGAAGTACCACTAATAAGGAAAATGTGTGTGTGTGTGTGTGTGTATAACTTAGCTCTTGTACTTTATGTTTTACATGATCATATTTAAAAACACATTTTCCTTATTAGTGGTACTTCTCACTATTTCACCATGCACCACTTGTGCATCGGTACCTAATCAAGAGACCCTGCATAAAAAATACAACTTAAATAACTTGACCTTATAAATCTTTACTGGTGATATGATTGAAAATAATGTGAGATTTAAATTCCTTTATTATCTATTATAATACCTATTATAGATATGTCCTACAACCAAAACTCAAGGATGATGATACTTCATCAACAAAAATATGCATTTGATTGATACATGTGGAACATAATATTCTACATTTTCAACCTATTACCAATTACACACATTATCATGATATCTAGAAATCTCTATAGTCAACTACATATACAAAAATTAAAACCAAAACACAATATTAGTATGAAACATGCAATTTTTCACCAATAGGTGATAATTACCCATGCCAAAGAAAGTAAAATAAAATGTTCATATTTATAATGAAACTAGAATGAATGCAAACAAATCCACATGATTCTCTCCATTACCCATAATTTTCTTTTAGTGCCTTCTCTCTAATGATACTCCCCTTGCACCAAGGGGGTTTCACCTTTGTCACTACTAGATGAACAAGAAGGTCATTATCCAAGTCATGATATATAATCTCCATTTAGATTTGTTGCTAGTATTAATACTTTAGTGAAACAATCTCAATATCAGAAACTTATCCCTCTAGAGGCTCTACTATAGTAATCTTAATTAGACCATGTGGTTAAGTTTCCAACATGGGTAGTAATTATTGTAACCTATGTAAATTAAATTGTAAATTGAAATTTGAAAATGGTGGATTTTAAATTGTATTAGCTTCTATGGGGAGATTCATATAATTAATAAAGTTCAAAATTTATTTATTTATTTCACATGGGCTTGTCCTGTTGTTCCTATCACTAATATTTTGATATTTTCTAAGATTTTTATAGCCTACCCATTTAAAAATCATAGAGAAGAACAATGGACTAGGCCCATAGTATTTATAAAAATCAAAGAATTTTAACCCCCTCAACCACCTAAATAACAAGTGTTTAGAGGCATGTAAAGAGAAAAGAGTAAATACAAATGAAATATAAAAATATTATGGGAGGGAAGATGGAGGACACATCTCTTGGGTCAGCTCTAGGCGATGTTTTTTGAGGAGGTTGCCTTCTAGTTTAGAAAATGCAAATAGAATTAGACAACAAGAGATGTTTGGAAAAGAAACCAAAGAATGGCAAGGAGAAGAAGAATATTATGCCTTGGAGAAGGGACGCACCTAGGGAAGATCAAATTAGATCAAATAGGCACCTTGGAGAAAGGAATAACACTAGTTAATAGGTTCGGTACTATTACTTATTACCTATATTTGTATTTTTCCATATGATTATATTATAAATATTCAATGGTTGTACAATTGTATTTTGATAATATGTGATCATTGTATCAATGAATTTTTCATTAAATTTATGGTTGAATTTAGTTATGAGGTCATACAAAACTAAATAGATATAAAAACATATGTTTTATACCACATTCCAAAGTTCTCATTATGGCATGGGTTATGGTAAATTGGTAAGGGTTATAGTTTTACTTGAGCCTAGAAAATTATGTTTGAATTAATGTATTTATAGCTTTTTTTCAACAAATCCTTTTTATGTTGCAACTAGGATATCCCGTGAGATCACATTTCATGAGGCATTTCCAATAAAATATTATTTTAGGTATATATTGCAATCATGGTACATTTATTTAAGGTCATTTCAACAAACCCATTTTGTATATATGATGAAATCATAACATTCATTGACATCCCATTCCATTAAAGCATTTTCAGTAAAACATGGTGTTCCATGAGATTGAATATTTTTTAGGCATTTCATTGTAAAATACACATGATGGTGTTTTCTTATAATTTTTTCATACACATCTACTATCACTTAATAAATCTTAGTTGAAACTTTTCCCCTTCTACATTTTGATGGATGTCTATATTGTATGCCAAACTATATTTTTAGTTCAGGCTAGGAATATACTAGTAAAGCCTCTATTATAATTGTGAAAGGATTTTATATTCTATATATGTACACCCATGTGGAAGGTACATATGTATACATTGATTTAGGCACATGCCTTTCATATATGAGTGTGTAGTATAATAAAATCAGCACAACCTCAAGGTGAATTACATCTACTATAGAGGCTAAACTTGATAGCCTATGATTTTAGTATACATGAAAATTACAATTTTTAATTAAGAATCTTATTTGAATCAAATACCTATTATAGACTTAAATTTTAATTACATCATTTTGATGCTTACAACTTAAATGAATTCTTGTAATACTGATACTATTGAGGGTTCCATTTTGTTATACAAATGAATTTATTACATTAAGTTTTAGTTTTGGATAAAATTATAACATTCTTGTTTATATATAGAGTTTATAGATATCATATCTTAGAGCTTAATCATATCAAAATAACTTTATCTCTTAATCTTATGTTTAACTTATAAACCCTAGATAAGGGTTTAGCTAAATCAAATAAATTGAGGCTATGTGATTAGACCATGTCATGACTTAATATCATATTGCTAAGAATGGTCATCATAATATAGTGATACTTACATGTAGTTGCTATCATATTTCACTTGCATGTAATCCTAGTGATGGAACCTACTCTTATCATATGTTCCTTTACTATAAATTGAAAACCTATATCTCTCCTAATTACCTCAAAATGATTTTCTTAACCTTAGAATGGTGTTAAGAAATGGTGGATAATTAATTGTTTTACCCTAATTTTGACTAATGAGTTAGATTAATATAATTAAGATAAATGTTTTAAATGTAATTCAAATCAATAGATATGACATTCAAGAATACATGTGAATGTAAAAGACTAATATTGATTCTTATGATTTGATAAGGGCATATGATAAATATATAAAGTAATAAAGAGATCATGATACTTATGTTTTTTAGTTGACTATTTGATTATGATTATATTCAAGAAGTGAACATCACTTGTAAGTATGCCTATGGTTTATTCAATTCTAGAATTGGTTTGTTACATGCATTAGGTTAGCTTTGATAGATTAAGTCAATATCAATAGTTGATACTAATCTATGTATAAGTGTAGTAAAATGATTATATGGTCACTTTTGACTATTTTTTTATTATTCCATGTTTGAAATTACAAACCCTAGTGATGCACACATAACTAGAAATCCTCCTCATTTGCCTTGAAATCCTAGATGTGTTTTTAAGGTAAAAACCTAAAAAAATAGAGGATGTTTAATAGGATTAGCTAGCCCTAATCACCCATACCTGATTAGTATTCATTACCTATGTATATAATACTCCAAGGAGAAAATTGAGCCACATGTAGTTTCCCCATTAAGTTTGATTGCACCATTATTCACCTTCATTATGTGTATGTAGCTAATGATTAGCTTTGGTACTTGAAAATGTTTGCTTTCACCTATATTTTGAGTGCTTCAAACATGGATTGTGGTTGATCCTAGTGATAATTATACAAACTATGATGAATATGGTATATTTTATCAGTGTGAAATAGTGTATATATGTAGATCAGATAAGTGCCTAGTCCATTTTGAATAAGACATTAATATGTTTATATATGGATTTATTTGAATAATTCCTCATGCCATATTGACATCCTAGGATGATGGGCCAACCCTAAGTATGGGTTTGATTTTATAAAACATCAATTTATAGGAGCAAGTTAGTTCTGATCAATGTAGGGCATTATTAATTGGCAATAATTATAATAACAAGCAAAATTGACCCATGTACAAGTAAACTAATTTGAGAGTCTAGAGATGTATGTGTAAGATATTTTAATAGGTTTGAAATAGAAAATAAGGTTCATGTACTTTTATTATAACATAATAAAAGGGTTGAGTCATAAAATAGCATGAAAATGTGAGATTTTAGAGAATTAGGACCTTGTTTGAGTGCTCAAGCCATGCGTGGCACTCGTTTGAAGCTTGTCATTGTCAAGTAAAAAAGATAAAATTCTAGTATCTATAAATTTCCCCATTTTATTATAGTGATGTAATTACTAGAGTAAAATAATAAAATGTATTTGAGTGTGGAAAAAACACTTTCTCTTCTAGGACATGGCTCAAATATACAATTTTTATCCATTAAAACATGTAATGAGAATGAAGTAATCAATATCCATATGTGAAATATGAAATCTAGATTTAAAAATCAAAATAGAAAGGTTTAGAGTATGTAAACATAAAAATTAACATTTAATCTAAAATAATACACTTGTGATCACCTTTACACACTTAACTGATGAATTATTATAGGTCTTTTGACCACTATATGTGTAGATGACCTATTGTTCTAAGAAAACAAATGACCCCATAATTTTCCTATTCCTCATGAAAAATAATTCAAGCTCACACATAAAGTTTTCATTATATGCAGATCAACTATTTTTGCTCCTTGAATAATAATTACCTAAGTAGACAACAATGCATGCTCTCTTATCGGAATCCACCACTCTTATTCTTCTACTAAATAAATATTAAATTCCAAAATTCATATTCATGAAAGGGTTAGCCTACAAGTTTAACAATCCCTATCTAAAGGAATTCCAAAAAATAGCACTATAAAACCACATTTCAATCCATTTTACACACCAAAGGATTTTATATTGAAGTGGACTAGAATTATAATTGTACATTGATATAAAATTCTCCATTTCTCTCAATTTTGATTACATATTACTTTACTAACCCTAAAATAAAGTCTAAATGCACTTCCAAGGTCACAAGTCATGATTGAAGTACTTAATTAGACTAAGATTACACTAACATCTAGAATTCTGCACCAATATTTCACATATACCACTGTAACATGGGAGAAACACATGGAGTTTGATCCCTATTAAGAGTAATGGTATGTAGGTTGAGATCAACACATGGGATGTTGATATTAAACACAACTTCAAATTTTAACTCATTTTTAATTTGTGATTACATTAATCTTATTATGTGATTGAGCTAGGGTTCTTGAGTGAAAAGAAGATATACAGTGGTCTTCACATTAGTTTGGAATCTCCTGCACATTCACATAATACATAGGTGAAGTAAATTCTACCTAAAAATTTTAGATGTCTACTACCCACCCCTGGTACTCCCAAGAAATAATAATTCACTGCTCTACTATCAAGTTATAGTGCTCATGTCCATAATCCTTGTTAACTATTATTTGGAGTCTATACTTGGTCCACATAGTCTCACTATTAGTTTTAGTTCCTAAAATAGTCTGCATCTCAATTTTCCAACTAAGTTTATGTTCTCATTTGTAATTTCCATATTTAATATATTTACAAAATTTATAACTTTTAAATTAGTTTGTTTCATTTATTTTTTATATTTATCATTCTAATTTTGTACAATAGTTTATCTAAATAGGGTATATCATTCTTCTAGTTCCCTAAATTATATAAAACCTAGTTATTGTTGAAAATTATCAAAACTTTAGTTGGAGATAACGGTTTTTGTTATATTTCTAACACTTCCATTAGGGTATCGGATTCTTAAATTTTTTGATTTCTAAAATTTGTCATGATAATCATAACTATAGTTATTTATCATTTTCTATCTCAAAGTTTTTGGGTTTTATTTACATTTTATTTTCATATAATATGTAACTTTTTCAAAGATGCATATAAATCTATAGATGCATCATTTAATAGAAAATAAAAAATACATCATAACTAAAACTAATAATAATCCATCCTATGATTTTTATTTTTACATGGTTAATTTTGACTTGTTGCCTATTACTACTAGATACTATTTATCATAGTTGGTTCCTTTCATCCCTCCCATTCTTAGACCTTTTAATTACCTAAAATACCATATTACCTCTACTATTCTCTCTAGGATTATAATATATCCTTTGGTTCATGTTTTTATCACTAAAATTAGTTGTGATATGTGGCAAAATGATCATACCCAAAGATAAAATCTCATTGATCAACTCAATAGTATGACAACCAAGGTTTCTACTCTAGATTTACTTCAATAATAAGATATATAAAATGATGTGTTATATGTAACATTATATGACCCCATTGATGCAGGTTTTATGCACACCATGTTATTTTATGAAATATATTTTAATGTTTTAATATTAATGAAAATATTCACTCCAAGGAATGCTTTATAGGGTATTCACTTTTATAAATAACCTAGTGGTGGAATAGAAATGAGCAAAGTAGTTGTTTACCTCAGATGCCTCAAATATGACATGAGTCTGAAATCTAATTAAGATTCATGGATGGATATAACAGAAGGTGGGTAAGATCAAAACAAATGCAAAAATGAGGGAAACATAAGGGAAAAAAGAAGATTTATGAATAAAAAATAGATGAAACATTTTAAGACTAGATTTTGTACTATGGTTTGGACAAGTAGTTAGGGAAGTAATTATTTATAAAAGTTAATATAAACATATAAAATAAACAAACATAGTTAAGATTCCAATAAAAGTAAAATATAGTTAACTTTATTGCACATGATCAAAGATTGTTATAGATGTATGATTTCAATTACACATCTACAAATGGAGATTATGATTATTAAACACTTAGCATTTAAATTACCTACTACATACTATGAATAATTATATAAAACAACACATTTAAACAAAACAAATATTGATAATACTATAATTATTAAGCCTATTCAATGAATCATAGGTTTGGAGAAGAATAAAAATTATAAATCAAGATAAACTTGTATAACAATCTATAGAATTTATTATTCACCTTAATAGCCAAAATATTTTTTCCCTTAAAAATAAAGAGGATACAAGAATATATAGGTTGGGGAGGGGTTGCCTCAATCTTCAATAAAAGTATAAATTTACATTTCATAATTTAAGAACTGAGTTTCAAAACTCAAGCATACCATGCATGTATATAATAAAATTATAAAAAATGGTCCTTAACTAAAATAACTCTAAAAAAAAAAGAATATCACAAGTAAAAAATGATTCAAGTTATAACTTGGATATGGAATCTATACCAATGGATGATTATGGTGTTGATGTGGCACCACTTAGAAATGAATTTTTAATATTGAAGCTTAGGTTGCCACCACTATAGTTACAAATGGATTAGGCACTATAGTAATAGTCACACTAACTAGGAATGTAAAAAAAGTGAACCATAGAACTGGTGGCATTATGACTAGAAGTGATACATGAGATGTTATGGCCAAATACATAGCTAAATTATCCATCGATGTAACTATGGTAGTGAAAGTAAGAAGTGAGACATAGGTGGGCCTATCCTGAGCTTGCACTAATGTGTACTTTGAAGTATGAGGTTATGTACCTTAAGGAGGTGTTATTGGATCTCATACTATAGAAGTTGGTTTCTTTGTAGCTTTCATTTGAAAATATAAGGCATGACTAGCCTAAAAACCAATATTGATGGTATCATAATCAAGAAGAGGTCTCTTGAAAAACTATGGAATTTTATCCATTAATTTATTGTCAAAACCATTGTATCTCTAACTTATACATATTAAGTATTTATTCTTGTGACCTTCCCTCTATCAAAATATATAAATTACATAATCTCTTCATTAGTTTTAGAGATTAACCTCTAATTTTAGCCTAGAAGCTATCAATTACAGCTCTAAGCATACCTTAAAAAATGGGTTTGACAACTAATTTCCCAAGAGGATTACTCACACTTGTGGCTCTCATGTATTTCAAAATGGAGAAATTTTTTCCCTCTTGATTAATAAAATATTGTACCAAATATCACATCTCTCTATGCCAATAAATTAAGCTATCTATCTTTGTGGCCATGTGACTCTATATCCATGTAACTTTTGGTGCCTTTCTTAAATTTAAATGAGCATAATATTTTTTTATTATAGCTTGGCCTAGAAATTTGAACATACCTTCCATATCTTTCATTTTATTGTATAATTGGGATATATATCCCTAGTTAGGATAGGATTCAACCTTTACAGACCTTATTGAACTAATGATATCATATAAATTCTTAGTTGTGCTATGTACATTATCTATAATATTTTTAGGGGCTTGAATGATGTTTGTCTATTTTAACCTCTATCTATACTAGTCATAGATTCTAAACATCTATTTATGACCTCTCCAGTTTCATCCACTAAATTATAGGGATCTTCCCTATATTCATTTGGGTATAAAAGATTTATCTTCCTCTTCTTTGTTGGAGAGTATGTTTTCTCTTTGATCCAACTCCACTTCTCACCCTCCACCAATAAATAATTCCTCTTGAATTTCTTCAATGTATTGGTTTTCTTATCAAAATGGAATCTTGCCTTTGATTGCTCAATAATTAGTAGGTCCTATCTGCCTACATCCTTTTCCTATAATTTTTGAATCCTTGAATGGATGTTAACTATGGTTCATTATTTTGTGTGCTTTTGGATGTAAAGGTGGTAGGAGGGGATTGATCTGGTGTGTGCATTAAGGCTAGGATAAGGTAAAACCAACTCTAGAAAAGAGGGAATGGCCTTTCTCCACTTGGTGAATATATTTTGAGGTGTTATGTTAATAATATATGTGGTATTTCTTGGTGTCTTATACATTGAAACTATCAATTAATCCTCCTAGGTAACCTAAGAAACAAACATGTCTAACTATGTTGATGGCTTAGGGGTGTAATATGTGTAGCTAAAATAGAAGTGTACACTAGGTCTTCAAAATGCACTTGTTTATTTGGTCCAGTGGCTTATATATTAATTAAACTAAATATTGAATAAATCATATGGGTTTAAATAAAAAAATTCATATATGTTGTGATAAATGTCTAAATAAACCCAACATCAGTAGTAGTGATATAACCCTCAGCTTGTTGGTTGATAATAAAAACTGCCACTTATTGGGCCTTGGTGTATATTTAAAAAAATTAGCCTTATGAATGTTTGGGGCCTATTTATTGAACTTAGAGAATCAAAAAATAAATAAGGTGAATAATGTATGGCTTATACTTAATCAATTTTAGTAGTGACAATCAAGGGAGACACTAAATAACTAGCAAATTGTGAACTTATATTCTATGGGGAAGAGACAATGATAGTTGCTGTTGTAATGGTTACTATTATGCCTATTTTCCACACCCCCCCTTAATGTTTATAAAATTGATATTATTCTTCCATGGAGATGACTTAGTCATAAAGTTTAAAACTGTATCGAGGACAAGGTCAATTAGTAGTAATTTTAGATGCATATTTTGAATTTCATAAGTTGATGATGACAGATTTATGAATTCATATTTTTATTTTTAATGGTTTTGAAAAGCACAAATTGATGAATGAAAAAAATATGCATATGTATTATCATTGTGAATGTTTGTGATCAATCATTATGTTTTTCAATTGATTCATGAATGAATTATAATATAACATTTTTAATTTGAACAAAGACACTTTATATGGTTTATCAAAATTAGAAGCATTATATTATTATCATAATGTATTCAGATATCTGCATTGATCTTCTATTGAGTATGGATTTATCATAATAATTTTTGTATTAAGTTTGATAGCTTGAGTAGTTTGTGGTAATCAATTTCATATTTTCATGGCAATATGAAACTTGGTTTGATTTAGATGGAAGGATATATTGATTGGAAATATGGTTTTAGTTTTGATTAATTTTCTTAATTACAAGTATATAAGCATAATTGTCATCACTATTGTAGTTTGAGTAAGCAATGTATTTTATGGTTTATCAAATCAAATATCTTATTTTATCTATCATGAAATTGATTTAAAAATTCAAATATGAACCTTATATAGATTAATCTATTTCATACAATGATCAGTTTCAAATATGGTTAACATTTTTTAAATGTTGACATGATTAAAGCTGGTGTGATACTAGGATAAATTGTTCCCCAAGGTTATCAAAGAATCCTAAAGGTTCTAAGTGGTTTATCCCAAGTTCTTTATTTGTACAAGGTTCCGTATTCAAAATTTATCTAGCCTAAGTTCTAAAGTAATATTACTAGATTTTTCGAGAGATTAATGGTCTCATGGCTTATTGTTTTCAAAGGTTAATAATAGAAGTGCATATATCAAGGTATATAGTTTCAAAAGGCATAAAATATTGGTTATTTTGAGGGTAGTTAGATGAAATTGTTTCAAATCATGAACTTTTCATGACATAATATGTTTGGTTGGTTATTAAACGTTTATTTTGGTCTTACTTCAAGACTTAAAAATAGTGAATTGGTAATTGAGTTGGTAGTTTCATGATATATGAATGTTGTGATGGCAAGTCAACTTGATAATTTATTCAATGTTTTCATGGCATGCTGAGCTGAAAAAGTGAGTTAATATAAATGGCATATTCGAATAGGCTTATAGATCTTGGTAATATTTTGGTATTTTGATGGACTTAACGATAAGTTACATGCCTTGATTCATGGAGATTAGTTAATAGTTTAGCAAAGGTTTTGGTAGTCATTAAGTTTGATAGCTTCACTAATTTGGTTGGCAGAATGCTAAATAGTAATATTATTTTTGATGAGACAATGAAAGGTAGACATGTTAGTAAGGTAGTTATATTGGGGAATTGTGATTATAAATAGATTTCTTATCTTTATTTTGGTCATTTATCGAAGCTTTCTCATGAAAGGGATACTCTATTAATTTGGTTTTTGGGAGTTACAAACTGATTTGTGAATGGAAAGATTACAAATTAATGCATATAGGTATGCATTGAATAAAATGAATGAGTTTTAAAGAATGTTTTTGGTTGTTTCAATTATGTTTTTGGTTCTATGGAAGGAATATAGTTTTAGTCTACATGTTAATGAGTACTAATTTAGGTTCTGAGCATGAAAGGTTTGGGAAGTTAAATGAAATTATAGTTTAATGGTTGTCATATTTTTCTCTATGCATGAGATATTAAATAAAATGGGTTTAGTTTTAAATATACTCTCGACTGATGTGAGATAAGAATAAGTGGATTTATCAGTTTGTGCATGAGATTTAGGAATTTGAGGTTTTGCTTGTTAAATATTCATTTAGTTTTGGCTTTCTATGAGTAATATAGGCTATTATAGTATTTTAAACATATCATTTATATTTTCAAAGGCCTCCTTGAAGCTTTGAGTTTTTAGAGATGAGCTCTATGTGTTTTATTTCATGAACATATTTTTAAGGGTTTTGTTATATTGGGACTAAGGTTTCATGATTATGTTTGAGCATGTTAAGTTTTTCTTAGTTGCACAAGTTTTGGTTTCATGTATACTTGGGTTTTGAATAAAAATTATTGAATGATATGTAAAGGAAATTTTGTATATTTATCTTGTTTGTGAAAGAGATGGAGGCTTTGCATGGACTTGTGGATCTTAGTTTCTTAGTTTAGGGTTTCATAAATGATGAAATATTAAAAACACTATCATATTTGATTTTTTTAGTATAATGGAAGATGGTTGAAATATTTTAGAGGATAGTTTTCTTTTAGGCAGAAAGGTTAGTTCGAGGTTTATTCAAGTCTTGAAAATAAAGGAAATAGTTTAGAGTTTTATTGAAACAAGTTATCTTAGTTTCAAAATATTAATTGGAAGCTATATTTAAGCATGAAAAATTATGTGATGAGTTTTTTTTTATAAGAATTATACAATGATATGGGTTAATATGCATCATCTATATTTTCAAGCCTTATTGTGAAGTTGTATTAAGGTTTAATATGAGATAATATCTAATATTCATGAAGTATTATTTGATAGGTCTTTAGTCTGCCATAAAATTTATTTGGAAATTATTAATTTTTTAATTTTTGGTTTTTATTTAAATTTGGATGAAGGAATGCTTAAAATATTAGATAATTTGAGAATATATGATAAGTCATCAGAGTTCAGACATATGGTTTTGAAAGAATATATTCAATTTAGATGTTTTCCTTATTGAGGGGTTCTTGTAGAAGTTTCTTTTAAAAAAATGCATGAAAGTATTATATATGGTTGTATAGTTTTAAAATAATATTCAAGAAGTGAAATAGTGATAAGAGAATTTGATTCAATTAATAAGATTTGGTTTAGTTTATTTCTTAGATGATTTTCATGTAGTGAGAATAGGAAATCATGAAGATATGTAAGAATATTTTTGAAATAAAATTATGATATTATAATTTTATTTTGATATTTTAGTTGGTTTTAAGAGATATTTTTATGAAATCAAATAGAATATTACAATGTTTATCGATACGGTTAGAATATTTCAATTTTTGTAGTCAAATCTAGTTTAGAGATTTTGTTGATATGTGATTGTGTGTTGATATACAACTTATTTTCATATTGAATGAGTTAATGTTATTTTTCAATCATGATAATAAATTTTATTTGAATACATTTCAAATGCATAGGATGTTAAGATGGTATCATCCTAGATCAAATAAAAGTAATGATAACAGAGGTTGAGGTTATAATTCAGAAAATGTTAATCAATAGAATTCAAATAGAAATTTTCTAAGGGGTGGTTTTAGGGATAGGAGATTTGGCCCTAGGTATGATAGTAGGGGTGTGATGATGTCAATCCTCTTTGATGTTAATGATCCTAAAATTTGAAATATCTTGAATAATTTGCCTTTCAATCCTTCAAATCCTAGAGGTTATAGAGGATTTCACAATCATAGATTTGGTGTTAGGACTCATTCCCATAGCAATTTCTCTCACCATTTGTAGAGTAACCCACATCACTTTCCTATTCAGTCACCTACTCTAGAAATAATTTAGCCTATTAGTGAGTCTTACCTTTTTAATGATGTCATTCATCTTGATATTAAAGTTTTCCATACGAATATTTTTTTAAACCTTTTCCTGCCTTTATTTTCTAATAAACCCACATCATCTCAGAGAGATATTATCTTAGGGTGAAAAAAATAAAGTTTAAAGGAGCCTTTTTCAGCTTGCAGGAAATGTACTCTAGAAATCCATCCAACTACTTTAGATAAATGATGAGATAGTCAACATGACATTGATACTCAAATTGAGGTTAAAATTCTCAAATGGATTAAGCTAGAGGTAGATGATCCCAAAATTGATTCAAGAATGAATATGGTTCACCTTTTATTAGTTGATATGTAGTATAATGAATGCATGAATAAGCAAAGGAAGGTAGCTATTAAATTTTTTTAAGATTCTGATGACTATTGAATATCAATAGGATAAAATGTTATTTTCATGACAAACTTTAAGTTGGTAGAACTCTATACTTTCATATCAATACTTAATTTTATATTTTGATATTTTGGTTGGATATGTTGAAAGTACAACACACACACACACACACACAAACACACACACACACACACACACACACACACACACACACACACACACACACACACACACACACACACACACACACACACACACACACACACACACACATGCTTAAGTAATTTTGTAAATATGCATTATGATATTAATATAAATAGGAATTTTATTAAATTTGACTTCTATTTTTATTTATTGATAGATGTTATTATATTTTATTAGGGTCCCCACCCATTAAAAAGTGCCCGGTCTATATATATATATATATATATATATATATATATATATATATATATATATATATATATATATATATATATATATATATATATATATATATATATATACACACACACACACACACACTTAATCCATTAAGACTTTTAAGTCTTAATTAAACCTTTGGTTAATAACTATCTATATTAATTGACTTTTGTAAAGTAAATTAATTAAGTTAAACTAAAAACTAGCTAAATTTAGTTATAACTTCTTTTTCAACCAAATTTGAAGTATAAAAGGAGATCAAGGATTCATTTGAAGAAGAGGAACAACACAAGTATTGAAGACCTATACATTGTGAAGTCAATCATTTATCTTTATATCTTTTATACAACTTCTCTAGGATAACATGACTTTTGTAGATAGATCCAATAGTAATTTTTCTGATAGTTGAGTAAATTTATCAAGCAATGTAGGTAAATCAAGTTTTATATTATCATTTATAATAGATTATCTAAAGATTTACAAGTTTAATATCTTTTTGATGATTGCTTTTTGCAATCTTATGTACAAAATCTAAGTATTCAACCTAGATAATGATGAAAAAATCATTATTTGTGACATTTCATTGATATATTTGATTTTAAAAGTTGTATCTTAAGATATTTTATTAAAAAAATATTTTGGTTTCTCAAATAAAATTGATCTATTTTTCTAAGATGACTCTCTTTGAGACTCACATGTTTAATCTCTACTATACTTTATATTAACTTTGACTTCAATATAGTTTAATATGTTTTAAACTATTTTTTATTAATTAATCTATTTTTTTTTCTATTTCGTTTAGCTTTAATTTCTTTATCTTTTATTTTACTATTTACTTTTATTTAGGTTTTTTTTTTAAGATAAATCTCTTGTTTATTTTCTTAAGGTTAGATTTTTTAGTTTCTTAGATTAATTTATTTCTTTTATATTTATATTTAGATTAGTTTAATTTATTAGACTCAATTATATTGTTAGATCAATTAGAATTTATATTAGTTAGCTTTAGTTTCATTTTAGATTTAGATTGTTTAGATGTAATTAACTTTAGTATATCTGTCTATTCTTGTTTAGTTTAGACTTGGAGGTTACTTTGTTTCATTACTTAGTTTGTTATCTCTCTCTTAATTAGTTACTATTTCTTATTTGTTCCCTTTAGTTTATTGTTTTTTATGTATTGATGTGTTGAGTTTTTTGATTTCTTATTTGATAGAAATCTAATTAACTAATTTATCTCAAATCTATTTTATTTTATATTTATGGTTTATTATCTTGAGGTTACTTCGAAGATATTACAATAAAAGTAAAACATTTATTTAAAATATAGTATGTTATTGAGTCATATTTCTTTTCTTCAAAATATTATATTATTCATTGGTTTTCTATATCATTTAGGAGTTATTACATATTCATATCTAAACGGATTCATTATTTGATGAAGTGGATTTCTAAAAGTATAATGGAATATGTTATATTTGATTTTTTATTCATTATTTCTTAGAGAAATTTAAAAAAAATCCTTGTCTTTAGGATTGTAGTTGAATCTTTAGAACCTTACTATTAGACTTGTATGATACCAACTTAACATTCAAAATAGGCAAAAAAGTTGATTAATTGATGGTAAAATTTTTATCATCAACAAATTTGACAACTCTACTAGGAATTTGTTTAGAATATTGTTTCTTTATTACTTATCATACTTAGAGGGTAGCCTCCTATCATCCAACCTAGAATTGATATTATTGATGATCAAGTTAATGTGGATTTTAATATAACTCACTATTCATGGTATAATCATCCTCATAATCTTCAACATTTTATTCAAGTCATAAAAAAAAGAATAAATTATATAATTTGAGTTATATTTATATTCTAATCATAGTCATGAAACTCAATAAGATATTTTAAATAAAAATAGACAAATTCAAGAGGATAAAACAAGAATTTTAACTGCTAATCCTAAACCTAGAACTCATTTCTTTTTTGAATCCTTTCCTTTAAATGATCTAATTTTGCCCTCTAAACCTTTTGATATAAATATATAATTAAATCAAGTTAATTAGGTTCAATAAAATCAACCAATTCAGGTAAAGAGATTGTTGAGGTGTTCAATGGGAGATCAAACAAGAATGAGGATATAAGAGTTGATTTATAGACTACAAGATAATAGAGATCAAAATGATCTCATTGAAGTAAAAGATGAAGCTGAATCTAAAGAAGAATAATATATGGATGTAACTCTATGGATTTGTACAAATCCAATTAATATTTGAAATCATCTTAGTAATTACCTTCTCTTAAAGGATTAAATTTACCAAATTTTTCTATAGCTCTTAGAGAATCTTGGGAAGATCACTTAGATTAGTTTGTGATACTCTTGGTATAACAAGTGAAAAGATTTATTTAAGAGTTTTTTCTCAAACACTTTAAGGGAAATATTATCAATCATTTATTAATTTAACCACCAAAATTTATCAACACATGGAAAAATATTGCCGAGTGGCTGAAGTTATCTTTTGGAAAAGCTAAAGAGGATGTTGACCTAGTTAATGACCTTGTGAATTTTTTTTCTTAGTCTAGGTGATACCATTTATTATTTCATTATAAAATTCACTAAGTTGCATTAAAATATCCCTCATGATCTTAGACCCTCTAAGAATTTATTCTGATTTAATGTTTTAAGTTCTTTACCCCTAAAATATAAAATGGCCTAAGAGGATAGGGATATTATAGAATATAATGAAACTTTAACATTTTGTAATGAATATGAAAATAAACTTAAATGTAATAGATTTAAAGATAGGTCCTCTATAGGTTTAAATTTAGATAATGCAAAAATTTTAAAATCCATTCAAGGTCTAGGAAATGAATCGGTCATTGTTAAAAGATAGTTGAATGACAAACCTCCTACATATAATAGAAACAATACTAAAAGTAAAAAATTAGAAATTGATTATTTATGTAATGTATTTGAATTGGAACATAATAAATATTCATGTGTTTCTATTCATAAGTTGAAAAAAATTCATGAAGAGAAGATCTTATATATGAAGATCTACTAGACAACATAAACATGCGTGCTCTTGATGATCTGTTAGAAAATGAAAATGCTTATTTTGTATTTATATAATGAATAAGAAAATAAACTTAAATTTAATAAATTTAAATATAGGTCCTCTATAGGTTTAAATTTATATAATGCAAAAAATTTACAATCCATTTAAGGTCTAGGAAATGAATTGGTCATTGTTAAAACATAGTTGATTGACAAACCTTCTACATATAATAGAAACAATACTGAAAGTAAAAAATTAGAAATTGATTATTTATGTAATGTGTTTCAATTGGATCATGATCTAGATTCATGTTTTTCTATTCATAAGTTTAAAAAATTCTATCAAGAGAAGATCTTATATCTGAAGATCTAGTAGACAACATAAACATGTGTGCTCTTGATGATCCGTTAGAAAATGAAAATGATTATGTTATGTTTCTATAATGAATATGAAAATAAAATTAAATGTACTATATTTAAAGATAGGTCCTCTATAGGTTTAAATTTAGATAATTCAAGAAATTTAAAATCCATTCAAGGTCTAGGAAATGAATTGGTCATTGTTAAAAGATAATTGAATGACAAACCTTTTACATATAATAGAAACAATACTAAAATTAAAAAATTAGAAATTTAATATTTTTTTAATGTGTTTAAATTGGATCATGATCCTGATTCATGTGTTTCTATTCATAAGTTTAAAAAATTCCATCAAGAGAAGATCTTATATCTGAAGATCTAGTAGACAACATAAATGTGTGTGCTCTTGATGATCCATTAAAAAATGAAAATGCTTATATTGTGAATACTAGAAATAAATATTATAGTTATTCTCAAAATAATATAATAACCTAAAATGATTATTCTTCTAATGATAAAGTTTAATCAATTCAAAATAATGCTTCATGTAGCTTAGCTGATAATTCTTCTCAGAATATTTATTTATCAACTTGTTTTAATAATAATCAATATCAACATTATAAGCCTATGAATTTTCAACAATATAATGCTAAATATTATAATATAATTGATGATTTATCAATAATTAAAGGTAGATTATCATTATTACAAGTAGCCAATCTTCTAAGGTAGCTTCATAAAATTAATGAAGTTGTTAAGAATCCTAAAGCTAATGTAAGCTTACAAAAAGAAGGCATTAATGAACAATGAACTATTTTTGCTCAAAGTTATGATCCTCCTACAGACTATATACCCCCTTTTTATTTTATGTTTAAAATTGATAATAAGGTAATCCATAATTATATATTAGATATAAGTGCTTTGAAGAATATAATTTCTAAATTCATTACAGATCAATTAGACATATCTTATGAAATGTATAATAGAAAACTTATTGGATTTGATTCTAAACAAACTAAAAGTTTTGGTAAGTTTTATGACATAGTCATCAAGATTGCTCAAAATGAAATAATTAGATGTATGAATAATGCCCATGTTTTAGGCATTCATAGTAATTATGCTATGTTATTAGGAAAATATTGGTCAAAATCAACTAATGCTTTTATTGGAAAATATATCACATGGGTTCCTTTAGTAATGAGATTGCTTTCATTAAAAGATAAGATTGGTCTACTACACCTATAGAGTCATCCACTTCTAGTATTTCTTATGTTGAGATAGGAATTGAAAATTATGAGTTGTTGAATTTATATGAACCAAAAAATAAGCATGAAGAAATATTTGATAAAGATATTTTATAGACATTATACTTTGATGGAGCCTATTCTCAATAAGGTAGTGGTGCTAGAATTTGTTTAGTCTCTTCTATTGGTAATTTTTTTTGTTATGCCTACAAATTATCATCAGAAAACATTAATAATAATTTATAATCTGAATTATTATGTTTTGGTTTGGAAAAATCCATTTAATTAAACATCACACATTTAGAAGTCTTTGAAGACTCTGAATTAGTTGTTAGACAAGTTAGAAAATTTTATAAAACTAATCAAAATAATCTCTATCATTATACACAAAAGGTTTGGTATTTACATGAACATTTTGATGCCTTAAACATCAATTATTTTTATAGAGAATATAATATTAAAGAAATTAGATTATTTTTTCATCTAACCCAACTCCAAGTGAGAGTGAACCAACCAAAAACTTCTCTTATGCTGAAAATTTTAGACCTAAAATTCCTAATTTGAATGATAGTTGGCATGTTTTTAATTATGATGAAGAAATAGATTATTTCATTAAAGGAAATTATTTTGATCATGATGATTATGTATTAAATTATAATTAATTACTAATAAATGACCTTTTGGTTTAGTATGTTTGGAATCTATGTTTACAGCTAACAATCGACCCAAAATTTATAGAAAGGAAGAACCTTCTAGAAGAATCATAGGTGAGACTATTCATATCAACTTAGGTATAGAAGAGGATCATAAATATGTTTATTTAGTAATTCAAGTTACTATAATTGAGAAGGTTAAATTTCATTAAGTTATTTAAAGAATTCATTGATGTATTTGTCTGGTCATATAAAGATCTTAAAGGTTATGATATTGAGATTATTAAACATGACATAAATATAAAACTTGGTATTACACCTATAAGATAGAAAATAAAAATAGCCAACCCATTATTAGAATACAAATTTACTAAAGATCTAGATAAAATGATTGAGACTGATGTCATTTTCCCTATAAAATATTCTAAATGGGTAGTTAGTTTAGTGTCGGTTAGGAAGAAAAATGGTGATATTAGATTATGTGTTAATTTTAGAGATTTGAATAAAACTAGTGTTAAGGATATTTTCCCTCTACTAAGTATAGATAAAATTTTATAGAAAGTTATAGGATTATAAATGATGTCATTATTAGATGGATTTTTTTGGTTATAATTAGATTTTTGTAAATCTTGAAGATAGATATAAAACTACTTTTACTACCCATAGAGGGACTTTTGCTTATAACAGAATGCCTTTTGGAGTAATTTATGTAGGAGATAATTTTCAAAGGGATATGCATGATGATTTTAATGATTTAATTCACATTGTTATTTAGGTCTGTCTAGATGACCTCATCATTCATTCTGAAAAATGAAAAAACATTTAGATCATCTTTGTGAAGTTTTCACAAGATGTAGGAAGTATGGAATTTCTTTGAATCCAAAGAAATAAATTTTTAGTGTTAATGAAGGTAACTTATTAGAAAATATTATTTATAAGGATGGAATTTTTATAGATCTTAAATGCATCAAAGCTATTAAAGAGTTACCTCCTCCTAAGGATCAGTCTAGTTTAAGACCTTTTTTTGGTAAAATATACTTTGTTAGAAAATTCATTTCAAATTTTGATGATAAGTCTAATGTTTTGCAATTATTACTTAAGAAAGATAAAATTTATAAATGCGAGGAAGGTGTTGATTTAGCATTCAATAAAATTAAAAATGCTATTGAAAGTAATATAATTCTTGCCAAACTAGATTTGAAGAAAGCATTTATTCTTTATGTTAATAATACTAAAAAATAAATTGGGGTTATTATCACTCAAGAGTTTGAAAATAATGATGAAAAACCAATCAGTTATTTGAGTCAAGTTTTAAAAGATACTAAAACTAGGTACCCTCTTATTGAGAAATTTGTTTTCTCATTAGTTTCCTCTTTGATTAAATTTCTTTATTGGTTGATGGGGAAAAAAATTATGCAATATAATGTGCCTATTTTATCTTATCTTTTAAAACAACCAACCATTCAAGGAAGTCTTGCTAAGTGGATATTATGAATTCAAGAATTTGATCTTAAATTTGAAACATAAAAAATAATTAAAGGTAATGACTAAGCAGAACATTTAACTAAAAATGCTTTATCAAAAATTATTGTTTTGGTCCTATCAGTTGATGATAATCTAAATGCAAAGACTCATTTAAAGACTAAAATTTTTTGATTTTTTTTAAAAAGTTCAAAATTGGCCTTGAAATGAATGAATGGGATTGTTTATTAGTTAAAGATGACTAGTGTCATGACTTAGTATTTTATTTTAAAAATCAAGCTTGTCTTGATAATTTTGATAAGAAACAAAGATTTTCCTTATGATTAAAATATTTAAATTTAAATCTATTATAAAATTTTCTCTTTTATAAAAATAAATATGGAGTTTTATTAAGATGTCTTATGCATGATCAAACTTATAAAGTTCTTAGAGGCTAACATGAAAGAACTTGTGGTGGAAGTTATGTTACAAAAATAACTACTTATAAGATTTTAAGAGTAGATTATTATTGGCCTACTCTATTCCAGGATACTTATAAGTTAGTTCATTCTTGTATGCCATGTCAATTGTTTTTTGGTAGACATAAGTTACCTATAATGCCTTTAAATCCTATTATTTTTGAAAAATCATTTATGAAATGAGGCATTGACTTTATTTTAGATATGCAGCTACCTTTATCTATTGTTCATAGATATATATTAACAATAATGGATTATTTTACAAAGTGGCTTGAGGCCAAATTACTACTATAAACTTTAGTAACAATTGAAGTGATCTTATTTTTAGAAAATCAAATTTTCTCTAAATTTGGAATCCCTTAAAAAATCATTTTTGATAATGGACCTTAGTTTGTTTCTAATGAATTTCAATAATATTTGAGAAAATATTGTATTATATCTATTCATTCATCTAAATAATAATCATAGGGTAATGGTCAAGCTAAGTCAACAAATAAAAATCTGATTGTGATCATGAAGAAATTATTCTATCAAAATAAAATATATTGGCATCTTAAATTTTTTGAAGCTTTATGAGTTGATAGAACTATTATTAAATTATAAATTGGTTATTCACATTTCATGTTAGAATATGTATTTGAGGCCACCTTCTCATTAGAACTTTAGATTTCTTCAGCTATAACTGCTTTGCAATATGTTGCTAAAGATACAAATTTGATTAAACAAAGATTACATGATCTAATAGATTTTGATGAATCAAAATCAACAGCATTGTAAAAATTAGAAAGGGCTAAACTAAAATTAAAAAGTTTTTTAATAAAAAAGTTTCTAACAAAAAATTTAATGCTGGTGATTTAGTTTTATATTGGGAGAAAGCTCATGAGGATCCTGATAATCATCATAAATTTGATTGATTGTGGCTTGGTTCTTATAGAATTACTACTATACTTAGAAATAATGCTTTTCATTTAAAACATTTTGAAGTAAATTCGTTACGTTACTTAGTTAATGACCATCATTTAAAATTGTCTTATGATTAACTCTTTTTTATATTCCTTTGTTTTTCTTTTGTTTTTTTGTTTTCTTTTTTGTTTTGAGATTCTTTTCTTTGTCATCTTTTCTACATTTCCTTGTTTTAATTTGTTTGTTTGTTTTCTATTGTTGCTTTATTTTACTTTTGAAAGGATAAATGAAGTATTAAAAATGGATGACTTTCATATTATGAAAGATTAATGTGAGGATGCTACAGTTCTATGATAAGTATCAATTATTTTTAGATATTATTTTTTATAATTTAGTTTTCTTTATACATGAATAATATATGTTGAGTTATAACTAGTTGTTGAGGTATTACTCAATTTTTAGATATTATGTTTAAGGAATTTGTATTAGTTCATGCATCCATCCTAAACTTCCCTATTATATCATTCCTTTTCTTCATCTCATGATAGTCAAACATTTCATCTATTATTGAAATTCATTATTAAAGGGGTTGATGCATAGCTAATCAAGAAATGATTTAACTAGATCACACTCTCAATATTATGTCTCATTAATAGGAAATTTGATTGTTACTCAATTTCAATACATAATATTGACTAGCAAGGTCACTAGTGTTATGCTTATTTTTCACATGCTTGTTAATTTTTCTAAAAATGATACTATTCTACCATGGAGATGACTAAGTCATAATGTTAAAAATTATGTCAGAGACTTAATAAATTAGTAGTAAATTTAGATGCATATTTTTAATTTCATAAGTTGATGATGATTGGTTTATGAATTTATATTTATATTTTAAGTGGTTTCAAAATGTATAAATGGATAAAAGAATAAAATATGCATATGCATTATTAATGTGAATGTTTGTGATTAATCAGTTTGTTTTTTGGTTGATTCATGATCAGATTATAATAAAATATTTTTATTTTTAATAGAGACACTTTATATGGTTTAAAAAAATTAGAATTATTATATGATTATCATAATGTATTCATATATCTAAATTGATCTTCTCTTGAGTATGGATTTATCAAATAATTTTAGGATTTAGTTTTCAAGTTTGATAGCTTGAGCAATTTGTGGTAATCAATTTCATATTTTCATGGAAATATGTACCTTGGTTTGATTCATATGCAAGGATATATTGATTATAAATATGGGTTTAATGTTAATTCATTTTCTTTATTACAAGTATATAAGTATAATTGTCATCACTACTATAGTTTGAGTAAGCAATGCATGTTATTGTTTATTAAATCAAATATCTCATTTGATCTATCATGAATTTCATTTGATAATTCAACTATGAAGCTTATATGGATAAATATATTTCATAAAATGATTATTTACAAATATGTTTGAATTTTTTAAAATTTTGACATGATTAAAGTTGGTTTGATACTAGGATAAATTATTTCCTAAGGTTATTATTTGCCAATTTTAGCCTACATATAGAAATTTGCCCAAGTGGATGAATTTATGAAAGGTTTCAATATGGAATGATCAACTGAGCAAAGTTATGGATGGAATGAGTGGACCTAAAGTAAGAGCAAAATATCTCATATTGCTTATAAATCTTTCGAAACAATTTAATCAAGCTTAAAGTGCAATTTGATGATCTTTGAGAAGTAGGCTTGGAAATAGCTATATGATTATAAAGTTTAAAGATAAATAGGTTCTCATGGTGATCAGGACCTTCATGGACATAAAAAAAAGTTTCATAAGTCTCAAGGACTCATTTTGAGCCTTGAAAATTCAAGTACAAGCTTTAAAGAGCCAGAATGTCATTAGGATATCATGTAAAAATGGATTAGTCACATCATTTATGAATTTTGTTAATATGATTATAAATCAACTTAGGCCAAAGGAAATGCACAGACATGAAGTTATTCATGCCTTGAACATTTTATACAAAATTTGTATCTTGATGAGCTTGTTATTTTAAGATATAAAGCTTCAAATTTAATACTATATAATGAAATTGGTGCAGGGACATCAAGTTTAAGCTTCATTAACTAAACTTTTGAATTAAAACAATCAAGGTCAATGGTTGAAATTTGATTAGATCAAATATAATGATGCATGGGCACCTAATCAATGCCAATGGGTCTAATCAAATCAATGGTGTGCATTTGATCATAGATTCTAGATCAATGGTGAGCATCAAGTCAAAAAGTTAGCATAAACATGTTGATGACAAGTGTTAATATCTTGAGCACTTGAACATGAATAAAATAATGTGAAACATCTAATAGATGTTAGTGGCTCCAAGTAAATCAATGACATGAATTTGATCATAGATTCCAAATTAATGGTGAGTGATGAGTCAACAAGTTAATTGATCTAAAAGATAAATGAGAAGATATCAAGTGTCTCAACTACATTTAACTGATAGAAGATCTATGGTTCATATTTATTCGTACAAGGGAAGATCGATGGTTCATGATAATCAAGATCCAACAACGCTCATTCAATTCAGGTCAAGATCAATAGTCATTATTAAAAGTTAAAGATAGTAAGTCCAAGAATATCAGTGGTACTCCTTCAAATGCCAAGAAGTAGATTGATTGTCAATATTAATGGTCTAAAGACAAGGGATTTCAAGTCAAAAATAGTTGTGACCTAGGTCAAAATAGAGGTAAATCTTATCAAGATCATCATGTCAACATTAGAGATTGATCAAATGTCACAAGTAGACATAATTATATAGTTAGGGGTTGTTAACATAAGGTTTTGACATCATGAACCTCTGGTTCAAGATTTAGAACACATAAGTTCCATCCTTTTGGGTTGTAATATTATTTCATGACTATGATCTTTTCTCTTTAAAGAAGGATCCATGTAGATAATGATTTATTGACTTCCATATGGTCTAAATGTAGGATAGGTATATTTTAGACTTGATATAAATCAAGAAGGAACCTATGTGACCTATAGGCTTTACATTGGTATATAGCTATAAGAAAAATAATAAATAATATTGCATTTCAATCTAAGTATACCTATGATTAGATATTAAATAGGAGTAGATATGAATGGTTATGGAGAAGTTTCTCAACTTTCAATATGGTCTTAGCTTTGATAAATAGTCATTAAGAGCATACTTGGGCATGAATCTATTAGGACATGGATATAAATATCTTGACTTTATGATGAAACAAGTGGAGATAACATAGGAATTCATGAAGAAAATGGGGGGATTGAATAAAGTAGTTGGAACATTCAATGTTGTTCAAAACCATAAAGATATTTTCCCATTAGACTTAGTCATAACTCACCACCTTTGGAAAACTCTTATCCTCTAGTGTGTTCAAGCAATGAAATGATTCAGAAGCTATTGGGATAAATGAAGACTATCTTTCCTATGATGTATTAGTCTGATTGGACCAAAAATATGGTGGAGCATTCACTAAAAGGTGGGAGATCATTTAATGATCTAGGATGGTGTGCTCACTCTCCCTCCCCTTTCTCAAATATCTCCCATTCTTTCACATTTTAGGACTGTCACTCAGATTTTAAAAGACTCTCTCACTTTTGATTCTCTCTCAATTCCTCAAGAGTAGAGACTCTCATTTGATAAGGATATACCCTATAAAAACTTTTATGAAATACCTCTTAAAGCTAATAAATACTTTCTTTACCTATCTATTACTTTTGTACTAATTAGTAAGCTTGTGTTTGATGGCATTATGAAGGATAATATCCCATGCCCATTGCCCTCCTTTCTTGACTATTTTAGAGTGTTTATTGGTTAATTATGGGTTTAAATTTGTGTTATGTCTACCATTAATGTAGGCTTGGTGTGATTCTTATATCTCCTCATGGCTTCATGTATTAATTCCTTAACCTAGTGTATGAAATACTTATGCAATTAAGCTAGATTTTGAGATTGTGTGAGATAAAACTATCTTATTATTCTTAAATGTACTTTTCATGCCTATGTGAGTTCTCATTTGATTTATTCAATCAACTTGTTAACCTTATTAGGATCCCTTTACCCATTTCTAACTCTTTTCTCAATGAAAACATTAGTATAGGTGATCTATCAATAGGAATTTAGCCTTCTTCAAAGGTTCAACCCCACCATAGGTGACCCACAACCTACGGGTGTCCCAATAGTGTAGATAAATTAGAGAGAGAATAAAAAATCCTATATAAGGGTGCAGATTGATGATACATTAGTTTCTTGCATGACTAATAAGACACAATTTAACTAATATTGGTTAATATTTGATGTTGGTTTGATCAATTTGAAGCAATTATAGATTCCAATAAATAACATATGGAGACTCTAAAATAATATCCAACATCTTAGTAGCATAACATTGACTAAATCCCATGCCAAAGGTGACTACAAGGTTAGCCTCCAGAGGTATTCCCTTTAAATTTGTTGAATTCTTTTAATTCAATTAAAAGATTAAGGTTTACTCATACACACTCATATAAAGGCAACGTTTCTCCTAGGTCAATTTCAAGGCCTACCCATGCAAGAAGACCTTTGTTAAACCCTTTCATATTAATGGTAGTCCCAAGAACTTTTGTGGTTTTTAATGGATAAACTCCTCTTCTCCTCCCTCAATATAATCCTATTCCAATAGTATCTCTTAAAAGTGTTATTTAATTTATTGGAGACTAAGCTATAAATACTTATAAAAACCTCATGGATATAGTCAACTTATGCAATTTTCATGATATCAATGAGGAAAATGTGGTAATCAGGTCATTAGACATATCTTTCAAATGTAAAGCCTTAGATTGGTATATAATCCTTATTTTTAATTCCATTACCACATGAGACCAATTTGGAGAGGATTTGTATAAAATATTTGAGAATAAAAGTGACGATTTGTCACTTTTAGAGTAGTTAACCATAATAAAAAGAGACCCTCATGGAGTCATGTAAAAATTTAGTACAAAGTTCTAAAAAATGTGGGATAGAATCCTTATCACTATTAGGCCTACCCCTAAAATTTCCTTCCTATACTATTTAAAATCCATTAATAGTGACATAGAAGTAATGATTCACTCTATGGGAGGGAACACATTGTGAAATGCATATGAGGTAGTAATTATAGAAGAAAATTGGCTAGTCCAAGTTGGAAAGCTAACACCTAAACCACTAATTCCTTTATTCATTGAGATCAGGCTACCCCTTATTTCCTTTTCTCCCATTTATGTCATTCCTCTTGTGACCACAATTTTTATTATACCCTCACCAAAGCAAGAAAAGGCTTCCACTAGTCAATCTAGTGAGTCCTAAGAGAATAAGAACTTTCAAGAGCTTAAGAGCATGTTTCAATCTTTGGGAAATGAGCTAGTGAATGTTAAGAGGCAAAAAGATTTCAATAGGCCTTACCAATCCTCATATCAACCTAAGCACTAATATTATCAAGTAAATAGGCCACCCTATAAAGGAAATTTCTAAGGCCAAATCCAAGGTCAAAACCAAGGACAAGGGAAGCCTAACTATAATAGATAGAGCAACTATAATAAATAATTCTATAAGCACTTCCAACACCTCACTCCTTGTTCAAAATAATGTTGCTCAAGAGTTTGAGGGTACCATGCCTTAGAACCAATATTTTGGGTAATCCATTATCCCAAACATTGATTTTAACCAAGCTTTAAATGATCAATGGCAGTAGGTTACCAACTATGGGTACAATCAAGCTCTTATGGCCAAAAACAAAGAGGTTCCCATGATGACAAAACTAGAATATCCTCAAAAAATTCAAATTCCTAATCAAATACCGAAGTAGTTGGGTGATATAATGGTGAATTATGAGCAAGAAAAGTGTTATGCACTCAATCCGTAGGTTATTTCTAGCTAGGAACATATTATAGTAGTAACAAGTACAATGTTCAAAATAAGTAACATAGATGGTACCAAGAAAGTAGTCACAGAGGCCCATATCATTAATCCTTCAATATAAAATCCAAATGGACCTAATACTATTCTAAAGGTTATAATTTCTTCAAGGAATTAGATGTAGGGGAATGCCTTTATTCCCTAAAACTCACAAATTCAAAGTACAATTATCACTCCCAAACCATAACCAAGGGTTGGTTACTCACTAATAAATGTTATGGAACAAATGGAAAAGTATAATGTGAGTTTACCAATGTTGGAGATACTCTCCATTCCTAGTCAGGTAGACATCCTCCAAGAAGGGTTGTCAAGAATCAATGTTTTTGAGAAACCACTAGTCAAGGAAAATGTGGTTCTCACCAATGCATCCAAAGGTACTAGTGAAGGGAAAACAGGTAATGTGGTCAAACCTCCTCCATTTTAAATTTTAGTAATCATTTGTGACTCTTAATGAACAATTTCTTGGTAGACAATGGAGCTAATGCCTCAATAATACCAAAGTCTATAGTAAACTAGCTTGGTTTAAAGTATGAGCCCCAATGTAAAGGAGTGTTACAAATTGATGTTTATTTTACCAAGACATATAGTATAATTATAAACCTCAAATCAACCTTTCATGTTTGTCCTAGTGTCTTAGTGGTTCAATATCTATTGATCTTTTATGTGTCTCCTTATTTTTCATTATGCCTATCTAAAGAATTCATTACAAATATTAGAGGTTATCTTACATTAGATTGGTAATACATGGAAAATAGAATAAGATATAGGACCAAAGTGTCCATCAAGGTTGATCCCATTGCACAATTCCCAATTTAGACTTACAAGATAAACAACATAAACCTCAATTGCACCATCATAGATGAAAATGAGCATATGGTTGGTTAAGAATTAAACACACACATGATGAGATACCAGACATGTTTTTGGATGAACTAAGGAATTACCATCATCTAGTTGATCCCTTATAAGGTGTTGAAGAGAGATACATGGATGTTTATTGCTTACATGAAGATAATCAGTCCATGTCATCACTCATTGGATTAAAATAAAATCCTAGTGGCTTATGGAAATTATTATTTGATGGTTCAAGGAGAAAACATGGAGTGCATGTAGGTGAAATGATAACATCCCCCTTAAATTAAAAATATTTATCTTCTTATAGGTTCCAATTTAGTTACTCTTGTAATGTAATAGAGTATGAGGGCCTTATCCATGACTTTCAATGGGTTAGTAAGAGAGGGATCAAGTAGTTACAAGTTTATGGGGATAGTGAATTGATAGTGAATTAAGTTAGAGTCCAAAATATCACCAAGAATACCTTGATGAAGTCTTATAAACATATAGTGAGGGAATTAATTGAGGATTTTAAGGCCTTTAACATCCAATCAATACTAAGAAACCAAAATCAACACGCTGATAAATTGAAAGTTATGAGAGCTCAATTTGATATCCTAAATGATTCAAAAAGGAACAAGGTGTAGCCATAGGTAAAATTGGTGGTGATGCCATCAGTGATAGAAAATGAATCTCATTGGTAAGTGTTTGAGAATGATAAGAAAATTACCTATTTCTTTCATAAGGAAGTAGAGTTCTCCTTAATGAACCAAGAAAGGTTTCAACATAAGTATGAGGATAAAATAGTTCAATTAGGATTTAATAAGCTTCCTAAAGGAATATTTACCCTTGAAGGTATTTTACATGATGAATATCATATGAGAAAGGATGGTGCAATGATGTTAGCAAGTGAATAAAACTATGAAGAGTCCTTATCTTCAAAGACAAGTTCCTTAGGCTTGGGAAGGTAAGAATTAAAGTTGAAAGGCATTATTTCATAGAGATTTGTAAATAATATGCATACATATTTTCTTGGGAATATAATGACCTGAGAGGTTTTGATCCCAATTTATCCCAGAACACTATAGAATTACAGGCTAATGCCAAGCCTATCGGGTAAAAGTAGAGGCCTATAAACCTCAATATTGAATAGCTCATGAGGAGAGAATTGAATAAACTAATTGAATCCAAGATCATATTTCCCATTAAACACTCTTCATGGGTAACCAATTTGGTACCTATGAGGAATAAGAGTGGGTTGATTAGATTGTGTTGACTTTAGGGATCTAAATAGGGCATCCTTGAAAGATCATTACCCCTTGCCATCCATAGAGAAACTACTTTAGATAGTTGTTGGTTCATAATGCTTATCATTTTTAGATGGGTATTCAAGTTACAACCAAGTGTTGGTAAGAGAATAAGATTAGTACAAGACTAATTTCACCACCAAGTGGGGCACATATGCTTACCATAAGATGCCTTTTGGGTTATCAAATGATAGGGAAATCTTTCAAAGATAAATGGGCATGTATTTCTAAGGGTTGTTGAATAAAATGGTACTAGTATACTTGGATGACATCATAATTTTCTATAATAAGTATATTAAGCACATGGATCATCTAAGTTGGATCTTTGAAAGATATAGAGACTATGGGATCTATTTAAATCCCAAAAAATGTGTGTTTGTTGTTCATGAATGAAAACTTTTATGTCACATTGTCTCAAATGAGGGATTATCTATTGACCCTGATAGAATAAGTGATATATTATAATTATCTCTACCTAATAACAAGAAATGAATTTAGAGATTCCTTAAGAAGATAAAATTTGTGAGATATTTTATACCTAGTTTTATAAACCTAGTCAAACCCATCACCACCATGATGAATAGGATATAATTATTTTATTTGTCAAATTAAGGTAAAGAAATATTTAAGGCCATAAAGTAATCCATTACCCAAGCACCCTCACTCATGAATCCTAATTTCTCAAAGGATTTCATATTGTATACCTTTTCCAATATTAACAACATATCAGCTATGCTAATACATAAGAGTGGTGAAGGACTTGAGTAACCAATTGCATTTTTTGGTAAAGGGATAGAGGGATATGAGGTAAGGTACACTTTCATATAAATATAGGTTCTTAAAACTTTGAGAATCCTAAATATTTCATACCAATGCTTTCCAATAGTAAGTTTCATCTTATGGTGCCTCATCCTAGAGTGAGGGACTTTCTTCTCAACAAAGACTTGAACAAGAAAAGAGTAGGATAGATTACCAAAGTCATGGAGTATGATGTGGAGATAAAAGTCACTAAGCTAGTAAGAGGTAAAGGCTTGTGTAAGAATATGATAGATGATATTCAAGAGGACAAAAATTTTTTTTTGACGACACAAGATAACTCACAAATATATGCACCTCAACCTCATAATAGCTGGATCCAAGACATGATACATTTCTTGATAATAGGATAGTTTTCCCAAGGTTTGGATAGAGAAAAAATAAGGCATTTTAGACTTTATTCCATACCTTATATATTAATTTATGGTGTTGTTATTAAAAAAGACTTTAATAGGGTGCTATTTAGATGCATTAATGACAATCAAGTGACAAATCTCTTAGAGTAGTTTCATGATGGACCTAGAGGAGGCCATTTTGCCCCAAGAATAATAGTAGAAAATTTAATGAGAGATTTTTATTACTATCTTATACTTTTCAAATATGGATATGCATGGGTTAGAAAATGTTTAAAATGTGCTCTATTTGTAGGAAAGTAAAGATTAGTAGCTCTTCCACTCAACCTAATCCATGTGGATCAACTCTTCAAGAAATGGGGCTTATACTTCATAGTAATGATCAATCCAATTTCAAGTGAAGGTCATAAATGTTTACTCACTATAACTAACTCTTTCACTAGGTGGGTGGAAATAATTGCCTTGAATTAAGTTAATGAAATAATAGTGTTGGAATTGTATGACAACATAGTGACCAAGTTTGGGGTCCTAACTACTATAATTTTAGATAATGCCTTAAAATTTGTTGGCATAAATACAAGTGAATGGGAACTTAAGTTTGTCATATACCTTATCACATCCTCCATCTACTATCCCCAAGGTAATAGACTGATAGAGTCCATGAACAAGAACTTGAAAAGGATTATCAAGTGGACCATGAAAGATAATCAAGGAGTGTGGCATACAAAGCTAAGGATAGCCTTATGGGCTGATAGAGTGACTCCCAAAGTTTCCATTGACAATTCTTCATGTGCCCTTGTATATGGAAGGGAACCCAAATTTCTCTTTTCTCTTAAAATACTTTCATTAGAGTTAGCCCATCAACTTGAGTTGATGGAGAGTGACCCTATGAATGCAACAATGGTAGAGCTTATGGATCTTGAAGAAACCAGGGACCTTATAATGAAGACATTTGAGTCACATCAAAATCAAGTCAAGAAAGCTTTTAATAGGAGAGCCACATCAAGGGACTTTAAATAAGGGGAACTAGTCCTCAAATGGGACTGAAATAAGGCCAAACCAAGGAACCATACCGAGTTTAATAGCTTGTGTAGTGGTCCTTACTTGATCCATGGATGTAAACAACATAATTATTTTCATCTTGATTGATTGGATGGAGAGGTATTACCCATGTAAATAAATGGAATTCATTTAAAGCCTTGTTATTATACAAGTTTGTATGTGTTATACAATATTGTTACATATTAGAATACATTTCATGCTTTCCTCTAAATTTCATTAAGCACATTTATTTTTGTTACATGTTTCCTTTTCAATAAGTTACTTAGGCACATTTTTTGTTATTTAGTTTCTTTTTTATCCTTATTTCTTCAAGAGGAGGTTTTGTAGAAAAAGGTCAACCTTGAGTTAGTTTCATGATAGTTGAGAGAAAAGACTATGACTCCAGATTCCCAATGGACTAGTTCAAGGCCATTAGTCTTTTGCATAGAAGGTATGTAGCCCTATTATGTCACAAAAAATGTTGGCCAATTTTGTCCTACATATATAAATTTGCCTAGCTAGATAAACTTTTGGAAGGTCTTAGTATGGAGTGATCAATTGAGCAGAATTCTAGATGGAAAGAGTGGACCTAAAGTAAGAAAATAAGGTCTCATATTGAAAAGTGTAAAGAACAACAGGTTATCATGGTGATCATGAACTTCATGAACATAAATCAAGTTTTACAGGTCTGAAGGACCCATTTTGAGCCTTTAAAAGTTTAAGCACAAGCTTTGAAGAGCCAGAGCATCATTAGGGTGTCATGCATAAATAGACTAGTTATCTCATTTATGAATTTTATAAATATGATTAGAAAGTATCTCAAACAAAAATAAATGCATGGAAATGATGTTATTAATGTATTGAATATTTTTTTTTTAAATTCATATCTTGATGAGCTTGATATCTGAAGATATAAATCTTCAAAGTTATTACTAAAAAATGAAATGGGTGTAGGGATACCATGTTTAAGCTTCATGAACTAGCCATTTAAATTCAAATGATCAAGATTAATGATTAAAATTCAATCTAATCAAATATTATAGAATGTATACATCTAACATATGTTAGTAGGTCCAAGAAAATCAATGACATATATTTGATCATAGCCTCTAGATCAATGGTGAGAATCAACTTAAAAAGTTAGCATGAATGCATTGATGACAAGTGTCAAGATATTAGGAACTTGAACATAGATCTAATAGTGCATGGTATCTAATAGATGTTAGTGGATCTAAGTAAATCAATGGCATACATTTAATCATACATTCTAGATCAATAGTGAGTGATGAGTCAACAAGTCAATGAATCTCAAATACAAATAAAAGGCTACCAAGTGTCTTAGCTACATTCAAATGGTGAAAGATCTATGAATCATATTAATTTGTACATGGATAGATAAATGGCACACAATAGTCAAGATCCAATGATGATCATTTAACATGGATAAATATTGATGGTTAGTATTAAAATTTGAAGAAAGTGGGTCTATGAAGATAAAATGTGCTCATTCAAATACCAAGAAGAAGATCGATGGTCAATATTAAAGGTTAAAAGACAAGATATTTCAAGTGGAGAATAGTTTCAACCTAGGTTGAGACCAAGGAAAATCCTACAAATATCATCATGTCACCATTAGATATCGATTTAGTGTCACAAGAAAACACAATTATATAGTTAGGGGTTGTAAACATAAGGTTTCAACACCATGAACCTCGGTTCAAATATTTGGAACACATAGGGTCCATCCTTTTGGGTTGAAATATTGTTTCACGATTGTGATCTTTGCTCTATAAAAAAATATCCATGAATATATTGAGTTCTTCACTTCCATAGGGTCTATAGGTAGGATAGTTCTATTTTAGACTTGATAAAAATCAATAAGGAAGCTATGTGACCTGTAGGATTTACATTGATATATATCTATAAGAAATCCAATGGAGATTGGTTTTCAATCTATAGTAGACCTATGATCAGATATTCAGTAGGGGAAGGTATGAATGGTTATGGATAAGTATCTCACCTTTCAATATGGTCCCATATTTGATAAATAGCCACTAAAAGTAGACTTGGTCATGGCTTTGTCAGGTATATGGATGTAAATACCTTTCCCTCATGATGAAGCAAGTGGAGATAGCAGTGGAATTAATGAAGTAAATTGGAGGATTGAAGAAAGTAGTTAGAGAATTAAATACTATTAAAAACCACAAATATATTTTCACAGTATACTTATGTCATGAATCACCACCTTTGGTAAACTCTTGTCCTCTAGTGTGTTTCTCAAGTAATGAAATGATTCGAAGGCTATTAGGACAAATGAAGACTATCTTGCCTATGATGCATTAATCTAGATTGGTCCAAAATGATGGTGGAGCATTCACTAAAATGTGGTAGATCATTTAATGATTTGGGATGGTGTGTTCACTCTCTCCCTCCCCTTTCTTGTATATCTCCCATTCTTTCACATTTTGGGATTCTTGTTTAAATTTTAGAAGAAGACTCTCTCACTTTTGGTTCTCTCTCAATTCTTGAAGAGCATAAAATCTCATTTGATAAGGCTAGACTCTATCAAAACTTGTATGAAAGACTTATTAAAGATAATAAATACTTTCTTTACCTATCTCTTAATTTTGAATTGATTAGTAAGCTTGTACATGATGGCATTGTGAAGGATAATCTTCCATGCGAATTATCCTCCTTTCTTGACTATTTTAGAGTGTTTCCTAGTTGATTGTGAGTCTAAATTTGTGTTTTGTCTACCATTAATGTAAGCTTGGTATGTGTCTTATAACTAATCTTGGATTCATTCATTTATTTCTAAATCTAATGTATGAAATACTTATGCAATTAAGCTAGTTTTTTAATATTGTGTGAGATAGCAATGTCTTATGCTTCTTTAGTGTAATTTGCATGCATGTGTGAGTTCTCATTTCATCTGGTGCATCACCTTGTTAACCTTATTAGGAGCTCTTTACCCCTTTCTTAACCTTTTCTTAGTGAAAAATTTAGTATAAACGATCCATCAATATAAAGTTAGCCTTCTTCAGAGATTTAACCCCACCATAGGTTACCCACATACTAGTATTGTCCTAATCGTGTATCTCAATTAGAGAGAGATTGAAGCACCCTCTCCAAGGGTGAAAATTAATGCTACAATAGTTATCAAAGAATATTAAAGGTTCTAAGTGGTTTATCCTAAGTCCTTTATTTATCCAAGTTTCCTAATTCAAACATTATCTAGCCTAATTTTTAAAGTAATATGACTAGATTTTTCAAGAGCCTAATGGTCTCATGGCTTATTATTTTCAAAGGTTAATAATCTAAGATCATGTCTCAAGGTATATAGTTTCAAAGTACATAAATTATTGGTGATTTTGAGGTTAGTTGTATGAAATTATTTCAAATCATAAACTTTATATGGCATAATATGTTTGGTTGGTCATCAAAGGTTTAATTTGGTGTTACTTTGAGACTTGTACATAGTGAGTTGGCAATTTTGTGATACATAAATGTTATGATGGTAAGTTAAGTTGGCAATATATTCAATGATTTCATGGAATAATAAGTTGGCAAAGTGAGTTAATGTAAATGGCATATTCAAAGAGGCTTTGAGATCTTGGTAATATTTTGGTGGTTCAAGAGACTTAATGTTAAGGTACATGTCTTAATTCATGGAGATTAGTTAATAGTTTAGGAAAGGTTTTGGTAGTCACTAAGTTTGATAAATTCACTAATTTACTTGGTAGAATGCTAAATAGTAATATCATTTTCGATGAGCCAATGAAAGGTAGATATGTTAATGAGGTAGTTACATTGGGGAATTATTATTAAAATTAGCTTTCTTTTCTTGGTTTTGGTCATTTATTAAAGCTTTTTCATGGAAGGGATACTTTATCAATTTAGTTTTTTGGAGTTATAGATGGATTTTTGAATCAAAATATTACAAAAAAATGCATCCAAGTATGCCTTAAATTGAATGAATGAGTTTTGAAGAATGTTTTTGGTTGTTTTGATTAAGTTTTTATATCTATGGAAGGAATATGGTTTTGGTCTGAATGTTAATGAGCTTTGATTTAAGTTATGTGCATGAAATTTTGGGGAAGTTAAATGAAATTTTAGTTTAATGGTTTCATATTTTTCTCTCTACATGAGATATTAAAGAAAATGGCTTTAGTTTTACATATATTCTCAATTGATGTGAGATAAAAATAAGTGGATTTATCAATTTGAGTAAGAGATTTGAGAATATGAGGTTTTGCTTGTTGAATAATCATTCAATTTTGACTTTCTATGAGTAATATAGGTTGTTATAGTATTTTAAACATGCCATTTATAGTTTTAAAGGCCTTGTTGAAGCTTTGAGTTTATAGAGATGAACTATGTGTGTTTTATTTTGTGAATATATTTCAAAGAGTTTTGTTATATTAAGACTAAGGTTTCATGATTATGTTTGAGCATGTTAAGTTTTTCTTAGTTTCACCAATTTTAGTTTCATTTATTCATGGGTTTTGAAAAAAAAATCATGTATTATATGTCATGGAAATTTTGTGGATTTATCTTGTCTATGAAAATGAAGGCTTTACATGGACTTGCACATCTTAGTTTCTTAGTTTAGGGTTTCATAAATAATGAAATATTAAAAGCACTATTAGATTCAAAAAAAATCTAAGTATAATGGAAGATGGTTGAAATATTTTTGTGGATAGTTTTCTTTTGGGCATAGAGGTTAGTTTTGGGTTTGTTCAAGTATTGAAAATGAAGGAAATAGTTAAGAGTTTTCTTGAAACAAGTTATCCTAGTTTCAAAATATGATTTAGAAGGTATATTTAAGTATGTAAGGATCTATTATGAGTTTATGTTTGATAAGTATTATAATTTTATATGGTTTAATATGCATCATTTATATTTTGGAGCTTTATTGCAAATCTTTATTAAGGTTTAATATGAGATAGTTTCTGATATTCATGAAGTATTATTCAATAGGTCTCTAGTCTTCCACAAACATTGTTTGGAAATTATTCATTTTTGAATTTTTGGTTTTTATTTAAATTTAGATGAAGGAATGGTTAAAATAAAAAATAATTTAAGAATATATGATAAGTCATCTAAGTTTAGACATATGGTTTTGAAATAATACAACCATGTCATATGTTTTCTTTATTGAGGGGTTCTCGTAGAAGTTTATTTAAAAAAAGATGCATGAAATAATTATATATGGTTGTATAATTTCAAAATTATATTCATAAAGTGAAATAGTGATAAGAGAATTTGATTCAATTAATAATATTTGGTTCAGTTTATTTCTTAAATGATTTTCATAGAGTGAGAATAGGAAATCATGAAGATATGTCAGAATATTTTTTGAAATAAAATTATTATATTATAATTTTATTTTGATATTTTAGATGCTTTTAGGAGATATTTTGATGAAATCAAATAGAATATTATAGTGTTGATTGATATAGTTGGAACATTTTATTTCATGTAGTCAAAGCCAATTTAGAGATTTTGGTGATATGTGACTATATATCGATATTCAACTTGTTTTAATATTGAATGAGTTCATGTTATTCTTTAGTCATGATAATAAATTTTCCTTGAATATATTTAAAATAAATAATATGTTAGGATGGGATTACCCTAGATCAAAAATATGTAATGAAAATAGAGGTTGGGGTCAGAATTCAAAAAATGTCAATCAATAAGACCTAAATAGAAATTTACCAAGGGGTGGTTTCAAGGCTAGAAGATTTGGCCCTAGGTATGCTAATAGAGGTGTTAGGATGTCAATCCACTTTGATGCTAAAACCCTTAAATTATAGAATGTCTTGAATAATTTACCTTTTAATCCTATAAATCCTAGAGGTTCTAGAGAATTTCATAGTTACAGATTTGGTTATAAGACTCATTCTCACAGTAGTTCCTCTCACCATTTATAGAGTAATCCAAATCACTTGCCTATTTAATAACCTAATCTAGAAATAATTTAGCCTATTAGTGAGCCTCACCTTTTTAATAAAGTCACTCAACTTGATATTAAGGTTTCCCATGCCAAGAATTTTGTTAACCTTGCCCTGCCTTTAGTTTCTAATGAAC
Source organism: Torreya grandis (assembly GCA_037957365.1). Lineage (NCBI taxonomy): Eukaryota > Viridiplantae > Streptophyta > Pinopsida > Cupressales > Taxaceae > Torreya > Torreya grandis. The sequence goes on along the minus strand of JARHVA010008025.1, from coordinate 331,393 downwards.
CCTCATCATCTCTAAGAGACCCTATATTAGGGTTCAAAAAATTAAGATTGAAGGAACCTTTTTCAGCTTCTAAGAAATTTACTTTACAAATCCATCCAAATACTTGAGACAAATGATCAGATAGCCATAATAATAATGATACTCTAGTTGAGGTTAGATTTCTCAAATATATTAATCTAGAGGTAGAATATCCCACAAGTGATTCAAAAATGAATATGGTTCACTTTCCAATAGTTGAGATGGAATACAATGAATGTGTGCATGAGAAAGGGAAGGTGGTTATTAATGTTTTGTAAAATTTTGATGAATATTAGATGTTAGCAGGATAAAATTTTATTTTCATGATAAACTTTAAGTTGGGAGAACTCTATACTTTTAGAATGATACATTGATTTTTGATTTTGATATTTTGGTTGGATATGTTAAAGTACATCACATTTTAATTTTTTGTTATATATATATATATATATATATATATATATATATATATATATATATATATATATATATATATATATATCCTAAGTAATTTTAGAAATATGCATTATGGTATTAATATAAATAAAACTTTTATTAAACTTGATTTATCTATTTATTTATTGATATATGTTATTCTATTTTATTATTAATTCATTAGGGTCCCCACCCATTATAAAGTGTCTGATCTATATTCAGATACTTGATCCATTAAGAATTTTAAGTCTTAATTAAACCTTTAATTAATAATTGTCTATATTAATTCACTTTTACAAAGTCAATTAACTAAGTTAAAATAACAGCTAACTAAAGTTAGTTATAACTTATTTTTCAACCAAATTTTAAGCATAAAATGAGATCGAAGATTCATTTGAAGAAGAGGAACAAAAAAGGTATTGAGGACTTATACATTGTGAAGTCAATCATTTATCTTTCTCTCTTGTATGCAACTTATCTATGATATCAAAACTTTTGTAGATAAATACAATGGTACTTTCTCTAATGGTTGAGTAAATTGATTAGTCAATGTAGGTATATCCACTTTTATATTATCATTCATAACATATTATCTAAATATTTCCAAATTTATTATCTTTTTGATGTTTTATCTTTACATTTCTATGTGTAGAATACAAGTATTCAACTTGAATAATGATGAAAACTTTTCCATTTGTGACATTTGATTCATCTATTTGATTGTAAAATTTGTCTCTCAAGATATTTTGTAAAGAAAGATTTTGGTTTTTCAAATAAAATCAATCTATTTTTCTAAGATGACTCTCTTCAAGACTCATATGTTTAATTTATATTATACTTTATATTAACTTTGACTTAAATATAGTTTAATATGTTTTAGAATATTTTGTTTAATTAATCTATTTTCTTTAATATTTTCTTTAGATTTAATTCTTTATCTTTTATTTAATTGTTTTCTTATGTTTAGGTTATTTTCTTAAGATAGATCTCATATTTATTTTCTTAAGGTTAGATTGTTTAGTTTCTTAGATTAATTTCTTTTATTATAGTTAGGTTTAGATTAGTTTAATTTATTAAACTTAGTTAGATTTTTAGATTAATTAGATTTTAGATTAGTTAGTTGTAGTTTATGTTTAAATTTAGATTGTTTATATTTAATTCACTTAAGTATATTTGTCTATTCTTGTTTAGTTTAGACTTGGTACTTGGTTGTTTTATTACTTAGTTTTTTTATCTCTCTCTTAATTAGTTGTTATTTATTCTTTGCTCCCTTTATTTTGTTGTTTTTTGTGTCTTGATGTGTTGAGTTATTAGATTGGTTACTTGATACAAATCTATTTGTTTGATTTATCTCAAATTTATTTTATTTTATATTTCTCATTTGTTATCTTGAGGTTTCATGGAAGATATTACATTAAAAATAAGACATTTTTAAAAATTATGCTATATTATTGAATCAAATTTCTTTCCTTTAAAAGATCATCTTATTCATAGCTTTTCTCTACCATATAAGATAAATTACATATTCATATCTAAACTGATACATTATTTGATGAAGTGTATTTATAAAATTATTATGGAATATGTTATATTTGATAGTTTATTCATTATTTCCTAGAACATTTAAAAAACCCCTCACATCTTTAGGATTGTAGTTGAATCTTTAGAATCTTAATATTAGATTGGTATGATTCTAAATTAACCTTTGAAATAGGTGAAAGGGTTGATTATTTGATAGTAAAATTTTCATCATCAACAAATTTGGTGACTTCGATTGGAACTTATTTAGAAATCTTATTTATTTATATTTATATTTTCTTATTGCTCATGGTACTTAAAAGCAAGCCTCCTATCATCCAACCTAGAATTGATATTGTTGATGTTCAAGTGGATGTGGATTTTAATTTAACTCACTATGCATGGTATAATCATCCTCATAATCTTCATCATGTTATTCAAGTCATAAATGAAGAAGAAGAAATTTTAGAATTCGAGATAGATTGGTATTTTGATCTTTGTCATGAAACTCAATAGGATATTTTAAATATAAACAGATGAATTTAAGAGAGGATAGAACAATAATTTTAGCTACTAATTCTAGAGCTAGAACTCATTTCCTTTCTAATTCCTTTCCTTTTGATGATCTAATTTTGGCTCTCTAAATCTTTTGATATAAATCTACAATTAAATCAAGTTAATTAAGTTTAATAAAATTAACTAATTTAGGTAGAAGATATTTCTTAATATTCTAATGGGAGATCAAGTAGAAGTGAGGATAGAAGAGTTGATTCCTGAACTATAATATAATAGAGATCAGAATGATCCCACTAAAGAAGAAGATGAAATCAAACTTAAAAAATAACAACAGATAGATGTAACTCCATAGATTTATACAAATTAAATTAATATTGGAAATCATCTATGTAATTTACCTTCTCTTAAAGGATTGAATATACCAAAATTTTATAGATCTCTTGGAGAATATTAGGAAGATCATTTAGAAGCCTTTAGAGTAATTTGTGCTACTCTTGGTATAACAAGTGAAAATATGTGTTTAAGAGTTTTTAATCAAACACGTGAAGGGAAAGCTTACCAATAATTTATTAGATTACCTATCAAAGTGATAAATACATGGAAAAATATTGAAGAATGGCAAGAGTTATCTATTTGGAAAGCTAAAGAGAACTTTGACCTAGTTAATGACCTTCTGGATTTTTTTCTTGATCTAGGTGAGACCATTTATCATTTCATTATCAAATTCATTGAGTTGCATTAAAAGATCCATCACGATCTTAGACCATTTAAGAAGTCATCTAGATTTAATTTTTGTAGTACTTTACCCATAAAATATAAAATGGACTTCAAAGATAGGGATATTAAAAAATATGATGAAGCATTAACATTCTACGTTGAATATGAAAATAAACATAAATGTATTGGATTTAAATATAAGTCTTCTATAGGTTTAATTTTAGATAATGTAGAAATTGTAAAGGCCATTTAAGGTCTAGGAAATGAACTAGTCACTATTAGAAGATAGTTGAATGATAAACCTTCTTCATCTAATTGAAACAATACTAAAAGTAAAAAATTAGAAATTGCTTATTAGTGTAATGTGTGTGAATAGTATCATGATCTAGATTCATGTGTTTTTTTCATAAGTTTAGAATATATCTTCAAGGGAAAGATATTATATATGAAGATCTATAAGACAACATAAACATGTGTGCTCTTGATGATCCCTCAGAAAATGAAAATGTTTATATTATGAATACTGTAAATAAAGATTACAGCTCTTCTCAAAATAATAAAACAACAAATAATTCTTCTTCTTCTAATGATAAAGGTAAAACAATTCAAAATAATGCTTCAAGTAGCTTAGCTGATAATTATTCTAAAAATATTTATTTATCAACTGGTTTTAATAACAGTCAATATCAACATTATAAGCCTAATAATTTTTGATAATCTAATGTCAAAGCTTATAATATAATTGATGATTTATGAATAATTAAAGCTAGATTATCATTATTACAAGTAATCAGTCTTCCAAGCTAGCTTGATAAAATTAATGAAACTGTTAAGGATCCTAAAGCTTCTATAAGCTTACAAGAAGAAGGCAATAATGAACAATGAACTATTTTTTCTCAAAGTTATGATCCTCATATATACTATATACCCCTTTTTTATGTTATGATTGAAATTGATAATAAGGTAATCCATAATTATATATTAGATACAAGTGCTTCAAAGAATATAATGCTTGAATTCATTACAGATCAATTAGGCATATCTTATGAAATTTATAATAAGAAACTTACTGGATTTGATTATAGATAAACTAAAAGTTGTGGTAAGTTTCATGACATAGTCATCAAGATTTCTCAAGATTAAAAAATTAGATGAATGACTGGTGTCTAAGTTTTAGATTGTCATAGTAATTATGATATGTTACTAAGAAGAATTTGGTCAAAAACAACTTGTGCTTTTGTCAAAAAAGATATCACATGGGTTTCTGTTAGTAATTAGTTTACTTTCATTAAAAGATAAGATTGGTCTATTACACCTATAGAGTCATCCAGATATTTCAATATTGCTTATGTTGAGACATGAATTGAAACTTATGGGTTGTTGAATTTTGATGAAAAAAAATTAGCATGAAGAACTATTTGAGAAAAATATTTTATGGACATTATAGTTTGATGGATCTTGTTCTCTAGAAGATAGTGGTGGTAGAATTTGTTTAGAGTATTTTATTAGTAAATTTTTTTGTTATACCTATAATTTATCATTTAAAAACACTAATAATATGGTATAATTTGAAGTATTATGTTTAGGTTTGGAAAACTCCATTGAATTAAACATCTAACATTTAGAAGTCTTTGAAGACTCCAAATTAGTTTTTATACAAGTTTAGTGTTTTTATAAAACTAATCAAACTCATCTATACCATTATACACAAAAGACTTGCTCTTTACTTGAACATTTTGAGGCCTTTAAAATCACTTATATTCTTAGAGAATATAATATCAGAGTGGATAAACTTAATTTTTTTGCATCTAACCCAGCTTAAAGTGAGAGTGAACTAACCACATACTTCTCTTATGCTGAAATTTTTAGATCTAAAATTATTGATTTGAATGACAGTTGGTCTATTTTTAGTTGTGATAAGCACATACATTATTTCATTAAAGGAAATTATTTTAATCATGATGATTATATATTAAATTATGAAGATTATTTTCAATTAAGTACTAACAAATTATCTTTTGGTTTAGTAAGTTTTGAATCTATGTTTACACATAACAATCAGTCCAAATTTTCTAGAATAGAAGAACCTTCCAAAAGAATCATAGGTAATACTATTCTTATCAACTTAGGTACAAAAGAGGATCATAAATATGTTTATTTAGGAATTCAAGTTAATACAAGTGAGAAATTTAAATTCATTAAGTTATTTAGAGTATTCATTGATGTGTTTGCCTCTTCATATAAAGATCTTAAAGGTTATGATACTAAAATTATTAAACATGACACACCTATAAAACTTAGTATTAAACCTACATAAAAAAAATACGAAGAATTAACCCTTTTTTAGAAGACACCATTAACAAAGAGCTAGCTAAAATGATTGATACTGGTGTCATTTTCCCTATAAAATATTTTTAATGACTAGTTAATTTAGTGTTGATTAGGAAGAAAAATTGTTATATTAAATTGTGTGTTGATTTTAGAGATATGAATAAAATTAGTGTTAAGGCTAATTTTCCCCTGCCAAGTATAGATTAGATTTTATATAAATTTGTAAGATTAAAAATTATTTCATTATTAGATGGGTTTTTTGGTTATAATCAAAATTTTCAAAATCTTAAAGATAGACATAAAACTAATTTTACTACTCATAAAGGGAATTTTGCTTATAATAAAATGTCTTTTAGATTAACTAATGTAGGAGATACTTTTAAAATAGATATGCATATTGATTTTGATGATTTTATTATCATTGTTATTCAAGTTTATCTAGATGACCTCATTATTCATTTGAAAAAATGAAAAAAATATTTAGATCATCTTCATGAAGTTTCCACAAGATGTAGGAAGTATGGAATTTATTTGAATCTAAATAAATCAATTTTTAGTGTTATCAAAGGTAGGTTATTAGGACATATTATTTCTAAGGATGGAATTTTTATAGATCCTCAATGTTTCAAAGTTATTAAAGAGTTACCTCCTCATAAGGATCAATCTAGTTGAAAATCAATTTTTGGTAAAATAAACTTTGTTAGGAAATTCATATCATATTTTGTTGATAAGTATAATCCTTTGTAATTATTACTTAAGAAAGATAAAATTTATGCTTTGGATGAAGGTACTTATTTAGCATTCAATAAAATTAAAAATGATATTGTAAATGCTCTAGTTCTTTCCAAACAAGATTAGAAGAAAGCATTTAATCTATATGTTAATGTTATTAAAAAAAATTGGGGTTGTTATTACTCAAGAGTTCGAAAATAATGATGAAAAACTAATTGGTTATATAATTCAAGTTTTAAAAGATGTTGAAACTAGGTACTGTCTTATTGAGAATTTTTTTTTCTCATTAGTTTCTTTTTTGATTAAATTTCTTTATTTGTTGATGGGAAACAATCTTTTTTGTAATTTAGTGTGCTTTTATATCTTATGCTTTAAAACAACCAACCATTCAAAGAAGTATTTCTAAGTGGATATTATAAATTTATGAATTTGATCTTGAATTCAAAACTTCAAAAATAATTAAAGGTAATAAATTAACAAAATATTTAGCTAAAAACAATTCATTAGATATTAATATTTTGGTCTTGTCAATTGATGATAATATAAATGTAAAGCCTCATTTAAAGACCATGAAAAATTTCAAATTTTTTAACAAGTTCAAAATTGGTCTTGAAATGCATGAATGTGATTGTTTATTGGTTGAAGATGAATGGTATCATGAATTCATATTTTATTTTAAAAATTAGGCCTATTATAATATTTTGATAAGAAGCAAAGACACTCTTTACGATTAAAATCTTTAAATTGTTGTTTATTAGATTTTTTTTATTTTATCGAAATAGAGATGGAGTTTTATTAAGATCCATTATGCATGGCCAAAATCAAAAAGTTCTTAGAGGATATCATGAAGGAAATTATAGTGGACATTATGCTACAAAAACTATTACTTATAATATTTTAAGAGTAAGCTATTATTGACCTACTCTATTTTAGGATGCTTATAAGTTAGTTCATTCTTGTATGCCATGTCAATTGTTTGTTAGTAGAGATAAGCTACCTGCAATGCCTTCATATCATGTTATTCCTTAAAACCATTTACAAAATGGAGCATGGACTTTATTTCAAATATACACCCACCTTTATCTACTAGTCATAGATATATATTAACAACAATGGATTATTTTACAAAGTGGCCCGAGACTAAAGCACTCAAAAGTTTAATAACTAGTGAAGTGATCTCATTTTTAGAAAAATAGATTTCTTTAAATTTTGAGTCCCTTACAAAATCATTTTTGATAATGGACTTCAATTTATTTCTAATAAATTTATAGATTTTTGGGAAAATATTCTGTTATATTTAGTCATTCATCTAAATAATAATTGTAGGTTAATGGTCAAGCTAAGTCAAATAATAAACATTTGATTACAATCATGAAGAAATTAGGTTGTGAATATAAAATAAATTGACATCTTAAATTTTTTGATGATTTATGGTTTGATAGAAATATTGTTAAGGTATCAACTGGTTATTCACCTTTCATGTTAGCATATGGACTTGGGGCCACCTTACCAATAGAACTTCAAATTTCTTCAGCTATAAATTTTTTACAATATGTTGCTAAATATATAAATTTGATTGAACAAAGATTGCATTATCTAATAGCTCTTGATGAATTAAAAGCAATAACATTGAAAAAATTAGAAAGGTCTAATCTAAAATTTATAAAGTTTTTTGATAAGAAAGTTTCTAATAAATTTTTTTAAGTTGGTAATCTATTTTTATATTAGGAAAAAGATCATAAGGATCTTGGTAAACATCATAAATTTGAATCATTATGGGTTGGTCCTTATAGAATTGTTATACTTTTAAATAATGCTTTTCATTTAAAAGATATTAAATTAAATTTGTTATGTTACTCAGATAATGGCCATCATTTGAAATTGTTTCATGATTAGGTCCTTTTCAAATTCTTTTTTTCCATGTTTTCCTATTTTCTTTTTGGTTTTGTGCTTCTTTCTTGTGTCATCTTTTCTTCTTTTTGTTGTTTTGCTTTGTCTGTTTGTTTTTTATTGTTTCTTATTTTTACTTTTGAAAGGATTAAATGTTAAAAATGGAGGAGTTTCACATTATGAAGGAATAATTTGAGGATAATACAATTCTACTATAAGAATCAATTATTTTTAGATATTATTATTTATAATTTGGTTTTTTATGCATAAGAAATATATGCTGAGTTATAACTAGGTGTTGAATTATTACTCAATTTTTAGATATTATATTTAAGACATTTATATTAGTTCATGCATCCAGCCCAAAATTCCCTATTATATCATTTCCTTTCTTTATGCCATACTATCCAAACATTTCATCTCTTATTGAAATCAATTATTAAAAAGGTATGTACATAGCTACATGATAAATGATTTACCTAGATCACACTCTCAATATTATTTATCATTAATAAGCAATTTGATTGGTATTTAATTTCATTATATAAAACTTACTATCAAGATCACTAGTGTTATGCCTATTTTTTACACACACCCCCCTTAATTTTTATATAATTGATACTATTCTTCCATGAAGATGACTTAGTCATAAAGTTTAAAACTATGCATGGGACCTAGTCAATTCATAGTAAATTTAGATACATATTTTCAATTTCAAAAGTTGATGATGATTGGTTTATGAATTTATATTTATATTTTGAGTGGTTTTGAAAAGCATAAATAGATGAATGAATAAAATATGCATATGTATTATCACTATGAGTGTTTTTGATCAATCATTTTATTTTTAAGTTGATTTATGATCATATTATAATACATCATTTTTAGTTTGAAGAGAGACACTTTATATTATTTATCAAAATTGGAAGCATGATATGATTGTAATAATGTATTCATATATCTACATTGATCTTCTACTGATTATGGATTTATCATAATAATTTTTTTATTATGTTTTCAAGTTTGATAGCTTGATCACTTTGTGGTAATCAATTTCATATTTTCACAGTAATATGCATCTTAGTTTGATTCAGCTAGAAGGATATATTGATTGACAATATGGTTTTAGTGTTAATTCATTTTCTCAATTAAAAGTATATAAGTAGAATTATCATCACTACTATAGTTTGAGTAATCAATGCATGCTATGGTTTATCAAATCAAATATATCATTTGATCTATCATGAACTTCATTTAAAAATTCAACCATGAACCTTATATGGCTAAATCTATCTCATACAATGATTAGTTACAAATATGGTTAACATTTTTGAAATGTTGACATGATTAAAATTAGTTTGATAATAGGATAAATTATTTCTTAAGGTTATCAAAGAATCCTATTATCAAACTAAATTAAAGTTATTTGACCAAGTTTCGTAATCCAAACATTATCTAGCCTAAGTTCTAAAGTAATATGACTACATTTTTCAAGAGCCTAATGGTCTCATGGATTATTCTTTTCAAAGGTTAATAGTCTAAATGCATGTCTTGAGATATATAGTTTTAAAGAGCATAAAATATTGGTGATTTTGAGGGTAGTTGGATGAAATTGTTTCAAACCACAAACTTTGCATGACATAGGATGTTTTGTTGTTTATCAAAGGTTTAATTTGGTACTACTTTGAGACCTTTAAATGGTGATTTCACAATTGAGTTGACAGTTTCATGATATATGAATGTTGTGACAGTAAATCAAGTTGGCAATCTATCCAATGATTTCATGGCACGTTGAGATGATAAAATGAGTTAATGTAAATGACATATTTAAAGAGGCTTCAATATCTTGGTAATATTTTGGTTGACTGAGGTACTTAATGCTATGGTACATGACTCAATTCATGTAGATTAGTTAATAGTTTATCAAAGTTTTTAGCAGTCACTAAGTTTAATAGCTTCACTAATTTGGTTGCCAAAATGCTAAATAGTAATATCATTTTTTATAAGCCAATAAAAGGTAGACACATTAACGATGTAGTTACATTGGGGAATTGTGATCACAAATAGATTTATTTTCTTGTTTTTCATCATTTTTTCAAGCTTTCTCATGGAAGGATACTTTATGAATTTGGTTTTTTAGAGTTGTAGATATCTTTTTTAATAAAAATCTTGCAAAAGAATGCATACAGGTGTGCCTTGAATTGAATAAATGAGTTTTAAAGAATGTTATTGGTTGTTTTGATTAAGTTTCTAGTTATATAGAAGGAATATGGTTTTGGTCTGCATGTTAATGAGATTTTATTTAAGTTTTGTGCATGAAAGTTTTAGGAAGTTAAATGAATTTATAATTTAATGGTTATCATATTTTTATTTATGCATGAGATATTGAAGCAAATGGGTTTAATTTTAGATATTTTCTCAACTGATGTGAGATAAGAATAAGTGGCTTTATTGGTTTGAGTATGAGATTTGAGAATATGAGGTTTTTCCTATTTAATATTCATTTAGTTTTGGCTTTTTGTGAGTTATATAGGCTGTTATAGTTTTTCAAACATGTCATGTATAGTTTCAAAGGCCTCATTGAAGCTTTGAGTTTGTAGAGATGAGCTTTGTGTGTTTTATTTTATGAATATATTTAGAAGGGTTTTGTTATATTGGGACTAGGGTTTTATGATTATGTTCAAGCATGTTAAGTTTTTCTTAATTTTACCAATTTTGATTTCATGTATTTGTTGGTTTTGAAGAAAAAATATTGCATGATATGTCATGGAAATTTTGTGTATTTATCTTGTTTATGAAAGTGATTAAGGTTTTGCATGGACTTGTGCATCTCAATTTATTAGTTTAGGGTTTCATATATGATGAAATATTAAAAACACTATTGAATTTGATTTTTTTTAGTATAATGGAAGATGGTTGAAATATTTTCATGGATAGTTTCTTTTAGATGCAAAGGTTAGTTTAGATTGTTTAAGTCTTGAAAATAAATGAAATATCTCTGAGTTTTCTTGAAACAAGTTATCTCAGTTTCAAAATATTATTTACAAGGTATATTAAAGCATGCAAGGTTATGTTTTGAGTTTATGTTCAATAAGTATTATAGAGTGATATCGTTTAAGATGCATTAGTTATATTTTGGATCCTTATTGTGAAGCTTTATTAAGGATTAATATGAGATAGTTTTTGATATTCATGAAGTATTATTCGATAGGTCTCCAGTATGCCATAAACTTTGTTTGTAAATTATTAATTTTTGAAGTTATAGCTTTTATTTAAAGTTACATGAAGGAATAGTTAAAATATTAGATAATTTAAGAATTTGTGATAAGTCATCTGAGTTTAGACACATGGTTTTAAAAAAATATAGCCATGTCAGATGTTTTATTTATTAGGGGTTCTTGTAGAAGTTTATTTAAAAAATTATGCATGCAATAATTATATAGGGTTATATAGTTTTAAAATGATATTTGAGAAGTGAAATCATGATAAGATAATTTGGTTTAATTAATAATATTTGGCTCAGTTTATCTCTCAAATGATTTTGATATAGTGAGAATAAGAAATCATGAAGATATGTCAAAATATGTTTTGAAATAAAATTATGATATTATAATTTTATTTTGAGATTTTAGTTGGTTTTAAGAGATATTTTTATGAAATAAAATATAATATTACAGTGTTGATTGATCTAGCTGGAACATTTTAGTTTATGTAGTCAAAACCAGTTCAAAGATATTATTGATATGTGATTATGTATTGATATACAACTTGTTTTCATATTGAATGAGTTCATGTTATTTTTTCAGTCATGATAATCAATTTTATTTGAATATATTTCAAATGCATAGGACATCAGGATGGGATCAACTTGGATTAAATAGAAGTAATGATAATAGAGTTTGGCATCAAAATTCAAAAAATGTCAATTAGTATAACTCAAATAGAACTTTTATAAGGGGTGGTTTCAGGGATATGAGAATTGATCCTAGGTGTGATAGTAAGGATACCAAAATGTCAATCCACTTTTATGTTCATGACCCTAAATTCTAGAATGTCTAGAATAATTTGCCTTTCAATCCTACAAATCTTAGAGGTTATAGAGGATTTCACAGTCATAGATTTGGTGCTAGGATTTATTCACATAGTAGTTTCTCTCACCATTTAAAGAGTAATCCACATCACTTGCATGTTTAGTCACCTAATCTAGAAATAATTCAACATGTTAGTGAGCCGCACCTTATTAATGAAGTCACTTAGCTTGATATTGAAGTTGCCCATGCCAATAATTTGGTTAACCTCACCCTGTCTTTAGTTTCTAATGAACCCTCATCATCTTGGAGAGACCCTATTTTAGGGTGTAAAAAATTAAGTTTGAAGGATATTTTTTCAACTTGTATGAAATATAATCTATAAATCCATCCAACTAGTTAAGAAAAATGATCAGATAGCCAAAATGACACTAATACTCTAATTGAGGTCACAGTTCTCAAATGGATTAAGCTAGAGGTAGATAATCCCACAAGTGATTTAGGAATGAATATGGTTCACCTTTAATTAATTGAGATGGAGTACAGTGAATGAATGAATGAGAAAGAGATGCTCGTTATTGAGGTTTTTTTTAGATTCTAATGACTATTGGATGTCAACAAGATAAAAAAAAATTCATGATAAACTTTAAGTTCATACAACTTTGTACTTTTAGATTGATACTTTGATTTTAGATTTTTATATTTTGGTTGGATATGTTGAAAGTACAACCCATTTTAATACACACACACACACACACACACACACACACACACACACACACACATACATGATAAACTTTAAGTTCATACAACTTTGTACTTTCAGATTGATACTTTGATTTTAGATTTTGACATTTTAGTTGGATATTTTGGATATATACACACACACACACACACACATATATATATATATATATGTATATATATATATATATATGTATATATATATATATATGTATATATATATATATGTATATATATATACATATATACATATATATATATATATATATATATATATATATATATATATGTATATATATCTATACATATATATGTATATATACATATATATATATATATATATATATATATATATATGTGTATATATACATATATATGTATAGATATATATACATACATACATACATATATATATATATATATATATATATATATATGTATATGTATATATATGTATATATGTATATATATAGACACACACACACACACACACACACACACACATAATGCTTAAGTAATTTTGGAAATATGTATTATGGTATTACTATAAATATGAATTTTATTAAACTTGATTTATCAATTTATTTATTGATATATGTCTTTCTATTTTATTATGAATTGATTAGGGTCACCACCCATTAAAAATTTCCCAATCTATATTAAGATACTTGATCCATTAAGACTTTTATGTCTTAATTAAACCTTTAATTAATAATTGTCTATATTAATTCACTTTTACAAAGTCAATTAATTAAGTTAAACTAATAACTATCTAAAGTTAGTTATAACTTCTTTTTCAACCAAATTTGAAACATAAAAGCATATCAAGGATTTATTTGAAGAAGAGGAACAAAATAGCTATTAAGGACTTATACATTGTGAAGTCAATCATTTATATTTCTCTTTTATGCAAATTATCTAAGATAGCATGACTTTTATAGATAGACCCAATGGTATATTATCTGATGATTGAGTAAATTGCTTAGGCAACACAATTATATCTAGTTTTATATTATCATTTATAATAAATTATCTAAAGATTGTCAAGTTTAATATATTTTTAATGATTTCTTTTTGTAGTCTTATGTGTAGAATCCAAGTATTTAACATGAATAATGATGAAAACTTCATTATTTATGACATTTCATTGATTTATTTGATTGTAAAAGTTGTCTTTCAAGATATTTTGTAAATAAAGATGTTGGTTTCTCAAATAAAATCAATCTATTTTTCTAATATGACTCTCTTCGAGACTGCATGTTTAATCTATGTTGTACTTTATATTAACTTTTACTTCATTACAGTTTAATATGTTTTAGATTTTTTTTAATTAATCTATTTTCTTTTCTGTTTCATTTAGATTTAGTTTCTTTACCTTTTATTTTATTGTTTACTTATGTTTAGGTTATTTTCTTAAGATAAATCTCTTGTTTATTTTCTTAAGGTTAGATTGTTTAGTTTCTTAGATCAATTTCTTTCTTTTATAGTTAGCTTTAGATTATTTTAATTTATTATACTTAGTTTGATTGTTAGACTAATTATATTACAGATTAATTAGTTGTAGTCAATTTATATTTAGATTGTTTAGATTTAGTTAATGTTAGTATATTTGTTTGTTTTTGTTTAGTTTGGACTTGATGGTTACTTTGTTTCTTTATTTAGTTTGTTATTTATCTCTTAATCAGTTGTTATTTATTATTAATTCCCTTTTGTTTTCTATTTTTTATTTGTGGTGTCTTGATATATTGAGTTATTTGATTGCTTACTTGATAGAAATTTGTTTATGTGATTCATTTCAAATCTATTTTATTTTTTATTTTTGGTTTATTATCTTAATGTTACTTGGAAGATATTAAAACAAAAACAAGATATTTATTTGAAATATACTATATTATTGAATTATATTTTTGCCCTTTAGGAGATTATCTTGTTCGTAGGTTTTTTCTATTATATAGACTAGATTACATATTCAAATCTAATCTGATTCATTATTTGATGAAGTGGATTTATAAAATTATAATGGAATATGTTATATTTGATCATTTATTTATTATTTCCTAGAACATTTTAAAAAACCCTTACATCTTTAAGATCGTAATTGAATGCTTAGAACCTTACTATTAGACTGATATGATTCCAACTTAACCTTCACAATAGATGAAAGGGTTGATTAGTTGATGGTATAATGTTCATCACCAACAATTACCATTGTAAATTTTTTATTATGTCTCCTTGTAGGAATTTCATCACTCTTTGTACTTTGAGGTAGAGGGATTAGAGGTGTAACTAATATTAGTTCATGAATTAGATCCGTTTGTTTGGACTATGCCTCATCCCTCATATTAGTTTCCTCTTCTTCTAATAAATTAGTTGCAACCAATTCAACCTTTTCTTTTTCAAATTATTTAGAGTATACACATATTTACATCTCCCCTAACTCAATTTCACCCTTGTATGATTCATAAGATGGTTATATTTCCTGAACTTTCATGACTTCTTCAGACAACCACTTTTCTTCTTCATTGTTGTCATAAATTTTAATTGGCTCAACTTCTTGTACTTTTTAAACTCTTTATTACTCAATTTCCTTATATTATTCCTTAGGATTCACATCAAAATCCTCATACAAAGGAGATTGTCTGAAAAATATGCCATCAATAGGATTTTCTTATTATTGTACAACCATGTGGGACATAGGGGAGTCCTAGGTTTCCTTTCATAGGTATTTAGTGGTTGCCTAATAAGAGTAAAGGCTAGTCTTTAAGTGGGAGGAGTGGAAAATAAATGGGATATATGAGTGAAATGAGAAGGTGAAGTGGGAATGGTAGGGAATATTGGTGGATCCATGGAAGGTGTGGATGGTTTCCCATATATTGGGGTGCTATGGTATAAATTGGTGATGTAAGAGTAACACCAATAGGAAATTTTGACAATAAATGAGTGAGACTTAATTGTTTAATTGATGTTAATATAGGCAAAGGTGTAACATAAAATTCTCCTATTATTCTTATAGGACATATGTTTTCCCTCACATCAGTTATAGGTTGAGAGGGGGTAGAACTAGGAGGTGTGGGGAGACTGCTAGGGATATTGAATATGAATTGTGGATTTGTGTCCCTATATTATATTTCTTCTTCATAAAATTTAGTTCCCTTAAGTTATACCTTTGATTAAAGAGGAGGCCCATGAACTTGTGTTTATGTCCATTGCTCACTATCTATTCTCCTTGCATCTTCCAATGTGATCATAAGATCATATTGGATCCTTTGAGCCACTATCATGGACATGTTAAAATTTTGCATTATAATAGCCACATCACTATCATATTTACCATTATAAATATGAAATCATGATTTTAATATTAGTGACCATAGGAAATTTTTACTTTCCTTTAATATTTATTGAGATGGTCTCTAACCTTTCCCTTGGTAACCCAATATATGAATGGTACCCTCTTCAGACCATAATTATTTCTAGTTTTGCCAATAAAATTAAGGTGATCCTATTTTTTGTACTACATGTAGCCTATACTAAGAGGGGTTGGATGTAGAGATCCTTATTTTAAACCCTTGAGTTAGATGTCTATACTATTAGCCAATTCTGCAACAATCTATTATTTAACCACCTTATCAAGAACATTATGTGGAAAATATAAAGATTATGTTGTGCTTCCCTTAATCCTAATTATAGTGCACTCAAGGTAGTACCAATAGTCACCCATATTCCTAATGCTTCTCTTGATGTGGTCTAATAACCTCAACATATTCTTTCCATAGATAACCCCATATATATAGGGTAAAATGTCTCTATGATCCTTTAAATTTTCCTTGTAAACCTATATATGTGTGGAATTTTAAACTCATCAAACACTCTATTCTTAGGACATTTTATGGAGGGTTCCCAAGGTTGTCCATAGGAATGACACATTATGAAAGTTCTAGTATTCCATCACATAAGACATCATGTATAAATTACCATCATTTATGTTGGTTGTGTTATTAATTTGATGTATCAAATTAAAACTAAGGTTTTCTCTTAGGGTAATGATCTTGTTTGAACTCAAAATAACATCTAACAATGTGACCCATATCTCATGAACATAAGAAATGTTTGGGAAACCATACAATTGGTTTAATAGATCCATATCAATTCTTATCCCTCACTTGAAAGTGACTATGGGAGGAGCAGAAATTTGGTGTTCAATTATAAATTTGCTTGGGCTATCATCCCATTGCTATAATTTAGAAGGGATCATATTTTTAAACAACCATGAGTTTACATATCTTGGCCATAAGTTATTTCTATAAAAATGAGCCTATAATATTTTTTAAAGCCATTGCCACCAATATAGGCCACATGGGTGTTTTAAATCCTGAAGTGTACTATTTTCCCAAAAATTTACCCATTTATAATGAATCATGGAGTAAGTCAATGCAGGACATCACTTCAAGATTTATTTCAGCATTATATAGGACTACTACCTTGATAGACAAAATTTCACATTTTATTATTACATGGATATTGATAGTTAATCCCCTACCTTGTATGGCTCAATAGCATCGACCTCTTCCCATATGGTTGAATAGTGATTCAATTTATGTTTTAATGTTATTGAATCAAATATTGTATCCATCTATTTTTTCATGCAAAAAATCAAATAGGTAGAGGGAGGAGTAGTGTGATATGATAAAACCATTATAAATTTTTAAATAATCTATGTTATTTGAAAAAATTTAAAGTCTCTTGATCGCTTCAAGCTCAAATTCATAGTTTTCATAGAATGGTAAGAGAGAAATGAAGTCAAATCAAGTTTTGTAAACCAAATATATCTTTTATATTTTTTTGCTCTAAAAATTTAATACATTTAGTTTCCAATTCATGTGGGTTAAATGAAAAAACATATTTCACTCCACTACCCATCTACTCTTTTCTTATTTGAAATTTCATTTTACATTGTTAGCTTCTATAGATTGAATTTTAATGTGTCATATTTTTGTTTCTTTTAGGTGCCTCATCATCTTACTATGATAGATGTATTCTTCTCATGATTTTAAATCTTTGAATTTTTTTTTTAATATTAATTTATTTAGTCCTTAACATGTGGCTACACATTTATTATTTGATGGGTGTCAAGTTTTATTCCTTTGTACTCTGCTTCTTCAGTTGTGAGATCTTGAGATGATGACACTT
The DNA here is from genome assembly GCA_037957365.1 of Torreya grandis. Classification (NCBI taxonomy): domain Eukaryota; kingdom Viridiplantae; phylum Streptophyta; class Pinopsida; order Cupressales; family Taxaceae; genus Torreya; species Torreya grandis. Next base: position 313,274 of record JARHVA010008025.1, on the reverse strand, counting down.
GTTAGGACCATAGTGATTTAGATGCATAGAGTGAAAAGATTATTTTCATATATTATAGAGTTAACATATTATTAGTATTGTTACACATGGATCAACCTTGGTGAGTGAGAGGGTATTCAAAATCTGACTCTATACCTCACTATGTCAAACTGCAAGTTCCCATGATAATGACAAATAAATGTCTCTCAATACTTTGCTTACCCATATGATCATATAATATAGTTTTTTGACATAATACATATGTTATAAGGATTCAAGCATGTGGATTAAAATCAAAATATCATTGAACTTGGTGAATTATGTGATGTAAATTTCCTCTAGTTGAGATTAACAGGATGATTGTTCTTCTCACAATTTAATTGATCTAATTGACTAGATGGCGTCATGATGTATGATTTTTATTTGGTATGTGGGTTAAATATATGACAAAACATGGCACAATATTGGTGATTTATAGTCCTTGAGGAATAAATACTTGGTCAATCAGTGAAGGCTGAGGGTGAGTAAAATAATGACTCTTGGAAAAACTAGATGACCTCAAAGATATCTTGAAGATGAAATGGAAAAAACTTGATCATATAATAGCCTACACAGGATCCAAACCAAGAATACATGGCTTAATAAATGATGTAATTAATATATTTAGTCATTCAAAATGCTCATTTAAAATTCAAATACTTTAAAAAATAATATAATAATGTTTGAACTTTGACTTTTAATAAAACAACATAATAATCCAAAATAAGAAGTTATGTTTAGAATTTATGAAATAAGTCAATATTTGTATTATAAGGTTATATTATCAAAGGACCATATATTTATAATTTATCTTTAATAAATTTTCTAAGGTAAGTGGGTCCCTATTTGAAAATTTCCAAAATGGGGTGTGTTGAGATACAATAGGCACTATTGTTCCTAGAAATGTTGAACCGAATTACATTTGATCTATCATTAGCACATTATAGTAGATAAAAGTGTATATAAATTTTTAAAAATAATGTTTTCCACCATATCACATTATCAATAAACATTTAACTTTGTACATTCAACTATGCATAAATGATATATGTGTTAAGTCGGTCTTAGCAGACAATCGTTCAATATTGAGTACTTATAAAATTTATTTTCTCCAAATACTTAACATACACTTAGATAATTTTGATTATTCATATATAAACATAATATGTTTTTATAACATTCCACATGAGGTATTGGGAGAAATAACATTGAATCTCACACTATGACCTAGAACTATTGTTACAACATGTCAAGTCATGCCCAATGATCTCAATTACAATATTTTTATTGAAAGACCTTGTATCTATGTTATGTAGTCCATTCATTACAATTTTCATGCATGATTTAAATTTATTTAACAATGGTATATATATGACTTATGGATCATGGACCATTTAACTATTGTTAAGTAACTAATTCTACACATAATTATGTTCCTCTCATGGATTTTTCTACCCAATCAATGGTGCAATATTGTATTCAAATTTTTATCAAAATCCCTAAAATTACATATATAAAACCTTAATATAATAATGTAAATCATAAATAATATGATTTTGGACTCAAATATCTTCAAAAAAAGGATAAAAATGACATGGACTGGGAAATTATGAACAATGCATTCTTCATATTTTTTAGGCCTCTATTCAAAAAGGTAAGTAAGGCCTTGGTTATTTAGACCATTCAAGTCATTCTTATTTAGGTCCACATTTATGTCAATATAAGTTTAAAACAAATATATTCAATAAGCCAATAACTATGTCAGTCATGTATCTACATTATTAGTTGTTTACTTATAACTCATTGACAATACCACTTCATTGAACGTATTGAAATTGGATGACTTCTCTAACAATGTGTCTCTGTTAGAATATTTAGGAGCATAGGAGGATTTTAGTCACCTCTATCATAAAAATATGTTTCCTCATTTCAAACATTATCATACATACTTTTGAGAGACAAACATTCTACATGATGATGCTTCATGCAATGTATTTGACCTGATCCCCATTTCACCTTATGTCAAAGATAGATACATAATTATAAATGAAGAGAGATTTAAATTTAATTATAAAAAAAATATAGATATGAGAATCAAATTTATGGCTGTGATATTACAAGATAATGAGGATAAATAAATTAGACAAACATTAATTGATTTTTTTGAGATATTTTCTTGGGTATTCTCTAATATGTCAAACATTGATCCTTAAATTATGGTTCGTTGGATCACACTCTACCTAGATACAAAACTAGTTATGTAGAAAATATGTAAAATGCATCAAAAATTTGTCTTACTAGTTAAAGAAGAGATTCAAATATTTCTTGACGCAAGTCTCATTTGACCCGTTCCCTATCTAGAATGGGTGTATAATATTGTTCTACTACAAAAGCTTAATGGGAAAATTCTATGTTGTTTTGATTCTAATTTTTTAAATAAGGCTTTCCTAAAATATGATTTCCCAATACCTAACATAGACATGATTATTAATTCCATGCCCATATATGAGATGATATCATTAATGGATGGATTCACTAGCTATAACCAAATTATAAATTATGAGGAGGATCAATAAAAGACATCATTCATCACACCATGGGTCACTTTTTTTATTAATTTAATGATGCATTTTGGATTTAAAAATGAATGGAATACATACCAATGAGCCATCACACTTAATTTTTATGATGTCATTCATAAGACAATAAAGGATTATTTGGATGATCTATTAGAAAACTAAAAATAGAGCCAAGATCATGAAATCAATTTATGACAAATATTTGAGTAGCTACCATTGTACTCAACACACCCCATTCTCAAATTTTTGAATGAGGACCCAAAGTAGTCTAAAAATCCTAGGTCTATTTTGAATATATTTTTTCATTGAAATTAATATGTGCACCTATATAGGCTCAAAAATTTAAAAATTTATTATTATACACATGGATGATTTTCATTATGCATATTATTCAATATAAGTGCAAGAGGTATTTTCTTGTTACCCAGGTTTTCACTATTTCATTTATTTAGACTAACCTATTAATGGTCTTCGGAAGTTTTGTATTGTTTAGGTTATTAAAATATGAACATGAATTAGATAAATAAAATCCTAAGTTGTAGACTTTGAATGTTTTACATTTCACAAGTTGTACATTTTAAGTATTTTTGGTACTTCAAAAGTTGGTATTCAAAAAAATTATTTATCAGTATTATTGACTTTTAAAAGTCATGTACTTTGAAAGTTTTCATTATTCAAAAGTTTTTCTTCATAAAAAGTGTCCATTGGATTTTTTTTGTAACTTGTATTTTTCAAAACTTTTGTGTGTTATAAATTTTATTTGTTGAAAATTTTGTCTTTGACATCTTTGAGCTTTTGGGTTTTCATAATTTTTGTTCACAACTTTTATTCGAAACTTGCATTTAAGAGATTTATTATTTATAACCTTTACCTTCAGTTTTCATGCATCTAAGGCATCATGAGATTTATCTATCCTAGTTTCAATAAAAAAATTTACATACAAATTCTGAAGGCATGCCACATGGTATAGCGAATTTTGCATAAAATTAATGATATGGTGACACTTGTCTAAGGTTATAACAAAGAATTACTATGAATGTATATAAATTGGTATACCCACCAAATTAAGTGGAAAAGTTCAAATTCAATGAATAAAACAATCTTTGAGATGTTGGACATTAATGACACATGAAATAGAATTAAACTCTTATACTCAAAAGATATATGAGAAAAATCTAAAGAGACATTGTACCTATTGATTACTAATAAGATTGAGTGAGTTCTCACTCTAAAGAGAACTTGAATTCCTAGTTATTTGCATTTAGTTGTAAATTGCTTGTAGTAAGAGAGAAAATAATCAAATTGAAGATGATAATTATATGATCAAACAACTTAAGAATGGCTTCCTCATCTAAGGTGTATAGAGAAGTATTACCACCATCTATGTTATCTATCAAGGACTCCATAGAAAATATATACACTATCTTCATTGAAATATTTTTCAAAGATAAATTTTATAATTACATAGCTCTATCGGATACAATAGATAGTTTATATGCCCAGGCACTCACATGAGGAGAATATGATGGTTGAGTGAAAATAACTAGTAATTCACTTACTACCACTAAAGTACCAAAAAATACACTTTACATTATCCAAGCTCAAAGTGATGCTCTACATCAACCTAATTTAGAAATTTTTATTATAGGGAAGGTGATTGGTCACTATATACAACACCTAAACCATAAGACAATTGTCACCTACATCTCATGAGATGCTTTCTTGAGATGTTACAACTACCCACTATAGATGTCATATTAGATGGACACAAAGTTGATTTTTTGAAGAATATGAGCATAATTGAAAATATGCTAAGGAAATAGATTACTCCTAGGTAAGTAGTCACCCTCAAGGCTAAAGAACCCATGCCAATCACCAAAATTAATATGGGAATCTACATCAAGTTGGCTCTACTGAATAGATTTTATGGTTATAATAGAATTCACTTCCTCCACCTAGAATGGGTACCATTATTGGACTTATTGATGACCTTATATCTCACTTTCTCCCTAGGAGAGATAATCAATGCCAATATCCAAGCATAAATGTTCAAAAAGAACAAAATACCCATGAGTGGCCATTTCTACGTGATGTGTTATCTAGCGAACGTATTCATGATCACCATTTACATCCATAATGGATCACTCTAGATCCTAGCCCTATATTGCATAAATAATTGAGTATGTGAATTTTTTCATTCCTTTATATCTATTCATACATGAGGAATATCATCAAATTTTCCAATAATATTTATCTCCAAGTGTGGATGGAATTTATGAAGAACCCTTGGACCAAGTATAAAAATGCATTAGGAAAACACTATGACCAAGGGGTGATTATTGGTTGTACCAAGACTATATTGTAATCATGCTCAAAGGACACAAAGTTTCCCCTTTATGTCTCCTAAAATATTTATTTGATAAACTGGTATAATAGGAAATAACTTATTAGTTATGGTGGAGTATAGATTAAGACATGAATAAGAAACACAAGGGTGTATTTCACATGTCTTCTTAAATGACTAGTAAGGTGTGTTACATTTATAGGAAAAAATTTAGGTAAAATGTAAAGACTAGATAATATACTCATTGGCATCATTTACACATAGGTTTTAGGATCCCCATGGCCTTATCCCAAAGCATGTCTCAGGCCTGGGCATCCCTTACCAACATAAACCATATGAGCATGATTTTGTTTCTTGAATGCAAAGGATGATGTTAAGGTAATGGAAAGGACACAAGTAGTTGGATTAATAGAGGATCATTTAAGGGACATGTAAAGGGAGACCTTCATAAAAATTGAATAGGTACATAGAATGACTCCACCTCTCATTAGATGAGAAACCATATATTATTAGACCTCTCAACCTCTTTAGTAACCCTTGGCCCAAGGAACATCATCTAAATCACCACCCAATGTGATGCCAAATATGAATCATGAACATGACATGAAATAAAAACCTATTATGTCAAGTTCATTACAAGAAGGGCCTTCTAAAACTTCACAACTGATTATAATGAACATTATTAATCAAGAGCAAGAGATGGAGGAAATGCCTACTACTACAAGTTATTTGGTATGAGAATATGAACTAATTTGTATTTTTTATTATGACTCTAAGGTCATAGATATTCTTATTAATTATTTAGTTACTATTTTTGTAAGTGTAGACATTGCACCTTACACCACTCAAGATATTCCTCCCTTGGATAAAAAGATAAAAATTAGCTACAAGATAAAGGCAATATCTCCTAAGGACCCTCTTCAATGAAAGGAGTCCCCTATAATTTAAACTATGGAAGAACAATCAATAGATAATGAGATGGAAGATGAGGACAAAGAAATATAGAGGGATAAAGTCCTAAGACTCCATAAAATAAAATGAAAGGCACCACTTAAGGCTAGAAGATTAGGTGATGTCATTACCATTATAAAAACTTCTCTAATTATTCCTTTAGTCGCTTTTGTTTTCTTGACCCCTATTTCTCCTATTGTCTCCTATATCCCTATAACTTTAGTTATTTCTAGTATTTTTGTGGTTTCTTCATCTCTAGTTGCTTTTTCATCTCCTATTATTTCATCATCTCTTATTATTTATATAACTACTATTATTTATTCAATCCCTATGGTTTCTAATTATCATGATTCTACTTTAGTTATTGCTCTCCCCACTATTTCTAAGACCGAAAAAGTTAATTCTAATAAAATAGTGGGGAACCTAGCAAGTATTTAGCTTCATGTGTCTTCTACTCAGTTGATATTAGTAATGCTTTATTTTAATACTACTCAAGCCACTTATATTATTTCATATACCAAAAATAGTAATAATAATGCCACCTATATAGTGCATCCCATGCCAAAAATCATAATTTTAGAATAATTTAAAATCATTTTCCTTTCCTTACCAGAACCACTACGTGTGGATGCATTATGATAGTCTTCTAGGGATATTTTCTTGGGGGATTATTCTTAAGACACACAACTAGTGTATACTAAAAAATTTGTGATTCCATAATGGGTTGAATATTTGGAGGCCCAAATTGCATAAAGACAAAATCTAGTGCTCATAAAGCTACCTACTATGAGGTCCATTTTTGATAAATCAATAAGAACTATTTAGAGGGTTAGGAAGAGGAAATATAAGATGAATTTAGTAGATATATGATTTTATAATAAATTCAAGATGTTTTCTCTTTATCTAAGATAAATAATATGACACTTTGAGAATATCCATACAATGAGGATTTTAAAGCTTATCTCCAAGAAAATATAGAGGCTTTGTTAGAACTTTATGAGGGCACAAAAAAGGCTAGGATGGAGATGAAATAGGAGATTGATAAGGTATGACATAAGTAGTAGATAGTAAAAGTTTTGAAGGAAATTGAAGGTGACTTTAAAATGTAGCTCTTAGTTTGTATAATGTTTTGGACATTATCAGTTAAATGAGAGCCTAATTATCCCCTTATATTGTTAAAACTTATAAATTATTTAATTATTTAAAATTTGATAAGAATAAACTAAATTTACTTACATTATACACCACTAATAAGGCTTAAAACCATTTGTATTTGATGACATCACTAAATGTATCTAGTACACTCAATCTAGTGGTCATCATGACACAAGAAGTTTGGTACAAGGTCTCAAGTATGAAAGACTTGATTCTGAAATTGATAGATCATGAAAAGTAGGTCTTACAAATTTTGGATGAGCTAAAACTATCTTATATCAAAGATTACTTAGGTAATCTAATAATTAGGGTTAATTTTGACAAATAACTCTTGTGGCAATCTACTAATTTTAAGCAAAGTCTTCATTTGTGTACACTAGAGGAGATTAAACAAGAACAGAGAATTTTCAAGAAGAAATTCATCAAGGTAGAAATATTTTGATTAGATTCTAGTGCCACCAAGATAGAACATGAATGCATATTAGTGTAGATACCTAAAACTGACCACAACTAGATTTTGACCAAACATCAAATTGATTCCTACCAACCATTGTAAATTAAGCATACGAATCACTAAATGCCCCAAATTTTATTGCACATCATTCATCAATTCTTATAATCATGTTGAGGCATGCCTATTTGGGATACTAGATCGTAAGTAACAATAACCTCTCATGGATTTATCCATAATCATATTGTGGCATCACAACTATTAATTTGTCTTATGGACCTACTAAATGGGGAACTTAAACAATTATTAAATTTTAAAAGAGCTAAAAGGATAATCAAAATCAATTAAAACTTAAAAAAGATTAAATGCCTAGTTGAATTATCCATTTTTAATTAATGAATATCTAAAAATATAAATTCCCAAAATACAAATATCAAGGTTTTTATCATTACCTTTATGAGTTGTCAAGCTCTTGAAAATATCCTAAAATATCTAATTTGAGAGCCATGCCTAGTAATTGAAAGTCATAATTACATCACAAGCATTAACTTAAATAGAGTTAGTTTTAACTCACCTAGGTTAAGTCTAAACCCATTCTAAGCTTAAACTCAACCTTAACTCACCTTGGGTGAGAGTTAATTCTTAAGGCTATATATACAAGGCCATACCTCTTCATTTGTAAGACTAGATATTGTAGAGTTATGATGCAAGATTTTCCCCATCAGCCTCATGAAAATTAGTGTTACCATGACCAAATATTAAACCAATAAATCAAATACAAGGTTCCAAGGAGAGAAGGAGACAATAAAGTATCATTGTCAAAGACTTCTTGATGCACAATCTAAGAAATCCATTCAACAAGCCATTTGGAGCTCCAAAGAAGGTAAAAGATATATATATATATATATATATATATATATATATATATATATATATATATATATATATATATATATATTTTGATTTCATTTATTTTTGTTACCTAATCTTTCCCTAGTGTCTAGGCTATATGTGTTAGGATTTCAATGTGTTTATTTCATTTGTTTTATATGATGAATGCAAGACTAGCCTCCCCTATACATATTCCTTGATTATAGGTTATCATGCCTAGTGGGACTTCAATCATCCCATATAACTAAGGAGATTAATATGATACTTATAATTTTTCTAATGGATGCTTAAAAATCTTCAAGTTTCAATTTTTTAGTTCATTTCCTACATCTTGCTATTTTTAGCAACTCACAGGTGATAGGGATCGACATCAATTTTCTAAATAAACATCAATTACCATAATCGATCATGATATCTATGTGAAAAATAGAACACAATAGGAACATAACTAAAGAGGTTTTTTATTAATTTCTCTTTCTATCATCTATGTTTGAGGAATTTCATATTGTTTGTCTAACATATTTCTTATAGGATCTAGTTAGATATTTTGGTTTTGAGCTCATTATATTAACTATTTTTATGTAAAGACATTTTTTTTATATTTTTTACATGAAAATGTCAATGAATTTATTGATTAACATCAACCTTTGTGGATCGATATTGATCCTTGCATGGAGTGATGACGATTTGTCTCTGAGACAAAAGATAGAAAAACCTGAGAGTTAATTATGAAATACTATTTTCTCACTCACTTTTGAGATTTTAAGTAGGTAAACCCTCTAAAAAATTATATGTCATGATGTGTAAAGAGTAAATTTTAAACATGGCTAAATATTACACACATTTTGTTTGGTGCTTGAAACATACTTAGTTTCTTTCATCTCTTAGTTATTTTTGAAGTTTTCACAAGTTTTTCAAAAAATTAATTCCAAGGGGCTCAAATATCATAACACATCATTTTGGTGAAATAAAAATAAATTCCACATGAGTTTAATAATTTTAAGAGTTTCATTTTCATATTTTTTTACTAAAGAGTTTGTTTATAAAAATGGGTGATGTGTGTATGTTCTCCCCCCATTGCCTTTAGGGAACCTGGGTGATAAAAAATGACCATTCTTTGCATTTAGTCACTTTAGTCCTAAAGAATGGATAGGAAGATTATAAGTCCCTCCCCAAATCCATAATATTTGGGTAACCCATAACCGACCCTAATTTTTTTCCACTTCTCTTTATTTTCATGCATTTTGGCTTGTGAGTGGGAGTTCATCTCCTCCTCACCAGTTCTTTAGGGAAGCATTAAAATGGTAATTCATATCTTGACATAATTTTAACCCTAATCTATGGTAGGGTATATATATTAAGGGTGACCTACTAGGTTTTTTTTTTTAGTGGTGAAAACAAGCTTTTTTAGTGGTACTCTACCTCTAAACATAGGGGCAATTCAGACATCACTCTACACTAAGTAAGTGATGGATGTAGTGGTTGTGAAAAGTACAAGACCTTTTCACAACAAGCAAGTTGATGTAGATCCAAATGATGTGATTGAATATATAGTGTTAAACACACTTGGGACCATCTATAATAGAGTTAAAATTGATAGTTTATAATAACCCACTTATCACAAACATATTGTTAATACAGGGTGAGGAGCCTAAAGTTCTATGTCAGAATACAAAATTTTGAGAGAAGAGGGGGCCAAACCCTAATTTTCATGTACTTTTAATTTTTATATTAATAATTAAAATCCTCTCAAGAGTTATTATTTTGATGTAATTTGATATTACTATGCAACCTTTCCATTTTTAGGATTTTGGATGTTACACTTAGGTGTTTATGTCATTTTATCCTTTCTTACTTAGTTTTGTGTCTAAATTATTTATTTGTCATACCACATAAAAAATGAGACTTGTTTATATGTCACTCCTTTTTTTAAGGAGGAATTACATTTTCCATTTTATTCCATACCTTTTCCTTAATCTTTTATAAAAAATTTGTGTGTGTCACTTCATTGAAAAGGGTGTCATTACACTGCCTAATTCATTCCAATTTTTGTGCCTTAGAGTCTTGAAAAAATATTTTGTTATACATTTAGAGCATGATAATGTCATCATGATACAAATATAATTTTAAATACTTGTTGCATTGTGTCCAAATTCCCATTTTGAAACCAAAACCATGTGTGCTCTTTAGATCTATACCTAGTACCATCATGCCATTCATTGTTGTCTAGCTTGTTGTTTGTTTTACAAAGCCTAGTTTTCTAAGTTGATTTCAAAATTAGACTTGACAAGCTCAAATCCAAAAATTGATTGGTTTATATCTATGCCTTATGTAATTTTGGATTAGAAAATTTTCCTTTCAATTTTGAGTTGTGTAGTTTAGGTTATCATTTATTCAATTTGAAAACTAATTTTGTGCCTAGAATTTAGGGAGGTGGTTTATCTTCCATATGCCTAGAGTTTCATGTATTTTGAAAAATAATCATGTTTGTGTTTAAAACTCAATGCCTAGTTTATGCCAAAGTGTTTCAATTTTTTTAGATTAAATCTCCCTCCTTTTAGACCTTGTTTTGTTTAAAGTCTAGATTTTGTGCCTTTTCCAAAAGACCTAGCAATACCTATTTTGAGCCTAGATTTTATGCCTTATTTTTTGAAAGACCTAGCAACATTTATTTCTTTAGACCTACATTAGACTTGTTTGAAACACTTTGTACCTAAACTTAACATTATATTTTTCATGCATCTACTTGACCGTTTTTTAATACATTTGATATTAGACATTTGATGTTAGATTATTTTGTACCAAGTTTTTTCATAGAGCCTTTTTGGAGATACAACTCTACTTTTAGACCAAGTTAGACCAAGTTCAAACTATTTTGTCTTTTAGACATTATTTTTAAGCATTTATAAAACTATAAGCATATTTTTTCAAAACATTCATCATCAATTTGAATATGTCTCACTATACTCATAGCAGAGCCATTTAAAATCCTAGATATGATAATGTTATTACATAATATGAATTTTCTCAAGACCCTTATGGTGATGATGTATTTTTTGAGATGAATCCATATCCTCTTTACAACACTTAATATGGGAAGAAAATCTAAGAAACTTTATCCCACTATTTTATTAACACACCTTCATACTTAGAGTAGGACTGAGGATAAATGATGTAATACCTTGAATTTTGGTTATAGACCAAGTTAAAAAATAATCATAGTACATTACAATACCATCAACATATGATCCTTATTTTTTATCATTACTTGTAAACAAGGATGATATTTTAATCAGAGCTACATAGGTAAGGGATAAGTTTATAGAATATTTCCCCCACAAAAATTTTCCAAGTCTTTTTAAAGTGCCTTTAACTATACCTTGTAACCAAACCATCGAACATGCCTCTTCTATAATTCTCAAACACTCAAGCTGATGCCATATCAAAACCTCACTATGATTTTCATAAGAAAGGGTATCATGGATGACCATTTTATACAAATGTATACAATATATCAAACCTATTTAATCCTAGCACATAACTTTAATTAATTGGCCATGTCAAATGCTCCACTCATCGAGTTATCTCCTTTAACAAGAGTAGTATTCTAATTAATAGGCCAAGATAATTTAGATATAGACCCATTTACACAAATTACATTAGCTAGAGACATGTTCAATGCCCAAATTATTGATGAAGTGTCTACTACTTCTACATAGAAAAATGTGACAAACATAATGGACTACATGAAATTATCATCTAAGCCAAAGTGGTTTTACTACTTTAAAAAATAGTCCACAATAAGTAATTCTAGTTAATACCATAATTGGTTTGAAATAGTAGGGGGTATGAACTTCTACATCCCAACCATAATAATATACCTCACATCCTCAACTATTTTCTTCTTGAAGAATGTAATCACAGGGATTAAGTAGTCAAAAATATTCCTGCCCATTCAACATAGAGTATATGCAAATAACATTTCCTCCAAAGTATGAACCATTGAAGTTTGATAATTACAAGGGTAAATAATACCCTAAGGCCCATCTAACATAATTATTTATTTATTGATATGTAGTGGTTAAAATGTCATTTATTTACTCCTCTTGTTTCCCCAAAGTCTAATAGGACATGCTTTGTAATGGTTCCTAAAATTGCCAAAGAATTCAACATCTAATTTTGATAACCTTTCAAACAGGTTTATGCAACATTTCTCCTACAATATCAAATATGATATTTGGTTGATAGATCTTACTAAATTCAAATATAAATATCATGAAATATTTGTAATCTATCTATAGTTATGGAGAGTACTTTATAGCCATTTCACCCATAGCTTAGCAGACAAATAATTGGTTGTTGTGTTTACTAAAAATTTACACAGTGAAATATCCTACCATCTGGAGCTATAGTGTGCACATAATTTCAAAGATATCATTGAAAGAGTATCATTTATTTAAAAAGTCATTATTAACAAATGGATTATCAAGTTAACCTCCTCGAACCAAAACTTAAGAAAATGGCCAAAATCATAACCAAAACTAGGCCCAAATGCAAGCATCAGCACTAACCCAAGCCAGTAACTATGAAAAATACTCATAATGAAATTGTAATAAAAATGTTTTTGGAAATGGATTATCCAATTTGTGTCATGTTCTAATGGTGAAAACACCATCTAATCTACCAACATCACACATACAAATTAATCCTCATCAACAACCCATTCAACAAGTGTAGCCTTTGCAACAACCTCAACCACCTCAATAAATAAAATAAAAATTACCTTTGAAAACCACTCCTCCAAGGAAAAATGTGCCTACTCATCAAGTATTCAGTGACCTTGGAAAGCCTATTGAAGTCAATTTTCATAAACTACCTACAACTAATCTGATTATTTGGCCCATTCTGAAGCACTAACCTAAGGGCATTCATTATCCAAACTAATACAAAAATAATGAGTTCTATAAATACCATTGGGTTCATGGACATAATCTACACCATTGTGTTAAAATAAAGCATCTCATTAAAAATATGTTGGAAAATGGGGAGATTGCATTTGATAATAGAGAATCTTCATCTAATTAGAACCTAAGAATCTATCAAAACCCATTTCAACAACATAATAATACCAACCAACAACAACAAAGGATAGAGAGATAATAACAATAATATCAACATCCATGAAAATAACAATAATACCAAAAACAACTTCAATTGATTCAATATAACTAAGGACATAATGATGCCAATAACTAATAGACTTACCATATAGTTGCACATGACTATAGCAAAGTTGTACATCATATTATGAGAGGTTGTTTTTCTACCATTACCATTAATCCAAGACCAAGTGTTAACATAATAGGACCATTAGTAACTAATTCCAATTAGCCCATCTATGCTAGTGATGCTTCTTTGACCTAGGACTACATACAAGTACACCAATAAGTATGTATTACTAATTTTAGAGTTTATACTGATAACTCATCATTATCCCTATGATCACATGCAGGTGCACTAGAAACAAAGACTATCCTATCTAGCCCCCCTCTACCATAATTTTATATCAAAAAGGGCCATGTACTAATTCTAATTATGTAATCACAACTTAGTGGTCAAAGATTACCATTCTCATCCCACAACCATTTACCACCAAACCCATCCAACCTACCATTATGACTAAGAACAATCCATTTACCACTATTAAATAAAAGGCATTCAATATTGTGGAATAACTTTAGAAGATACCTACACAAATATCCATTTTATATTCATTTCATATATCTACTATCCATAATAACATCTTGACTAAGTTCTTAGGCCAATACCAAATTCTAAATGACATAATCCTATCGGAGTTATTTCTAGAATCTAGATAATGCGAATGCAATGGAGACGTGATCACACGAGATGAAGTAAGTGCACACCACATAGATGCTAAAGCAATTTGAAATTATACAAGAAGAAAAATTACACAAGACAAAATGGAGAAAACCAAAATATGATTAATGTGAGATGGCTAAAGTGAAGAATACATATAGGAGAGCACGTAAGTAACTCCTCCACAACAGGTAGCCAAGGCACCCCAAGAATAGACTGTAACTCCTCCATGAAAAGTGGTGACAAGGTGTTAAGAATAGAGAAGTAACTCTCATCAAGGGAGTTACTTATGACATTCTTATGACACTTATGACACATCTATGACACACATCTCCACATAAGCTAGCCTATCCCACAAATGTAAGAAAACTCCATGTATGCACAATAAATATAATTTTCCTAATTAAAAAATAGGGAAAACTAAAAACCTACACTAATACCCCCCATAAGTGTAGCTTAGGTAGGTAGTGTGGAAATATAAAATGGGTCCTGACAACTAGGCCTAATGAGGTACCCATGTACAAATGCAATCTCCCATAAGATAGAGAAAAGGAGAAAATCTATAGGAAAAAACTCCCCCCAAAAGAGAGACATAAAAGAAAGAAGAGGTTAGTGGGCTCCTAATGAAGATGATGCTACTGCAGATGTAGACCGCACCCCAAGAAGAGCTTGTAGATGAACGAACTTGCTCTCATTGAAAGGTTTAAGTGAAGATGTCTACAACCTACTCTGAAGACTGGAAAAATATCAAGTCAATGACCTAACTATGAATAAGATCCTAAATGAAATGCATGTGAATCTCTATGTGCTTGGTCCCCTAGTGCTGAACTAGATTCCTACAAATATGAATGGTACTTTGGTTGTCATAATAAATGATGGTGGGATGCCTAATAAGAATTCCAAACTCAAAAAGTATCCCTTAAAGCCAAATAGCCTTAGTAGCTACATTAACAACTCCCCTGCACTTTGCCTCTATGGATGATATAGTAATAGCATTTTGCTTCTTTCTAGACCAACTGATAGGACTAGAACCTAGAGAGAAACTATAACCAGAAGTGGACTTGCAAGTCTGTGAATCACCAGCCTAGTTTGAATCTATATATCCAATTGAGTCAACCTCTATGACAAATCTGTAATGAATCCTGTATATCTGTGAACCCTATATGTAATGCAATATCCTCTTAGCTACTTTCCAATGGAGCTCATGAGGTTCCTACATGAATCTAGAGTCAAGTCCCACTGTATAAGATATGTTGGGCCTAGTGTGAGTCATGTAGATGAGACTACCAACAAGTTGTTGACACCGAGTGCCATCAACCAATGGTGAAGAATAGTTAGCCTCAATCTTGACTCTTGATAGAAATGGAGTTGAAGATGGCTTGCAATCAGCCATGTGAAACCAAGCCAATAAGTCAAGAGCATACTTAGGCTATGCAAGAGAAATCCCTAAATTTGACTGTGAGATCTTGATGCCAAGGAAGTAGTGTAACGAATGCAAGTCTGTCATGTCAAACCTATCCCAGAGAGATGCCTTCACCACTGTAATAGCTAATGAAGAGCTTTTGGTGATCAAAAGGTCATCAACATATAGAACCAAAATTAGGAGTGAATCATCCTGCCACAAGAAGTAGACATTGGGATCAGAATGGCACCTAGTGAAACCCACTATGAGAAGGAAGGAATCCATCTTGGCATCCCAAGTTTGAGGGGCCTATTTGAGGCCACAAATAGATCTCCTAAGTTTGTATACTAAGGAATAATCTTAAACAAATCTTGGTAACTACTCCATTTAGATCTCCTCCTCTAGGTCTCCATGAAGAAAGGCACTCTTCACATCCATTTGATGCACATCCCAACCATGTGTTGCAATAATAGCCAAGGTGAGATAGATATAAGTCATCTTTGCAATGGGTGCAAAGGTCTCTAAGTAGTCAATGCTTACCACCTATGAGAAACCCTTGGTGACCAATCATGCCTTGTACTTATCAACTAACCCATTTGCTGCAAACTTGGTCTGATATATCCACCTACATCAAACCATCTTTCTTCCCTTAGGAAGTGAAGTCAAATCCCAAGTGTGATTTTATATTAAGGAAGAATATTCTTCCTCCATAGCACTATCCCAATCAGGTACCCAAAATGCCTCTCAAAAAGTCTATGGATCTAAAACCAAAGAAAATAAGGCATGTGGATCTCTCTAAAAATCCCCCCTAGTACATCTGTCATCTGTAAGATCTCCTACCCAAGTGCTAACACTCTCAAGTGTCTGCCTGGCCCAAAGTGGCCCAGAAGTGGGTGAGTTAGGTGCTAACTTCTCATCCTCTGATTGACTAGAGGTGGTTGACTCTACATCACTATCCTTACTATCTAAACTTGAAGAAGAAGAAGAAGATGTCTCTGGCCCGAGAGCCTACTGTGGTTGATCTAAATCTGATGAGGAATCATTATGAAGAAGTAGATCTGATGAGGGAGAAGTGTTAAGTGTTGACTCTCTAGGACTCTTCTAAAAATGGACACTTCTTTCAATGAATAACTCATGAGTGACTAGATCTAGAAGGTGATACCCCTTAGTACCATCCAGATATCCTACAAAGATGCAAGGCTTGGACTGACATTCCATAGCTTTGCATTTCTTCTTCAGAATGTGGGCCATGGCTTGGGATCCAAAAACCATTAGGTGCTCAACATTAGGTTTCCTTTTATGCCAAGATTTGAAGGGTGTTATCCCTTTCAAAGCTTTGTGAGAACCCTATTTTGAATGTAGCAAGCACAATTGATGGCTTTGGTCCAATACTGTGGTGCTAAGGATTTGGAGTGAATCATACAGCTACCCATCTCTTTTAAGAACCTATTTTTGCATTTTACAACCCCATTCTATGAAGGAATATAAGTGACTATGTGCTACAAATCAATCCTCTCTGTGGTGCAAAACTACTCAAACCTGATGCTGACATACTCCCCTCCATTATCAGTTCGAAGAACCTTGATGGATTTCTCACTCTATTTTTCAAAAAGAGCCTTAAAGTCTAAATTTTTTTTGAACACTTCAAACTTTTGTTTGAGAAAATATATCCAAGTGTACCTAGAGAAATCATCAATGAAAGTGAGGATGTACTTGGCCCTTGTGAAATATGGTTTGGGAAAGGGTCCTAATACATCATTGTGGACTAACTCCAAAGGTTGTGAAGCTCTCCAAGCTTTGCCTTTGTCAAATTTTGCTTCGGGATGCTTCCCAAGGGATCACCCCTCACAAAGTCCTTTTGAGAATTAGACACAAGGCAAGCCAATGACCATGTCATGTTTGTAAAGTTGCTCAAGGTAGTGGTAGCTAAGGTGGCCAAACCACTCATGCCATAATTTTCTAACTTCATCTAAATGAGTCAACAATGCTATTGGAGAAGAATCAGGTGCAAAATGTGAGAAGGTGTATAACCTGGCTTGGTGATCTACCCTACCCACTGCCACTATAGTATCACTATGCAACTTCCTGATAGCCATTGAATCTGGTGAAAACTAAACTCTCATGCCCTAACCAATGTGAGTGATTTGGTACACTGATAGGAGATTGGTTGAAAGATAAGGAACACTTAGAACATTATTGAATGTTCCTCCTTCCATTTCAACTAACCCTCTCCCTACAATAGAAATTGATGTCTCCTCACCCAAACTAATTGAAGTCATGCTAAAAGGCTCTAAAGATGAAAAATAAACTAGTGAAGAGCCCATGTGGTGAGAATAACCTAATTTAATGACCCATGAAGATGTAGAAGCTGTTGTAGCTACAAGAGCCTTACCCTTGCCTTTTGCCTTGGTGGAATCTTGGGTAGATGAATTTTGCTTGATGGACTCATGAACACCTATGTTGTTCTTTTCTAGAAGATGAGTTAGGTGATCTATTTGTTTCTTCATGAATTTGTGTTCATCATGCCCTATATTTTTACAATAGGCACACTTAACCTTCTCCTTCTTAGTTTTAGTACTGGAAGAGGAAGACTCAATGTTGTTTTTGGCAGGATTGTTGTTTTCTTTCTTCTTCTCCTAATCCTTGTTCTTTTTCTTCTTCTCCTTTGTTGAAGTCTTATCCTTACCATTTATAGATATGAAAGCTTGGGGTTGAGTAGAATTCATTGTTCCCATTTGAATTAGCTTATCTTGCTCCCTAGTCAAGTCGACAATGAATGAATCCAAAGAAGGCATTTTCCATGTAGTGCCAAGGGCACTTTTTGTGGCATGGAAAGTGGAGGCAAAGACTAAATAACTTGGACCTAACTTTTTGAGAATAGAAAGGATGAGTTGATCATCTTTCTTCTCTATCCCATATTATTTCAATTACAATCTAAAGGCCTTAAACTTAGTGAAGAAGTCTTGTAAGGTGTCAAAGTTGCTAGGACTTAGACTTATGAGTTCATTTTCGATCTCATGACCTCTCATCTGATCAAGCTTCCCAAGTAAGTTTTCTAAGGTGTCCCATATTTGTTTAGGAGTCTTAGAGTTTTATAAATGGAAGAGAAGTTTTAGATACATAGACAAGCTCAGTAATCCATAGGCTTCATCACTACGGTTGTACCACTTGACCTTTTCAGCATCAGTATTGGGTTCTACTTCAGTACCCATGGTGATCCTATACAACCCTTTGTTTCTAAGAATGATTGAAATTTTAACATTCCATTCATGATAGTTGAAGGGTGTTAGGGGTTTAAGTTGAAAATAATCCATTTTAATCTGAATTTAGGTGAAGTTGTGTTGATTGCAAATTGTGAAATTATGCAGAAAGGAGAATGAAAACAAAGATTTGCAAGTTGTGAAAAGAAATCACACCCCCTTGAAATTTTGAGCCCCCCCCCAAAAAATATTCAATTGCATGCTCAAAAGATGTCAGGCTCAGCTGAAAATACATCTTAGAGCAATCAGTGCAAGACTTAAAGCAAATAAGACATCGGACTCAGCCGAAAATGCGTCCTAAGAGACCCAAATTTTAGGCACTTTATAAACTAGTGAATTTTTGACAAATAACAAGCCTATGCTGTGGAGAATTATATTACAAATACTTTTTCAAAAAATGGCACCCAAATCAGAGCTACCATTTGTAAGATATTAAAGGTTCAATTTTCCTGTAAACTAGTGTTTTTACAAAAAAAAACACTAATACATTAAAAAAAGCCTGTTTTGAGAGAGAAAGTGGCCTTCTAACCACTCGTTGGATTTAGTACAAAATGAGGAATCCAAAGGAGGTTTTTTTGAGGGGTAATTGGCCTATTTCCAACTTGGGGCTCACCTTTTGTCTTCGACAGGTGAAGATACAAGTTTTAAATGAAAACCCCCAAATTATCAAACTATCTAAAAAACTAAATATTTAGTCAAATTGACTAATTTTTTTATTTTACAAGTCAATTTTTAACTAAAAAATAAAGCAAAGATAGAATGAATAGATGCCAAGTGTCTAAGGGCCCACATGGGATGCCAAGCAAGAAAGGGGTGCCAAAAAAGCATAGTCCAGATTTTGCTTATAGAAAAGACAAAAGAAAATTTACAGACCTTTTGGATGCCGTACGACCTACTTGGCACCTTGAAAATAGAGAAAGGTCATCTGGAAGGACTTGGTGTGGAGTTTTAGAAGTTTGGTGTAGACCAAAAGAGTGTCCAGCATTGCAGAAGCTTAGCGTGGAGTTCCAAAAGCTTGGCATAGAGTTACAGAAGCTTGGCACAGAGTTACAGAAGCTACACCTAGATTAAATGAGTGAAGTGTTGCTCCTCCCTCTACTCACAACAATGGCACCTAGTAGCTTACAACAAAGTCAGCCCCTCTAACGTCTAGGAAGCAAACTAGATAACAGAAATCTTATCTTTTTCCTATATAATGACCAAAAGAAAAGAAATTCTTCTACCTTTGCTAGAGCCACAATAGATCTAGACAAGATGTCTTGAAAAATTCTAACTCAGAAGTAATTTTTTGAAGTTTTTGTATGGATTTGCATAAGTTTTGAAAAAACTCTACCAAAATAATGGAGTTAAACAACAAAAAACTAGTAAGAAGGCAAAGTAAAAATTTTAGAATAGCATAACCAGACACATGATTCCCAGAGTGGCTCTGATACCATATAGAGTTGTTACCAAAATCCAGATAATGTGAATGCAATGGAGACATGATCACATAAGATGAATCAAGTGCACACCACATAGATGCTAAAGCAATTTGAAATTATACAAGAAGCTAAATTGCACAAGACAAAATGGAGAAAACCAAAATCTGATTAACATGAGATGGCCAAAGTGAAGAATACATATAAGAGAGCATGTAAGTAACTCCTCCATAAAAGGTGGCCAAGGCACCCTGAGAATAGACTGTAACTCCTCCATGAAAGGTGGTGACAAGGTGCTAAGAATAGAGAAGTAACTCCCATCAAGGGAGTTACTTATGACATTCTTATGACACCTATGACACACATCTCCACATAAGCTGGCCTATCCCACAAATGTAGGAAAACTCCATGTATGCACAAGAAATACAATTTCCCTAATTAAAAAATAGGGAAAAATAAAAACCTACACTAATAAAGCCTAGATAAATTCTAAGCTTCGATTGGACATCTAGCTTGAGGCCAACAATTAACATTTGACCAAAGTGATATCTCATCCCTTAGCCCTCTCTATAGTAATATGTTGTGCATTGATGTTGTCATTTCATGGCATAAAGTGAATGTATTCCTCATATGCAATGGATCAGGCCTAAATATTGTGTCTCTAAAGCTCATAAAGCATCTCAAATACACAATAACGGATCTTCAACTAGAGATAATCATAATCAAGGCCTATGACAATGAAGAGTGGGTAATCATAAGGTACCATCAACTTTATAGTTGTCATTGGGCCCCTTACCCACAATACGCTTTACCATGTTTTAAACCTAGACCTATAATATAATTTGCTTTTGGGTAGATCTTGGATACATGAAATCCATGTAATAGCTTCAACATTGCACTAGTGTCTCAAGTTATCTCACTTAGGTATGGAGGTTACCATCAATAGAGATTTAAAGCCTTACAAACATTTGTATACATAGTATGAATGTTATAACTATCATTTTGTCCTAGATCCAGTTTCAAAAAGGACAAGGGTAAATAAATACTTGTTGATTTATCAGAGGCTAATTATATAGACCCAAAAAACCTTGATTCATCTTCCCATGTGACACTGCCTAAATTATCTAATCATTTTACCATCTTGACTGATGGTTTAGGAGAGTATCTAACTCATGACACATTTCACATTTCCAAGATTCCATAGAACCCCAAGTACTGTGAAAGACCTAAAGCCAAGCCAGCTTGCATGAAATGACAATGAAAGGGAAAAGTTAAACTACATAGTCTATATCTTATCATTTTTACACCAACCATTAGCCAAGAATAGGACACACTTGTAAATGATGAAATCTAGTTATATAATGACAAATTGGCCAATTGTTACAAAAATACCAAATACCCCATTCCTAATAGGATCATGGAAAATCAAGCCTATGAAGGAGGAGGCCTCAAGACTAATTAGCAAAGAACACTTAATCCAATATCTATAACTTAATATAAAGGAACTTTTAGTCTCATATTTAAACCACCTTAGGGTGACCCCACATATCTTATTCATGTTCAAATACCAATGAATAGTGATGATGATGCTGGAAGTAAAGCAGAGTCTAATCACAACCTTTATGAAGACCTTTCTCATAATAATATATTTGACCCACATACCATTTGTACCCTTAACCTAATTATTTTCCATTATCTACTTCATATATATCACCCTCAACTTATAGCCTATGACCAAGAAGAATCTATAGTGCTTGTGGATGAGTTTGAGAATGACGAGGCATTTTGTGATTTTCTAGGCCTAAGAGACCATTGGGAGACCACAAATAAGGGTTCTCTACTAGACTAGATCCTAGAACCTATTTTGGAGGATAGGTGAACACCCTTAGCCATAAAAATAAAATAAAACATTAAGGTCCCAAATTGAAAACCTCTTTGCAACACTTTTCAACTAGGTTAACATTAAAGAGAAAGGTTGGTCTTTTGGTGAAAACCTATTTTAAGCACCAATAGATGGGGGTGTTCACCTTTTCTTGAAAGAAGTTAAAGATACCAATACCAATGAAATTGCCTATGGGTTTGAGTTTAGTTATATATAACATCATGCCTTTGACTGAATCATCTAAGAGTTTCCAATAGTGTTTGTAACATGGCCATCCATACCATTGGGAGATTATAATTCATCTTGTATAGAATACCTTGAAGATCTAGTCCAAATAGAGGAATTTTCCATTACGTTCCAATTCAAATCATTTCCCACCATTATGGATAATGACTCAACTCTCCTTATATAGGACACTACAAAAGTCAACATTAGGACTCTAAATGACCCAAAATGAATCAAATTAGAAGTGTCGCTTACTAAGGAGGAACATAAAATCTTTACATCCCTTTTAAGGGATTGTTTTGACATCTTTGCTTGGGCCTATTCTGACATGCCAAGTTTTGACCCTACCTTGCTTGTATACCACCTTGTTTTACATCTTGATGCCAAGCCTAGGAATGAAAAATTTCATAAGATGCATCCTTGTGTTACTATATTAGTAAATAAAGAGTTGGTAAAAATATTAAAAGTGAGATGTATTCAATTGATCAACTACTTAGAGTGGATCTCAAATGTTGTGTTAGTCAATAAGAATCTAGAAGGAATTAGAATATACACTAATTTTAGAGATTTAAATAAGTCCTACCCTAAGAATGATTTTCCTCTTCCAAACATTGACATGATAGTTGATTCCACAATAGGGTATGAAATGCTCTCACTTATAAAAGGATTCTTAAGATATAACTAGATCTAAATATAACTAGAATACCAACATAAGATATTTTTCACCACTCCATAGGGATCATTTTGTTATCAAGTTATGTCATTTGGTCTCAAAAATGTTGGGGCCACATACCAAAGATCCATAGCCATCATATTTGATGATATGATGTATGAAATTGTTAAATACTATGTCGATGACATAATAAGTAAATCAAAGACTAGGGATGATCATATAATCACACTCTAAATTATATTTAAGAGGTAGCATGAATAGAAATTTAGACTCAATAATAAGAAGTGTGCCTTTTTAGTAATTTTAGGTAAATTGTTAGGCTTCATCATCTCTCATAGAGGCATTTAAGTTGATCCTACCAAAGTATAATCCATTATTTAAATTTCACCACCTTGAATTTTGAATAAACTTCATATTTTTTAGGGTAAGATATAATCTATCAAATGATTCATATCTCAGTTGGCTAATAGATTCCATCTATTTACACACTAAAGAAATGTGTCACATTTCATTGGGAAAAATAATGATATAAATATTTTCAGAACCTAAAGGCATATATTTTCAATCTACCTATTTTGTTACCTCCTATTCCAAGAAAGTCATTCTTGCTATACCTATCTACAACCAATAAATCCTTAGGGACACTTCTAGCTTAACATGATGACAATGGAAAAGAACATGCTATGAACTATATAAGCCATACACTAGTCACTTATGAGCACAACTATATACTAATTTAAAAAACCTATTTAGATATGGTATTTATAGCTTAGAAAATATGACATTACATGATAAACAACAAATCCATAGTTATTTCCAAAGTAGATCTACTCAAGTATCTACTATCCAAGACAACTTTACATGGCCACATGGATAAATGGATCACATTTTTGAGTGAGTTAGAGATAAAATATGTCAATAAAAAGGCCATGAAGGGCTACATGCTTACATAATAATGTATTAAAACTCTCCTTATAGATACCAAATTGTTAACTTTTTAATTCCTAGATGAGTCCATTATGAACATTATTGAAACGCCTCTTGAGGAGCAGCACTAGAAGCTATATTTTGATGAATCACTCACATCACATAGATTGAGGGTAGGCCTATTATTTATTACACTATAAGGGTATCTTATCCATAAATCATTATGTATCAACTTTCCTTATACTATAAATTTTCCCAAACATGAAGCACTTAGTATAGTGATTTACCAAGTAGTACAATGGAATATTCAACTTATCAAGGTTTATGGTGATTCTCAGTTAATCAACAATCATGTTACACACCACTTTTATACCAAAGATGAAAAGTTAGTGCCATGCAAGTCTATGATTATCACTATCAAATTATAGATCATTGACATATAATTTTAACACATACCCAAGGCTAGTAACAAAACAACAAATTCCATGTCCACCATTACATCTTTAATTTACCACATAGATAAGGCAAATGAATATAAATTCTTCATTGAAAATATTCTAGCTCTAGCTCATGAACCTTAAACCATCATAATGATCTAAAATATTGTTGGGCCTATCTCTATATGGTATTTAAACCTCTTTCCTTACCTTCATAACCAAATTATGCCACCTGACCTATCATGCAAACAATAAAATGCATTTACCCACCAAGCCTTATGATATACCGTACTTAGACCAACCCTTTACCTCTGTAGTTTTGATGTAATTCTACTTAATTTTTAAAATTTGGTAGAATCAACATTATTATTACATAAATTTCATGAAGTATTATGTGGATCCCACACTAGTGGGGCCATCTTAGCCAAAAATATCCGACATATTAGATATTATTGGCCAACTATGGATGTAGATATAGCTACATATGTTAAAAGGTGAAACTAATGTCAAAGGTATGCCAATCTGATTCATGCCCTAGCCAAAACACTCAAACCAATTCTTACACCATAGTCATTTTTCACATGGTTCCTCTATCTCATTAGGAAGATTAACCCAACCTCAACTAATGGCCAAAAACACATCCTTACCACTACCAAATATTTCACTGTGTGTTGAATCTATACACCTCACTTATATGATTGGAAAGAAAATTTATAATTTCATCTTTATCCATCTCATCTACTGCTATGGTATCCCATCTAAAATTATATCTAATTATGATGGATCATTTAAAAATAATGATGTCAAAATGTTGTGTGTTTAGTATAATATTACCTAACATTTTTCTATCGCATATTACCCATAAGGTAATGGCCAGGTTGAAGCATCCAAAAAAAACATTTTCAACATCCTTAGAAATATTTTCAATGATGATGGCCATGATTGGCACATTCAAATGTTATATACCCTTTGGGTATACCACACTGATTACCATACTCCAATAGGATCCACTCCATATTCACTAGTTTAAGACACTAAGGCCATTCTTCTCATTGAGGTTGAATTACCTTCATTATGTATCTCACTGAAACATGTCCTAGACAATTAATATTATTTCATTTCTCACCTATAAGATCTATAATTACTTGATGATAAATTAATTTTAATTGTCAACAACCTTTAATAATACCATAATAGACTCTATGGCCACTATAACTAGTGAGTCAAACATAGGGAATTCAAGATTAGGGATCTTGTTATCAAAGAAAACTAATAAAATACTATGGTTGATAAGAAGCACAAGGGCATATTAAAACCCCAATTAGATAGTAACATACATCATTGATGAAAATTATGGATCCAAAGTTTACAGGTTTGCTACACTAGATGGAGATGAACTTAATGAGCTAATGAAATTATACACCTCAAGCATTACTTTGCTTAAGAGACCTAAAGTATTATCTATGAGGTACATTTTCATTATATCATAATATTGAAATGATTATTTATCCCACACCTTATACCAATTGACCATACCTTCCTTATTAACCATTGTTTTTTTTACCCTCCATACCCAACCCTTTTAAACTTGGTTTAGTTCTATTGGTTCTTCAAGTACCTTCAACAAAAGGATTCAGACCAAGTTCCAGTAGTTGATTTAGTATTCTAGATAGAGGCTATATTTTGGACTAGTTAGATAGTAGTTTGGTAGTTGCATCCTTCATTTCTTATTTTATTTCATTCTTAGTCTTCTTGATTATAAACACCTTTGGTAAAATCAATATCTTGTATCATGTTGATAATTATAATTCCATGTGGGCAAATAAGTATCACTAATTTATGCTGTTATTTCATAATTATAACCACCTATCGGTAAATTAGGAACAACACTTTCATCATGCCTTAAATTCCCACCTTACCATTCATTTACCATATTATGCCATTTTCCTACTTTTCTTATTTTTATGAACTTGTTACTACATAGTAATATTCCTCCACTATAAGGTAGAACTATAGTGACTTGAGGCCTTATTTGGATTATGTAGGTAGCACTCAATTCATGTTAAGGTTAGCTTAGACCCCTTTGTCATTATATCACCATTTTTAAAGTAACATAATTTTAAACTCTCTTGGCATTCTTCAAGTTGGACTATTTAGTATCTTGTCATTCTTGATCGAGTTGAGATGCTTGGAAAAATCCAAAAAAATGAAAATGATCTAGACAATCCTAAACAAATCACCACATCAACCAATTTTTGGCCTTAAATATTTTGAATACCCTCACTAAGTTATCCTTTAGTGTCCATATCCTTACTAGCCTAATGTCTCATGCACTCATTATTTTGTGAGATCATTCCCATATTTCTCTACCTCATCAATCAAGTTTTCCTGATCATCCTTTTTTTCTATCCCATCTCCTAGGAAAACTACATTTAGCTTGACATTTATGTTAGATCTTGGATCCATATAACTATTTAGTCAATATCCACTTACCTAGTGCATCTGGAATTAGCTCAACCACCCCCTTCATTTTCTTCTATTCCCCCATTTTGTTTCTTTGTTTCATTTTCTCCTATAATCTAGGAGTAATGTTTGTCATCTTGTTTATTCTCTATTTGCATTAAAATTATGATTAAACATTGTTTGTATTTATTTCAAGTTGTTTTATTGTGAATTTTATTTATTTATCATTGGTATTCTTATTTATTTTTTTGTTTTCCTATTTGTTTGCTTTCATTATTGTGTCTTGACTTAGTATATTAGCATTCATTAGGTGATTCTTTGTGCATTATACTTAAGTCCATCCATATTCATACATCAACATTGTCATCATGATTTTTATCATTGGGGCATTATTTTCATTTGTTTGTTGGATCATGTGTCAATCCTTATTTATATCTCATGGTGTTTTATATAATGATGCATATAATTATGTGCTATAACAAAAATTATCTTGGAAAATATTATAAGCAATGTGGATGTGATACTTCTCCTTGGTATATAAATAATTCTCAATCTACCCTAATCATTCCTAAAATATAGAGAAATCAAATCATAAAAATATTTTAATCCTTGCAAGTTATAATGTGTATCTCCATTCTAGGGGGTTGTTGACATTCATCATTCTCCTTTATACTAGTTTACTCTTACTTTGTGAGTATGGATTCAATTCATAATCCCCATTATCCAATTTGAATTTATAATCCCATAATTATGCCAATGATTATAATCATTTTTGGTAAAATCATTATGTATCATCCCACCCATACAGCTAATGATTATGACTACCTATGGTAAATTCATTATGTTTTGATCTATTTTTGAGGTTAATGATTATAACTATCTTTAGGCAAATCATTATATTTATTTTTTCCAATCAGGGAATATTTTTATAGTGATAATTATTATAACCACCTTCGAGAAAACCATTATCTCTATCCAAAAAATTGGGGCATGTTTTACCCTACCAATGATTATAACCACCTATGGGCAAATCATTGTTTTCCCTTTTAATGATTATAACCACATTTTTACAAATCATTATCTTATTACCCTTATCCTTTGGATAATGATTATATCCTCCTTTGGGTAAGTCATTACCTTTTTATTCTATCATGATGATGATTATAACTACCTATGGGTAATTCATCCTATTTATATGCCCAACTAGGACAACTCATTTTTCCATTGAATATAACTACATGTGGGTAAATCAATATTTTCTAGCCATTTTTCCTTTTCATTCCATCATTTCTTTTTTTTTGAGGGCCTAATCATCAACTTTATTTTTTAGGCACTCCCTCGAGGGGGAATTTATGGCTCATCCATTATTTTTGAAGTGTTAAGCATACAATACTTTTTCATTCTTTGAGAAGAAATTATTGTGCCTATAACTTGCAACACCTTCCCAAATAGGGGAAATTTGTAGACACCTAAAACTAGGCACAATTGGATTTCAACCAGACTTCAAATTGATTCCTACCAACCATTTAAAATTAAGCCTAGGAATCATTAAATATATCAAATTTTATTGTGCATCATTCATCAATAATTATGATCATGTTAAGGCATCCCTATTTGGGATACTATCCCATACACAATAATAACCTCTCACAGATTCATCCCTAATCACCTTACAACATCACAACTATCTATTTAACCTATGGACCTATTAAATGGGGCACTTAAATAATTATAAAATATTGAAAGAGTAAAAAGGATAAACAAAATCAATTAACAAACTAAAAAATATAAAGTTCCTAGTTAAATTATCTATTTGCAATTAATGAATATATATAAAAATCAAAATTCCAAAAATCAAAATATTAAACCTTATATCATTGCCTTTATCACTTGTCAAGCTCTTTGAAAATATCCTAAAATATATAATTTAAGATCAATGCCTAGTAATTGAAAAAAATAATTACATGTCAACTATTAACTCAAGTGGACTTAGTTTTAACTCACATATGTTTAGTTTGAACCCATTATAAGCCTAAATTCAACCTAACTCACCTTGGGTGAGAGTTAATTCTTAATGCTATAAATACAAGGCCATACATATTCATTTCTAAGCTTGGATATTGTATAGTTATTATATAATATTTCCTCCATATGTCTCATGCAAGTAGTGTTGCCATGCCCAAATATTAAACCACGTAATCAAAACCAAGGTGCCAAGGAGAAAAGGAGACAAACAAGCTTCATTATCAAAGACTTATTATTGCACAAGCTAAAAAAGACATTCAACAAGCCATTTGGAGATCCATAACTTTCATTTAGTTTTATTACCTAAGCTCTCCCTAGTGTTCAGGGTAGAGGTTTTAGTATTTTAGTGTGTTTATTTCATTTGTTTTAAGGGACTAATATAAGACTAACCTACCCTCTATGTATTCATTGATAACAATTAGTACACGTCACTAAAGTACATAGTTCCTCTCTTTTGAATATGAATGAAATCAAGTTATAACATAGCATTAAATACAAGCACTACAAAATCTTGGAAGTGAAGAAATAGGCTATGGATGGATAATCTAGTTCAACTCCACCATCTAGTATAGTCCCTCCAACTACTACATGTTCAACCATGGAAGCCCCAAATTTGATTAAACCCTAGTTATTTTAGGTTTATTTTATATGTAAATTAATAAATAGAAATATGTACATTTAATATTTGATTGAATAAATTTTTAAACATGTACACATTGCATGGTTTAATAAGAATGAGTCTTATATTAAAGACACAATTTCGACTAGTTTTACTTATGCATGCAAGATTTACATCAATTGTAATTCTCATTTTGATAATCATTGGCATGTAATATTAGAGTTTTTCATGGATTTTGAGGATGAGGAAAACTCTCCCCAATGTTATTTATATTTTTAATCTTGTTTTTCCTAAAGAGAGAGGAGGTTGATTAGAAAATATTATCAATACAAGAAGAAATCTCATTTGATTATCATGCAATTGTGTTGATGTATTTCTCTTTCAAGTCTATGTAATTAGTTGTGTTTATTTTCCTTGTTGCTTGATTCAATGATTCAAAATGTCCAAAAGCTATCGAGAATTACTTTTTTAATTAGTGGTGTATGTTGATATAAGATGTGCAATAGGTATTGGATGATTAGTAGACATCATTGATTTTATGCAACTAGGTTAACTGTTTAATTTTTATAAGTGTGTAGAAGTGTTTCCCATGATTTAGCTTTATAGGAGTGAGGAATAGCCATTTTAGATACCTATCTAATTTTAGCTACAATCTTTTAAATAAGGGTGTGAAACAACTACTCTAAATAGGAGCACCATTTAGTTGATATCTTAGAGTTTACTTAATCACCTTTCCCTTTCACTCTTTACCTATGTTTGTATGTGTTTGGGTAACAAGTGATAGCTAGTTTTTAACACTTGTCCATAAAAAGACCAACCTAGAATTAATCCTTATTAAGATCATAGAACCTTATTTCTACTCTACCTTCCTCATTTTTGTATTTTTTTGAGGCATATACACTCGATCATAAAATACATCCATCCAACTCAAGTAAGATTTATATTATTTTAAGTTTCACTCATCCATTCACACCTGATCAACAAACTTCATACATAAATAGCTATTCCAACACCCAATTATTCAACCCATACCTATAAAGCATTCCCTATATTGGATGTTATCTCTATTTAGGTCCTAAAATGTTATAGGTTAACTCATTAAATCTATGGTGTGCATAAAAATTAAATCAATAGACAAAAAATATAGTGCTAGAAGGATGGATGGAACCACTGTGTACCATTCCATAAAAGAGATTATCCCCTACATTTGGGTTGTTCTAGAGAAACCTAAGAGTGTAACTAGGTCTATATCCCAAGATAATCTTTTGGTTTCACCTTTGTCAATCCATAGAAATCCTAGATTTGCACCAGTTATTCCCATAATACCTTGGGTCAAGACACATTCCTGAATTTAAAAAAACCCAACCTATTAATCATTCGATGGCTTAGCCTTGGTAATTTAGGTCTACTATTTCAATCCTAGGGGATGTGTATGATTTTATAATAAATCCATATAAGTACCTAAATTATTCCTCTCCCTTAAGAGGAAGAATGGTGGAGGAGCATATCAAGTCTTTCAAAGCTATTTTAGTATTGATTAATGTCATAGATGAAGATATTTCATGTAGGATCTTCGTATTCACAATACAAGATGTTACTTATGATTAGTTCCTCAAATTTTAATATAACTCCCTTGCTTCATGGGACTTGTGTCAAATCACATTTATTTCCAAATTTAGATAGATTACCAATCTAAGTTTAGTGTATCAACATTTCACCAGTATGAAGAAGAAACCAAATGAGACAATCCATGATTTTAACATGAGGTTTTAGAATATGTATGCTTGGATAATTATTGCATGTAAACCACAAGAGGCTCTATCACTCAAAATTTACAAGAATGAATTGAATCCAATTATTGTAGTATATTTTCAAATAATTATTGTTGCCAAAACTCTAGAACTAGATTACAAAGAAGTGATCAACACTAACAAGAAACTAAATCCTCATATACCAAGCACTCCCAACCTCAATGTTGGTTTCCCAAATTTGAATATAGTACCTCATGTGAATTATAATGATCTTGAACTAAATTAGAACTAGTTTTATACACTACCTATTATGATGCAACATACACCAAATCAAAATTATGGCTTCTTGAATAATCATGCACAAATGAATGGTTATCAACATAGTCAAAATTCATTCCCATATAATAATATAGTCACCTAGGGTGTAAATTATACTAAAGTGGAATTATATTCTATACAAAATATGGTTCAAAATGTAAGATATGACTTCTTGGGCACAAAAAGGAAGGTAGGTAATGATACTAGTTAGAATAATAATTAGAACATTGGATTTCCAAGATATAATAGGCCTTTCAACATGATTAGAAATAGTGTAGACTAACAAAAATCTAATAAGTTACTAGAGAAAAACATAGTGGAAACAACTTTTCTTAACTGGTGTCAGGTTCACAACACATCAAAACATGGTGAGATTGCTTGTGTTGAGTTTTGTGTAGCATTTAAAATCTTCTAGATAGGAATGGTGAGGTAATATTTAATAAATAATCCACCAAAGTTCCCCCATGATAGTAGTTCCTCAAGCACAACTATGGTCTTCAAAAGTCATGAGTTTCCTTTCCCAAGTGAAGATGATAATGTGATAAAGGATAATTTAGATGAGGTACAATCTTTTTAGTAGTTCTAGATAAGCAATCACAATTTGAGGAACAATCAACCCTTCACTATGTCTACCCCTACAAATAATATGACTATTTCATTGAGTTTGAAGGAAAATAATAATCCACCTCCCCTAAAAGGGAATGATCATCCCCTAAACAAGGAAGAGCATAGTAAAGGAGAATACATCATTTAATACATAAATAATATAAAATCAAACATCACTTTTCATGAATTGGATCAAATTAGTGAATAGAAGGAACTCCTATAGAGGTTTTATTACATGAAAGTATCCTATAGAGAAGTTTAAAACTACTCATATGAATGTCATATACAAAATTAAGTCTAAAGCCACTCATTTATTTTTAACTATGAGAGCATTTGGTAAAAATATAATCAATATTTAGTTGATTCTAGAGATTCAACCACTATAATGCCAACTTCTATATTTCAAAAGCTTGGATTAAATCCAAACCCATCCAAGAGGATGGTTTTATTTTTAGATTAAAAAAATAGTGCATATGTTTGGAGAACTGAATGACATA
The DNA here is from genome assembly GCA_037957365.1 of Torreya grandis. Lineage (NCBI taxonomy): Eukaryota > Viridiplantae > Streptophyta > Pinopsida > Cupressales > Taxaceae > Torreya > Torreya grandis. The sequence continues at coordinate 280,502 of JARHVA010008025.1, read as the reverse complement.
CACATTCAAGTTGCATCTAAGCCACATGTGCATGTGACTATAGAAATCTTTGTGGTAGATATCCTAGAGGGATATGGACTACTACTAAGTAGGGATTGGTCAAAAATTCTAAATACATATGTAACAATAGCCATATCTCACATTTGGCTACACTAGAGAGAAATTCCAAATCAAATTTGAATTGATCAAGAACCAAGAATGAAGTATCCCATTATAAAATACAATGATAAAAATGTAGAATTAAGTTATAAATATCTTAACATTTGGATGTATACCTTTACCATGAAGTATGAGGTTAAAGGGATAGAAGTCCAAGAATTTAGACTCTCCATTTTGATGGTGTAAGATCCAAGCAAGGATCAAGTACTGGTATCAAACTACTTGACCCACTAGATAAGAAGTTCATATAAATATAGGTTACAAGTCTCATGCACAAAAAATAGAGCAAAATATGAGGAACTAATTTTGGAGCTACAATTCATTCTAAAAATAATGTAAAACAACTATTAATATATAGATATTTAGGTCTGGTAATTAATTAGGTCAAAAATAAGTACTAGTGAAAACTACCATATATTAAGGGATACAAATACCAGGTTTGGGATTTGATTGAGTTATTTGAGGCATTTAATATAGTAACTACTCTTAGGGAATAGAACTAGGCTATTTACTCATTATCTACTTTAGCTACCAATATGACACCATTATAGGAGTAAAAAGTTTAAAGGTTATATATTGAACTCATACCTTGCCCATTTGTTCTTAACAATGTAAAAAATTAATGTGTTTGATGATGATCAATAAACTGCCTAATTATTTACCAACTTGGGGAAATTTGAATATCAAATCATTGATGATAAATAAATTAGTTATTTATACCAAGATGAATTAGGAGAAAAAGTCATTCAACTCAAATAAAATTATCTTCCTCTAGGGATGGTTTCTTTAGAGAAAGCATTTGATATGGATCCCCAAGCCTAGCAATAGAGGCATCCCAAAGTAAATGAATTAAATCTCAAAGTATAACTTAGGGGATGAGAGTGATCCATGTTATGTCAACATTGGTCTCAATTTCACCCTAGAAGAAATACAAAGGGTGAAGGATTTACTAATCTAATATAAATATGTGATTACATGGACCTATGAAGACTTGAAGGTTTTCAATCCTAGAGTCATCACCCATATAATCCCACTAAATATAGACCATAATTCATTTAGGTAAAGATAGAGGAAATCAATCACATCTTATAACTACTCATCCAAAAATAATTAAAGAAGTTTTTAAATTCTAAGATAGTGTTTCCTATCAGACACTCAACTTAGGCTGATAACTTGGTCCTAGTTAGGAAAAGAAGTGGGGAGATCAAATTGTGCATATATTTCAAGAACCTAAATAAGGCTTTTGAGAAATACAATTAAATTTTGCCTTCCTTGTATGAGGTGATCTAGATAGTAAGTGGTTATATAATGATGTATTTTCTAGATGATTTTTTTGGAAATAACTAGGTGCTAATAGAATTTAAAGATATGATGAAGACTAAATTTACCACAAAGTAGGGTAATTATGCATACAAGAGGATGAATTTCAACCTAATTAACATAGAATATACCTTTTAGTGGGCCATTGACCACATGTTTCAATGGATTATAGGTAAATTCATAATCATTTACATCGATGACCTTACTATTTTCGTAGAGAATAAAAATAATCACATAGGCTATCTACAATCAAAATTTGAAAAATAAAAAAGGTTTGACATTTCACTAAACCATAAAAAGAGTTTATTTGGTGTTATCAAGAGAAAATTATTGGAGAAAATAATCACCAAGGAATGGATCACCATTAATGCAAGTAGAGTTCAAGGGATTTACAAGATTACATTCACAAATAAGAAAAAAGCCTTCTTTGGAAAGATAAATTTTTTGAGGAAGTTTATCTTAAGTTTTTTAGAAATTTTTAGACATATAAATGTAATACCTAAGCAAGATACCAAATTAAAATGGATACTAGAGGTTTGAAATTCTTTTCAAGACATCAAGGATACCATATCTTAGGCCCCAGTGTTAATAAGCCAATATTTTAATAAATACTCTCTTATATGCATTTGCTTCAGAGCACAAAATTGTTGTTGTGCTTACCCATAAGAAGGATGAAATTTGGAATCATATTGCATTTATGATCATAAATTTAAAGGAATTATATCTTAAGTAATCCATTATACATAAGCATATCTTTTCTCTTGTCAAAGTGGTAAAGAAATTATGCCATTACATGTTGAGGAATAAAACTACTACTATTGTGACAAACCCTTTTGTCAAGCTCACTTTGGGACAAAATTAAATATGAAACCACAAAGGAAAATTGATGGTGAAATTATAATATTTTCACATAAAAATCAAGCTTGTACCAAAATTGTCAAAGGACAAGTCATCATTTATATTATGACCAAGCTTGACCCTACATCACCATTGAGGGGGTTTGTGAGACCCAAGTATCTATAGAAGATTGATATGCTCATATCATTCAATATTTAATCACATGTATTTGTCCCCCATAACTCAGTATAGAAAAAAAGAGAGCCTTGGGTCTCAAATTTGATTACTACATGATTTTAAAAGGGATTAACTAAAAAAAATAAAGGCATGTACCTGAGATGCATATCATGAGAAGAAGATCAAGAAATATTGGAGAACATACACTAGAAGATAATCATCCATTTGGAAATACCATATCATATAACATTCTTAGAATGGGATATTATTGGCCAATAGTATTTAAGGACACACACATTCATGTAAGAACATGTCAAGAATGTTAGGTCTTGTCAAAGAGAGAAGTGCATGCAATAATGACATTATAGCATGTTATTGAAGGAATTCCTTTTTCTTAGTGGGGATTAGAATTCATCAATTTTATTAAACCTAATTCTTGAGTTGGACATAAATTTGTGCTCATAGCCACATACTACTACACCAATTATATTGAATTAGTAGGTACTCAACATTCCAAAGTGTAGGATGTAATTAGTTTTCTTAAGGAAAAAAATCATAGTTAGATTTGGTACCCCCATTTTCTATGTTTTTGATAATATACCAACATTCTAATAAATTGGTTCATTAAATGGGCCCATGATAACCAAATCACCATTAGGTTATCTTCTAATCATTACCAATATGAAAATGGATTGACTAAATTGAAAAATAAGAACTTGATTGATGCCATAAATTTTTTTGATTTAGATAAACTCATTGAATTATAGCATATACTAAAATATGATAGACCCTCAAAACTTCACCTTACCTGATAATATATGGATGACAATCGATATTCCCAATAATGCTCAAATTGACAAAATATCAATTCATATAAGAGTATATGGAACCAAGCGAGAAAATGAAGTCCCAATTATTGCATATAATAGAAATGGAATATTCAAGGACTGAAGCCTTCCATAATTTTAGTAAACATTAAGACTTGGTCAAATGGTGGCTTGATAGAAGATCAAAGCTTAATGCATTTAAAATATCTAATCTGGTGCTTTTATGGGATAAAGCCCATGAAAATAAAAGATAACATGACAAGTTTAATCCATTATGGATTTGACCTTATCAGATATTAGAGATCTTGCATAAAAATGGTTTTCATTTAAGGGACCTTCAAGGTAATGAAATAAGATAGCCAACTAATTAGTTTTTTAAGCTCTACTTCATGGTTGTACCATTTGAAGATGTCCCTAAGTAAAAACAAGATACAATGTTTTAATAGTTAGGGTTATTTTCTATGTCATTTGATTTCACTGGAGTGGTTTTGTTTTATAGATTATCCTTTAATATTTTTAGAATTTTGATTTCCTTTAGTTTAGTTTCCTATTTTAACTAGAATAGATGTTTTTGTTTTGTGACAAACTGATTGAATTCTCTTAGTATGACTAATTTCAAATTAAATTCAATAAACTCTCATGTATTATTGAATTCAGACACTAAATCCATGAGGAAGGTCCCAAAATAAATAAAAAGTGTGGGAAGAACATAGAACAAAGCACATAAACTAGTTTGTTTGCAAATTTTAAACCATTATGTCTGAGATTTCTATAATTTTGGTATGTAATAAAACATTAACCTAAGTTATATCATAATTGAATACCTATATCGTATATGTAAAATATGATATCATTAATCCATAAAATTTTATAAAGTTTTCACATTTCCTTGGATCAAATACTCTTCTCACATTAATACTTATTTAAGGTAATAACCATTGATATAAATATGGATGACAAGGACATTCTAGTAAATCAAGTTTTAAAATTTACCAACTCATAGTAATTCTCACCCTCCTTCCATTCAATTTTAAAATAAAATAGGATGAATGTGTATGCAATAATAAATGCATCTTGTTTATACATCAATCCTAAATCGTAAAAGATAGATCATACCATACACTTCCAATTGGGGACACATTAGATAATCAAGAACATGACCAATATGGGGATCTACTAGATCTGATTAGGGGATATCTTATCACAATACATAATGTTAGGGAGGTTTTCAAGGCATCCAGTCAAAAAAAATCATGAAATAACCCTAAGGGAGTCCTATTTTTCATATATCTTACTAAACTAATAACAAGTAAAGTAAATTCTAATCTAGTTCTAACCAAAGCTTGTGGCATAAAGTGGGGGTTATAAATAATAAAATTAAACATGCATAAAAGACATATACTCAGATAAATGTGTATAGAATCCTAATTCATAGAAGAGAAGTACAAATTCATATCTATCTACTCTTCCAAAGGAGGAACAATGTTAGAAATACATCAATCTAACTTTGAAGACAAACCCACTGAGCATCAATCTCTCCCTTTACCAAGGTGATTCACAAGAGTTTGTTGTGATATGTAATGATGACAAGGATAAATTATCTCTAGGATTTAAAACTTATCAATGCATCCAGAATACTTCTCCACAAGACAACATATGTATCTCTAAAGAAAGTACGAAACCCTAAGCTTGATCCTCAAGTAGAATGGTGGATAAGGAGATGTGGAATAACTCGTACTTCTTCTTTTTTCTATAAATAATGGTGAAATAAACTTTTATATATAAGTGGATTTAACCCTAATCCCTTTCAAAAACTTTAGCCAATAGGTTTGACCTAGTTGACCTAGTACAATTATAGAAAAAAATTCAATAGGTCACGGGCTAATTCATCTCTTGGCCAACCTAGACCTTAAATTAATTTCACCCAAAATTGTACAGGGTTGACCTAGTTGACCTAGTATAGTAAACATTTTAAAAGGGGCTAAGGTTAGGAAAAGGGGAACAAAATGTAGGAAATGACTGAGGAGTGTATAATATATAATAACAAGATTAGGGATAAGGTTTTCAAGAGATAATGGTGTAGATAATAAGTGTCAAAAGGGAAAATAATCATGTAAATCACCAATGGTCTACCCACCCCTTTCTAAATGCACCCATTAAGTCATGTACTCAAAGAGATTGATATTTGATATGTTATTTCAATATACAAAGTGATAGTAAGTGATAAAATTTTGAAAATATTATGTGTATACATATGCCCCACTTAAAGCTCATCATGTATCACATGATTACAACATGATATGATGCTTTAGGAATAGAACATGGTAACACATAATAATGATGCTAATTAAAATGGAGTAAGGAGAAAATAAGATAAATAAAAGGATAAAATTGAAAAACATATACCCTTACTTACCTTAGTGTTGTTGATAAAGAACTAGACTTCAAGAGAAGTGAAGGCATCCAAATGTGAATAACATTAGTGAACCTATAGATATTAGTGCAAAAAATAGACAATAATCAATTTTTTTGGAATATAGATATATATTAGTGGAAAATATTCTTTATGAAATCATGATTCTAGAACATTTAATTGTTCAAAAAATGGATTAGTAGAAACAAAGATATAGGCAAAATAAGGAATTTGACAAAAAAATATTTGAGAGGTAATGAATTGTGATAAGAAAGTTTTAATAGGGTGAAAGGGAAGTCATTTGTTATTTTTGACTTGTGGGTGATAGAAAAAGAGCTGTGAGAGACCAAATGAGTTGGATGGTGAGGAGATGATATCTAAGACAAGAGGGACTCCCAGTGGTCATAATAGGTGTAACACAGGTAGGAAACTAAGAATTTCAAACCTCTTTTTGAATATTTTATTAAATTTAAGTGTTTTATATAAATTTGTGATTTATAGCAATTCTAAGAACCCAAATGAACCCAAAAAAGTTTCTAATGGTAGTAGAAGCCAAATAAGGAAATGGGTTGAAGGAATTAGAGTAATAACTATCAAAAGGCATTTATTACTGGTAATGAAAAGGGTCAACATGAAAAAATAACTAAGTTGACCCAATCAACCTAATAGGATAAAAATTTGCTAAATCCACACTATCAACTTAGTATGTAAGTGCCAACTTAGTTTGTTTTCTAGATTGTTGACTTAGTACATGACTACCAACCTAGTATAAAAATACACTGTGATGACTTATTACTAAAGGGGGAAAGTAAAGGGCTGACTTAGTTTGTTAAGTTAACCTAGTTAAAATGAGGAAATTTTGGTCAACTTAGTGTTGACTAAGTGATGAGAATAGTATGCAAATGCATGAAATAAGCCAAAAAGAGTGTTAGAAAGGCCCATAATCACTAATTGAGTACTAACATGGCTGAATAGGCTAAAAATATGTCAAATTGGGTAAAAATTGGATAGATTAAAACAAATTAGGCTTATTTTTTAAAAAAAATTAAAAAGAATGTATTCTAATTATAAATGACATAGAGGATCTAATACATCTTTTGTTGTTTTATGATTGTAGGGGCATCCAAGATTTAGGCAAATGGTAGATGAGGTGTGTCTTCCAAACCTCTTAGAGTGATTGTTAATTAAGAATCAAGTGATATTGATGGCATTAGGTCTAAGATGGTTTGTAGATATATGTTAGATGATATTTAATTTAGATCTAATAATTATGTTCCTACGAGTGTGGGAATGGTTGACTAATATATTTATGTGGGAGGTGGATGGGGATACTATTGAGGTGGGTATCACCCTAGAGGATGTCTATGGGATCTTTGGAATACCTATAAGAAGTACGTTCATGGTAATAGGATTACCAAATACACAGGAGGAAAAAAGAGCCTTAACAATATGGGAAATGAGCTTAGAGAGGATAAACCCTAGACTCAGAGTTAGCCTATTTAACATTTATATCTCTTCGATTTTGGATATCTAAAAGGTGGTTATAGGACTTGTGATAACATGGGTGTTGTGTCATGAGTTAGATGGCAAGGTACCACTATATATGATAGCCTTATGCCAAACTATATTGAAGCAAGGGGATTTGTATTATTTAGGCTCTATCATATAGGTATAGCTTATGCATGACATGTTTGGGATGTTATCTAGTTGGTATAAGTCTATAGGGCCTATTATTTTATTGAGTTCATGGGATTTATTGGTCATCTGGGTTGCCTCATATTGATGATCAATTGCCTTGGGTATAAAGGTGGTGGCAAGATCAGGTAGTGTGGGCCATACCCCATGTGTTATCACTATAAACAATTAGGTGATAAAACATTGTGTGGTAGCCTTATTAGAACATCACTATGGTATGATCGAGTTTGGAGATAGTGGCACTAATACTAACATGAACATAGATTATAGGATACTATACTTAGTGGATAGAGTCACATCTACTAGTACATGTACCAAGATATATGGGACTCCCTCACCTAATGGTTTCAATAGTGGTTCCCACATTTTAGGCTAGGAATTTGAGATAAACAAAGGGGAAAGGAGGATTAAGGACACCCATTATTAGGAAAATGATCAAACCATATCATGAGAGACCATGGACTAGTCAAGCATGATAGGTAATGGAGATAGAGGAGATGGATGCATACATAAGAGTGTCATAAGTACCACCAATAACACCACATTAGGAGGAATTAAAACCCCCTTGGTCAAACCATCGATGGAGATAGTGATAGCTAGAGAGAGCAAAGACAATGTTCATCCAAGATGATCCATTAGGTAAGCCAAGACAAAGTTAGGTGATAGATGTACCACTCAGGCACAACTTGAGATGGGCATGAGTGGTGACCTCATGATTTGATCTTGGGTGGTGATGCACAAATGAGGTATTAAGAGGGTGTACTAATGTGGATACCATGGGGGGTGACACATGGATAGGTAAAAATAAATGGTTTTTAAATTTGCTTAAATTATTTGAGATAGATTATAGATAGATTTTGAGATATATCAATGATATAATATCTATATACTTTTATTTTTTTAGATATTTTAGAGGAAGAGACTAGATGGGGATACTGAGTGATGGGAACACTCCATAAGATCTTTGACAAGGTACTAGTGCCCTATAACCTGATGACACTAAAGGATCCTAAGATAGATTTTACCCAATGGAACTAGTTTATACTAGAAAGATAGGTGACATGATGAGTATGAGCATCTATGGAGGAGACAAAACCACCATCAAGGGTGGGAGTGGGAAAGGAAAAGGCATGGTAGGCCTTAACTCAAGAGAGATTTGTGTATATGGCTACCATGACTAAACTAGCATAGGTACATGCCTAGCTAGTATAGGTATAGACCTAAGTGGCCAACCTACAGGGACATGTGATAGGTCTAAAATATTGGACAACCTCTTTATAACACACTATCTATATTGGATAGTCTGATGTATCTATCATTAGTGTGGTTAGGCCATGAGATAGATAGGATAGAGCCCAGTTGTAGAGAAGGGATGATGTATATTATTATACTTTGTATCAAAACACATGATATATATATATATATATCTATCGTTAGTGTGGTTAGGCCATGAGATAGATAGGATAGAGCCCAGTTGTAGAGAAGGGATGATGTATATTATTATACTTTGTATCAAAACACATGATATATATATATATATATATATATATATATATATCTGATTTTAGTAGTTGTTGATTTTATGTGTTTTCATTATGGTTATGGTTGTGGATGCTTAGATATATTTCTTTCTAACATAGGTATTTAGCTTTTTTTATATATGTTATAGGAAATATATGAGTTATGGTTTCTTTTCTAGCATTATGTAGGACACTGCATGGTTAAAAATAAATAGGAAAAAAAAGACTTGTTAAAATATATCAATCAAAAAAATGTACAACATATTATTTCAAGTTGGGAAATTTATAATAAAAATAAAATGACTAAGTATAAGAACCAAAGAGTGGTAAACAAGATGGTAAAATGTTTGTTTTTTAAACCATGAAAAAATATTGGCACCAAATTCAAACAAGTAAAATCACACTAAATCATGTTGGGAAGTGTGAAAATAATGTAATAAAATGGAAATCATGTAAAAGAACAAATGGTATAAAAACAAATCAATTAATTTGATCAATCATACTAAATCATGTTATGAAGTATAAAAGAGAAACAAAATTGGCAAAATTGGTCTTAAATTTATCACACTAATTCAAGCTGGTTATTAAGAAATTTCAAGAAATGACTGGATTCTTACATGAAATTGGAAAATAAGAAGATAAAAGTGAAATAATAATGAAGTAAACATAAAACATAGAAAATTAAGCTGGGAAGGATGTCAATGACATGAAACTTCATGATCAATCACATCTTATCTCATTTTTGACACATGTAATTTTGGATTGATATATATATATATATATATATATATATATATATATATATATATCCAAAATTACATGTGTCAAAAATGAGATAATATGTGATTGATCATGAAGTTTCATGTCATTGACATCCTTCCTAGCTTGATTATATATATTTTTCATTTTAATAGTTGTTTATTTTTTGTGTTTTCATTATGGTTATGGTTGTGGATGCTTAGATATGTTTCTTTCTAGCATAGGTATTTATCTTCTGTTTTATATCCTATAGGAAATATATGAGTTGTGGTTTCTTTTCTAGCATTATGTAGGACACATAGATGGTTAAAAAAAAATAGGCAAAAAAAAGGACTTGTTAAAATATAATCAATCAAAAAAATGTACTACACACTATTTCATATTGGGAAATTTTTAATAACAAGAAAATGACAAAGTATAAGAACCAGAGGGTGGTAAACAAGATGGTAAAATGTTTTTTTTTTTAACTATGAAAAAATATTGGAAACAAATTAAAATAAGTAAAATCACACTAAATAATGTTGGGAAGTATGAAATTAATGTGATAAAATGGGAAGTATGTAAAAGAACAAATGGTATAAAAATAAATCAATTAATTTGATCAATCATACTAAATCATGTTGAGAAGTATAAAAGGGAAACAAAATTGGCAAAATTGGTCTTAAATTATCACACTAATCCAAGCTGGTAAGGAAATTCAAGAAATGGTTAGATTCTTACATATAATTGGAAAATAAGAAGTTAAAATTTAAATAATAATGAAGTAAGCATAAAACATACTAAATCAAGTTGGAAAGCATGTCAATGATGTGTAAATTCATAATAAATCACATCTTATCTCATTTTTGACACATGTAATTTTGGATATATATACAAAAACCATAACCATAATGAAAACACACAAAATCAATAGCTACTAAAATGATATATATATTTCTCATTTTAGTAGCTGTTGATTTTATGTGTTTTCATTATGGTTACGGTTTTTGATGCTTAGATATATTTCTTTATAGCATAGGTATTTTGATTTTGTTGTAAATGCTCTAGGAAATATATGAGTTGTGGTTTCTTTTCTAGTATTATGTAGGAGACATACATGGTTGAAAATAAATAGGCAAAAAAAAGGCTTTTTAAAATATAATCAATCAAAAAAATGTACAACACACTATTTCATGTTGGGAAATTTATAATAACAAGAAAATGACTAAGTATAAGAACCAAAGGGTGGTAAACAAGATGCTAAATTTTTTGTTTTTTAAACCATGAAAAAATATTGGCACCAAATTAAAACAAGTAAAATCACACTAAATCACATTGCGAAGTATGAAAATAATGTAATAAAATGGAAAGCATGTAAAAGAACAAATGGTATAAAAAAACTCAATTAATTTGATCAATCATACTAAATCATGTTATGAAGTATAAAGAGAAACAAAATTGGCAAAATTGGTCTTAAATTTATCACACTAATTCAAGCTGGTAATTAAGAAAATTCAAGAAATGATCGGATTCTTACATGAAATTGGAAAATAAGAAGATAAAAGTGAAATAATAATTAATTAAGCATAAAACATAGTAAATTAAGCTGGGAAGGATGTCAATGACATGCAACTTCATAATCAATCACATCTTATCTCATTTTTGACACATGTAATTTTGGATTGATATATATATATAATATATATATATATATCAATCCAAAATTACATGTGTCAAAAATGAGATAAGATGTGATTGATTATGAAGTTGCATGTCATTGACATCCTTCCCAGCTTAGTTTACTATGTTTTATGCTTAATTCATTATTATTTCAAGCTGGTAATTAAGAAAATTCAAGAAATGACTGGATTCTTACATGAAATTGGAAAATAAGAAGATAAAAGTGAAATAATAATGAATTAAGCATAAAACATAGTAAATTAAGCTGGGAAGGATGTCAATGACATGCAACTTCATAATCAATCAAATCTTATCTCATTTTTGACACATGTAATTTTGGATTGATATATATATATATATATATATATATATATATATATATATATATACACACACACACACACACACACACACACACACACACACATATATATACATATATATACATATATATATATATATATATATGTATATATATGTATATATATATATATATGTATATATATTTCTCATTTTAGTAGTTGTTGATTTTATGTGTTTTCATTATGGTTATGGTTGTGGATGCTTAGATATATTAATTTCTAGCATAGGTATTTAGATTTTGTTGTATATTCTATAGGAAATATATTAGTTGTGTTTTCTTTTCTAGCATTATTTAGGACACGTGCATGGTTAAAAATAAATAGGAAAAAAAAGACTTGTTAAAATATAATCAATCAAAAAAATGTACTACACACTAATTCATGTTGGAAAAATTATTTTAACAAGAAAATGACTAAGTATAAGAACCAAAGGGTGGTAAACAACATGGTAATTTTATTTTTTAAACCATGAAAAAATATTGGCACCAAATTAAAATAATTAAAATCACACAATCATGTTGGGAAATATGAAAATAATGTAATAAAATGGAAAGCATGTATATGAATAAATGGTATAAAAACAAATTAATTAAGTTGATCAATATTAATAAATCATGTTGGGAAGTATAAAAGAGAAACACAATTGGAAAAATTGGTCTTAAATTTATCATACTAATTCAATTTGGTAAGCAAGAAAATTCAAGAAATGGTTGGATTATTACATGCAATTGGAAAATAAGAAGATAAAAGTGAAAGAATAATGAAGTAAGCATAAAACATACTAAATTAAGCTAGAAAGCATGTCAATGACATGTAACTTCATAATCAATCACATCTTATCTCAGTTTTTACACATGTAATTTTGGATTGTGACTTGGATTATTGGAAAATTTTGTGATGAAGGCTAGGTCTTATCCATGGTTTTGTAAATGAAATCTCTAAGAGAGTGATCAGTGAATAAAAAAATATTTCATCAAGGGGACATATTAGGAATGTAGGGACTGAAAAAGGGAATGTAAAAACCTTAACTTAGTCATCTTATGAGAAAACCTTAGGAGATAGGAGGCATATTAAGGACATGAGAAGATACTAAGTGACTAGTGACCATCAATGTATAAAGGAAACCCACTTGTTATAGGCACAAAGTTGTGTACGAAAGAAATGATGATATTAATATCAACTCATGAAGGTATATAGGTACATGAAAATGAAAATGGACTTACCTTCCCAAAACATGTTCCCCATTCCTCAAGACCCCTTACAAATTCATCAGTCTACTACAAATATTAGGCACTTACATGAGAATATAGTTATCACTAAAAGATTTATTTTGTTCTCCTTTTCTTGTCTAGTAGCCTACCACACCCCAATGGAACTTGGCTCTATCATGAGTCCAACTATGGAGTTTGAACTTTGACTATAAGAAGAAGATGTGCTTTGAAATCATGTCTTTTAGTGTGATTTAACTTTTAAGGATTTTAAATGTTTTTTACTTTTGTATCATTACTTTTTATTAAATGATTTAGATTTTGAATGTTTTTAAGGCTTTTTAATATACCTCTACCATACAAACTTGGAATTATTAATCATGAGAGATAGAGTGATACACATTAACGAGTTGTAGGATTAAGTTAAAAGAAGCTAAATAATCAAAGCCAAGACTAACCAGAATACTTAGGATTAATAATGAACCAATATGTGATCTCAAGTATCAACCATGTATATGCTTAGTTTGTGAAAAGGAAACAAATGGAATAAAGGAGATCTAAAGAGGACCAGTGAAAGGAGATTATAATGATATTTAATTATTTGCTAACTAATTATATGGTAAATAAGGAATGACTAAAGGGAACAAGGTTTGTATAACCAAGTCATAATGATAATTATCTTTGTATATATAGATAAGAAAGCAAATAATCACAAAAATATAACAAGGGAGTTTTTAATAAATAAACTCTATAATAAAATGAAAGCAATGATAAATAAGACATCCATAAGAAAAAAAAAATGACATTATAATCAATATATAAATTACAAAATCAAAGTCACCATGTATGATAAACAAGAATTTGACATAATGTCAAATGATATAAAAAAATAGATAAAGATAAAATTGGAGCACACATCCAATCCAAATGAAAATTTAATAATACCATGCATGTGATCATAAGTAATAATAGCTTTTCCCACACATATTATCTAGAACATCTAATAAGTATCTATGAAGTTGGATGTGAATTTTAGCTAATATTTCATCTATCTTCTATGAAAACTGGGAAAATACTTCACATCTAATCTCCTCAATATAAAAGGTAGAAATGCCTAAGGGATCATGCTAAGGAGGGATATAAATCATGGGATGATTAAAAAAAATTCATTGGATTGCACTCTATGGGAGATAAAGGGATCACTAGAAGAGAAGGATCTATAGGTAAGGAACTCATAGCTGGAGAAGGATCAACAAGTGAGGGAAGGTCCATAGGTGAAGGATTCATGGGTGGAATAAAAAGAGGTGAAGAAGGAACCACAAAAAGGGTTGGAACCATAAGAGGTGGAACCTTGAGAGAAAAAGGGTGAGCCTTCTTATTGGAATGACCTATGGGAGGAATGGTAAAAGGTGCAAGAATAGTTAAAATATGATCTTTAAGGTGTTATTGAAAGATATGGTAATGATTAGTGTGATTAATACCACATTAGTGCCAAATACAATACACCTCTCCATATTTAGGAATATACGTATATATTACCATTAGGGGAGGTATGGCCTTGTTTGAGGAGTAAGGGGTAGAAGGATGTAAAGTATAAATATATTATCATAGCTTATGATAATGCATGGATAAATGACTATTTATGCTTTGGAAGTAATAGATATGCCTATGAGTTGACTTAATAGAATTAATCATAGGAAAAGGTGTATAAAAAGTATAAGGAGCTTGGGAAGGCTTGTTAGCCCATTTAGTAGGTTTTACTACATAGGATTTCACTTGTCTTGATTTTGTAACTTATTATGCATGTTCCTAATGATAAAATGGAAAAACCTCCAAATTTATGGGACCTTGGAAATTTGAGGTGAATCTCTAGAGAAGGATGGCTTCTTTTCACTAAATCTAATGTAAACTAATAAAATACTAGTTTTGTGTAAATCTTGCTCTTTAGTAATTTTTATCCTAAACTTGGGTTTTTATGGGGAAAAGGGTTGAAAAAATTGATATTTGTATAAAACTAAATATCTAGTGATTACACTAAATATTTAAAGTGGATTTAGATGCTTGCTTGAAAAACACAATAGAGCAAAAAATATATTGAGTTTATTTTAAGTACAGACTTATGAAAATTTTGAAATTAGAGGTAGTATTTTATTTATTTTTTATAAAAGGGAAAATGATTTTTATTATAAAAAATATTACCAAAAGGGTAAAATACCATAGATGAATTTTATTAAGAATAAAATAAAATACAAAGATTCCACAAATAATAAAATAACATGTATAACATAGAGATTCCAAAGACAAGAAAGACAAAACTTCAAATTTATTTCTCTCCAAAGGTTAAAAATTGTACTAAATACATTAAAAATGTATAAAAAATATAACTAAAAACAAAAAAGATAGATTGGACCATGAGGTCTACCCATATTTTATAAAATATGTCATAGAAGAAGTGTAGTTATTGAAACTTGAACACTTAGTTCAAAAAATCATGTAGCTCTAAAAATATTCATGAAAAAGGAGGTGAGATCTTCTATTTATGACATCTTAGACTTTTGGAATAATTGTAACATAACATGCATGAGCCTGGCATGATCCTGGATGTAGCATGGCATGGCTAGAATTGAATATCTACATGCAAGACTCCTCCATCTGATAATGACTAAAAATAGCTCTCCATGCAAGAAGAGGTGCTAAAAATAGAACTTATATTTTATAAATAAAAGAGAACATTGAAAATTAATTTCAAGTTTCTTTTCATGTAAACCCTAGCATGTACAATCTAATGTGATACTTTTATCTAAGTCTTTATCACTTTTAGCAAAAAAGAAACTATGTAATTTACACTTCATGACTTTTCACCTTTTTAACAATTCACATTAATCAAAATGGAAATTACAATTTGAACTTGTGATTTTTGAAACTTTCATATTCAAAAATATATAAGTGTAAAACTATGTCTTTCTCTTTCTCAAAAGAGTTAAAAATATAGTTGTACTTGTCTCTGAAATGAAATTACACATGCTAGTAATATTTGAAAATATTCAAAAGAGAGGGAAAATTAATCGATGTCAAAAATATCCTCATATTTATTATCATTCTCTACCCATACCTTCTCTATGTATGTATCAAAGGCCTTGAATATTTCATATATTTTCTCTACATATGGCATATAGGAATAAATGTTGGAGGCTACATAGCCTCCTTTACATCAAATAGTTCTCTTCTGAAGGTCCTTATGCCTTGTATTTTAGTTCTCATATAATAAATTAATTTCTCATACTTGATGAGCCTAAGAATGGAACTTAAGACAAAGACCATGTCTTTTGTAGACTTCTCAACTATTGCCTTAAAATGATTTTAAACTTGTCCTACCTAAAGGATATTGTTGGCATCATCGATTGGTCAAAATGACATTAAATTCATCATGCCATCAATCTCATATAGCACATAAATAACCTTGTCATGAGCCTCCTTGGCTTACTCCACAGACTCTATCAGTACTCTTATCCAAAATTGACCTATCCTATGTAGTTATTCATGCTCAACATCATCCTTAAATATTTTCTCAACAATGAGGGTGTTCATGTGAATTGATTTTGTGGCTTTGGGATAATACATATTTAATAGCTGAATTTATCCTTCATAGTGGTTAATCTACTCTTTCAAAATTTATTTTCTCTCCATGATGACTCCATAATGCTCCATCATGGCTACAAGAATTATATTACTTTTTGTCATAAATTACTTAGACCATTCTTTTGTAACCCTTCTCATGTGAGTAATCTCTTTTAAAGAATTAATTATAGTTTGATTTGCATTAATTGGTTACAATGCCTATGGTTTTAATGATGTTTCACTAGGATTGATGAAGTGGTTGAGTGATCTAGTCAACTTATCAACCTTCCTTTTAAGCTCATCCTTGGTCACTTTATCATGGTCAATTATATAGAAGAGAGAGTTGATACGTATCTTCACATCATGTCGGATCCCTTTTCTTGTCTATCAACCAAGGTGTATATGGTAAACATAATATTCTACCACCACTAGAGCCTCTTTTGATTTATCTGGTAGGGAAACTATAATATCAACATACACCTCTCCCTGTGGATGATGGATTATAATGGGAGACTTTAATGTACCACTCTATGATCATGAGAAAAAGGGAGGCAATGCTATTCAATTGGAAGGGAGACTTGATCTAATGGAGTTGATAAACAAATAAGGACTAATGGATATGGAACTTCAGGGAGTTCAATTTACATGGAGTAATAAGAGAATTGGCAATGATTGTATACAGGCCAAGATCGATAGAGCCCTTATCTCTCCAGACTGGACACAAGATTACATATGTAAGTTGGAAGCATGCCATAGAATAGGATCAGATCATTATCCTCTTTTTTTCACAGTGGCCAAAATAAACCTGAAAAAGAATCATCCTTTCAGATTTGAAAAGATGTGGTTGCAACACCCACAGTTTGAAAGTAAAATGGAAGAGTGGTGGAATATACCTATTGAGGGTATGGCTCTCTTTAGAGTTGTTTCCAAGCTTAAAAACATTAAAATGGAAGTTAGGAAGTGGAATAAGTATTGTTTTGGAAATATCTTTGAGAAAAAGAATGCTATTAAGGAGTAAATTAGTAGAATTCAGGGAAAAATTTAGCAAGATGGATACACTTCAGACCTCCTTATTGAAGAAAATGAATAGTTGGTCCAATATCAAGATATAATAAATAAAGAAGAAATATATTGGAGACAAAGATCTAGGTTGTTATGGTTAAAATAAGGAGATAAAAATACAAAGTTTTTCCATCTTTCCACTCTGAAGGATAGAGCTAAAATTCGTATTCAATACCTAAAAAAAGGAGATCAGAAGATTACAGAGGAAAAGGAAATCAAGGAGGAAATGCTATCCTTTTTCTCTTCCCTGATGAAGGCTGATTTAAATATCAATCTGGAAAGTCATGATGATATCTTACGTGTGGTTCCTCCTCTGGTCTTGAAGGAATAGAACAAAATGTTATGTTCAATACCAAAGGATGAGGAAATCTTCAAAGCAGTCTGTTCTCTAGGAGTTGATAAAGCACCTGGACCAGATGGATTTCCCATGTTCTTTTTTCAAAAACTTTGGAAATTTATTGGCATAGACATTAGTAATGCAGTGAAGGAATTCTTTGGAGCCAAATAGATGCTTAAGGAAGTTAATTCCACTTTTTTGTGTTTGATTCCAAAAAAGATTGGAGCTGACTCACCTAATTAGTTTAGAATGATTAGCCTATGTAACTCATTCTATAAGATCACATCCAAACTACTTACATCTAGATTTATTCAAGTGATTACTTTGATTATTTCTAACCAGCAAAATGGATTTATCCCAGGTAGACAAATTCTCAATTCTATAATTACTGCTCATGAGAATATTCATTAATTATTCAGTTCTAACAATGAGGGTTTCATAATGAAAGTTTATATTACAAAAGCATATGACAGGGTGGATTGGTTATTCCTTTCAAATAGTCTTACAAATTTTGGCTTTGAACAAAAGGTGGTTGGTATTATTTATCAATTGATATCTACTTCCTCAATTGTAGTACTGGTAAATGGGAGTTTGTCCCATTTCTTTAATCCGTCACAGGGATTGAGACAACGGGACCCTATATCCCCCATTCTATTTTTAATTATGGCTGACTGTATCAGAAGACATATAGGGGACTTAGTCTATAAAGGTTTATTTAAGGGTCTAAAACCCTCTTCTCATACTCTAATATGCTCCCACAGACAATTTGTTGATGATACTATCTTCATGGGGAAATCTGAAGTCAAGGAAGCCAAAACTTTGAAGCAAGCTATAAATTTATATTCATCTACCTCTAGACAGTTGATTAACTAGAATAAAAGTGTAGTGTTCTTCAC
Source organism: Torreya grandis (assembly GCA_037957365.1). Lineage (NCBI taxonomy): Eukaryota > Viridiplantae > Streptophyta > Pinopsida > Cupressales > Taxaceae > Torreya > Torreya grandis. The sequence continues at coordinate 261,653 of JARHVA010008025.1, read as the reverse complement.
TAACACCCCAATTTAGAGATATAAAAAAATAGCTAAAATCCTTGAATGCTCTATAGGTTCTTTCCCCTCTTCTTACCTGGGTCTCCCTCTTAGGATGAAAGTCCCTGAAGCCTTTTGGGAAGATCTCATTAATAAATTCAGTAAGAAACTTGCAGGATGGAAAGGAAACTTTCTAAGTCAAGCAGGAAACTTAACCCTCCTTAAAGCAAGTCTTCAAAGCATACCTACTTATGCTCTAAGTCTTTTCAGAATTCCTACCAAATTTGCAGAAGCTATTGAAAAAATCCAGAGAAACTTTCTATGGACAAGTACTGAGGAAAAAAGGAGAATGCCATTAATTGCATGGGACAACATTTGCAAACCTTTCAGGGAAGGAGAACTGGGAATAAGGAAAATTAAAAGTATGAACACAGCTCTCTTAGAAAAATAGGGATGGAGGGTTTATCATGAAAACAAAGAATGGAGCAATATATGGAAGCATAAGTATTTATTTAATGCAAAATCCCTCTCTGATTTCTTTTCTTACCCTGATGTTTCTCATCCATCTTCCATATGGGGGGTAGTTTAGGGAGCTAAACAAATATTAGAAGAAGGATGTTCATGGAAAATTGGTAATGGAAAAAAGGTGAAATTCTAGGAGGATGTTTGGTTAAAAGGAAACCCTTTGATAGAAAAATTCGAACATAAAGAAGTAATTTACCGATGTAAGCAAAGATATGGAATAATGGTTAACCAATACTAGTAGAACAATTCATGGGTGAACTTAAATGATCTCGATCAAGATTTCAATAATATACAATTATCCCTCAATGTTATCTCTCTCTATCCTAATATTGAAGATAAGATTGTTTGGCATGATGATCCTAGTGGACATTTTAAAGTTTCTACCATTTTTACTTCAAAGAGAAGTGGTAACCAACCTTTGTGGATGCATGCCTAGATTAAGGGGCTCATCCCTAAAATCAAAATCTTTTATTTGACCCTTCTCCAAAATAAAATCTTGACTCTTGACAACTTACAGAAAAGAGGAATATGTGTAGTGAACAGGTGTATTCTATGTAAAAAGGGTCTTGAAGATAGAGATCACTTGTTTGTGAACTGTTCTTTTACACAGCAAGTTTGGAAAGAGATCCTCAATATTTGGGGTATTGCATGGATTCACCACAAAAGTGTGGAACTATATTTTAAAAGTTGGTACTGTCCCTCTAGGAATCCTGATGTTCTTTTTTTATGGAAACTAACTCTTCCCCATATTTGGTGGGGAATATGGAAGGAAAGAAATAACCAATTTTTTAGAAGAAAAGAACGTCTAGGATGGGTGGTGGGGTAGAACATTATTAGAGCTATTAAGGAGAATTTATCATCACAAAGGAACCCTAATCCAACCTTTCAAATTGATAATCCCTTAAGATAAAAAAAAGTCCAATGTAAAAACTAAAAATCCTAGACTAGGTGTTACTTGAAACGTCCCCCCTCATGGGTGGATCAAAGGAAACTTTGATGGAGCTGATAAAGGGAACCCGAGAAATGCAAGATTTGGAGGAGTCTTTAGAAGCCATGTTGGAAACATAATTGATGCTATTTCTATCCCCATTGGCAAGTCGAATTGTCATATTGCTAAAGCTTCTACTGCCCTTCAAACCATCAAACTAGCTGTTGAATCGGGATATTCTAAATAATGGTTGGAAGGGGACTCCTTGAATATCATAAATATCTTAAACAATAAAAATTTTGTTTCATGGTCTATAGAGGCTATGGTGATGGAAATGAAAACTTTAATCAAAAAATTTGAGAAAGTTACTATCACCCATACTTATCGTGAAGCCAACAGGGTTGCTGACTGGATAGCAAATCACGCAATTCGAACAGGACACAAGGTGAGTTGGTAGGATACATTAAACAAGAATGTGGATCTTAGAGTGCTCATTAATCATGACACAATTCATGCAAAGGAGGGAAAGATCAGCTTGGAATAGAAAACCAATGATCTGGCAGAGTGGCCTCATGGAGAAAGGTTTACACTCATTAAACATAAATGTTTTAGAGTACATGAAGCAGATCCTAAACATGCCTTAAAAAGGCAAGTTTTGTTCCAAACTAGTAATAGCTGGGTTCATTGTTTAGTTTATAGTGGTTGGGTGTTAAAGGATATTTGTATGGCTCATAAAAGGGAAGGAGAACCAAAGAAGTAGGAACCCAAAAACTGTGAAGAGTGGAAAGAAAAATAAGATGTCTGAAAGATCTTTCAGAGAGGGAAGGTTGTGAGCTACATGGAATGGCTTCATGGTTCAAAACCCCATATTACAACATTTTTTTTCAAAAATTGGATTGATGATAGGGTCTCCCTCCACAACATCACGATGAATCTTACTGAGGAATTCATAGCGGAGGTTACGGGGCTTCCAATGGAGGGAATAAAATTCTCTAAGCAGACCAGCATTTCAAATGAGGCTTTTTGCAAATTCCCAAAGATGGATGTTGAGGAGCAGTAGTTGGAAAAGAGTGGGGAATTTTTTAACTTGGAACAAATCAAGGGTATCTAGAGATATGTCTTATGCTATATCTGTGAGTATTTCATACTTGATGGAAGAAGCAAAAGAGTCCACAAGTTTCATTTTGTATTTCTAAATCACTTCAGACACAAAGTAAGAATCTCCTTTCCTTTCTATTTGCATTTCTCTTTGCTCCAAAGTCTATTCGCTCATAGGAAAAAGGAGTCTCATCCTATATTGCATGAGGGATTAATTATAATAATAGAAGGTTACTGCAAAAACAAGGCCATTGTTATGAATCCTTATTCGGAAAAAAATGACTTACAGAGTAACAAGAATGAAATACTAAAAGGGAAAGAAAAAGCTAAATTCAAAGTCCCTAGTTTTAAAAATCAGACTGCTGATGAGGAAACAGAGTGGGAAAGCACTAAAAATTCTAAGGAAGAGAGGATGGAGGAAGAGGGAGGAACAAAAATCAGGTAATCAAGTTCCAGCGAGGAAGACGAAGTTCAAGACAAGAATGAGAAAGAAGGAGTCACTATAGAGGAAAAAGCTAAAAATAGTAACCATGATCCTGAGGAAAAATAACAAGTGTTCGAGGAAACTAATAAAGATTTGGATGATCCTTTTGAGGACCCTGCTTCGATAAATGAGAAGGAAAATATAGCTTAGGTTCCCAACCAAGTAATGGAAAAGGGAGCTCAAGTTAAGGATGTTAGTAACGAAAATGAAAGCCCTATTGAAACTAAGGAACAGAAACGAATGGAAAGGGAGGGTCACATGGAAGAAGTTGGAAATAGTCCAAAAAAGAATATAGAAGATTGGAGTGATATAAGACAGAATGATGGGATGCACCCACCTATGAGCTTGGCCAATTACAAAGTAGATGCTATCCTTCAATTTTATTCATGGATGGATAAGGAGATAATGGAACTCAAGAAGTAAATAAAAATAATGGAAGGTAACCAGGAGGCAGTTTTGAATAAAATCAATAACATATAAAAGTAGATGAGGGATATTCCTATCAAACTCAAAAGCTATGAGAACAACCTAAGGTAACTCACTAAGGAAAGCAAAATGAAGATGGAGGAGGTTACATCTAGCATATGTGCTACTGCTATAAACATTGGAAAATGAGCAAATGAGGAAATCAAATCCTTAGAGGGGCCTAGCAAGAGAACTAGACAGAGCTCAAGAAACAAAGCAATGCAAGAGGGATCCAAGTCGGAAGCTACTTCCATTCAAGACACTGCTATGAAAGGTAAGGAAGTAGTGAAGATGCTTTTGGAACTAGAAGAATAGATCTAGGTTCTTTTAGGTGGATGTAATTTCTAGTCTTGTTACCTGGTTTTTTGTATCCTCTTTACTATGGATTTTCCAAGTCTCTGTAAAACCTGGGGTTTGTCTTTTGATTTTCTTTTTTTATGGTTTTAGGTCCATGTAAAACCTGATTTTGATGCTTATTTGAAGTAGGTTTTAGGTTTCACCTATGGATGTTACTTTTTCATCCTTCTCCCTTTGTTTTAGGGTTTCAGGGTCCCTTCAAAACCTATTTTTACCTTAATCTAAAACATACACCTCTCCCTTATCATTAGTGAATGTTCTTGAGAGGGTCCTAAGAGTGGGTTTTTATTTCTTCTTGACTTTTGACATGTCAAAGTCAAAAATGTTGGGATCAATCGTTGTTTTCCACTTTTTACTCACTGATTAGGATAACCAACTAAGAGTACCCTTTTGTTTATCTAGCATTATCACCAAAGAATCTATAATTGATGTAGCTACACTAACTAATATGGTGACCAAGGGAGACTCTTGGGAAGATGATACTAGTATCTACTCCAGAGGTGCCTATGAGGGTCCACCTTCACTAGTAGTTTGTAAACTAATATCTACACCAAGTATCTAAGTTGCTCCAACCTCAACTAAAGGTATGGATGAAATGGTATAAATGGGGTAAGTGGAATCAACGAGAGTATTTGTGCCTACTGGGGGAGTGGAAGATGGAATGGACATAGAGGTTGTGAATTTATAAACTATTTGGAGGGTGGTAGCCAAAGCATTGAATGTGTCAATTAGGTGTGTAAGACCACTCAGGGTTGGTGATGTGAAAATATTGGGTTGAGATGAATGGGAAATACTAATAACCCTAGGGGTTGAGGTGTACTATAAAACTATAGTCAAGATGATTGACTCCATATAAATGTACTATTGGGTGGTGTTGGGAATTAATGGTGATGAAATGGAAGGAATTGTAAGTGTAATGGAAAGTGAGAGTGGATAAAATGGGGAAGGTGAGGTGGGAGGATAGGAAAATGAAGTGGAAACTTGAACTTCCACTATAGGGGGACCTTGAGTGTCCACTTGATTCATTTGTGTTGATTTTACTTGACTTATTGATGTGGGTGGAGTGGTAGATTAAATAGGGACAAGTGGAGGAGTTGACACTAGAGGTGGAGGAGATGAAACTTGTGGAGTAATGCATACTTGAAAGACTTGAGGAATAATGGGGAAAACTAGTGGATGTGTTGAAAACTCTTATAAAATATGTGTAGGAGAAGAGGGAGAAGTGTAAATAGGAGTTAAGAATATGGGATCTAAATCTATAGATCCTTGTCCTATTATAGTTTTATCTTTAGCTAAAAAGTCAATAGGTTAATTTGTAGATTCTCCTTGTCTGTTATATTTCCCCTTTGTTATCTTTGTATTTGTCTTCTTCTTATTTTGAGGTTATTTTGAAGGTTCCCTAGGACCCTCATCTAATGAAGCAATACCTTTTGCTTTTAGCTTCAAAATCTTATCATTAACCCTTATGCTTTATCTTGTGATTTTCCCTCCCTTGATTCTTAGCCAATTGATAGTTTTCATGATCACCAGGGTTGTTATATCAAATAGTGAGAAAGATTAAATAACTAACCACCTTACTAGTGGTAAAGTTTTTGAAATGATCTATATGAGGTATATGGGATATACTCTAGAATTTTCATCCACTAAATCATTAGAGAATGGTACCAGATCATAATCCTCTATTTGTTATACATAAATCTTACAATAGTACCTCATTCTAACCATTTATTCATCATCATAGTCTTCTAAAAAATCCTCAAAATATGTCACATTTTCATATGTTTCCAATTCTAGTGCAGTAGTGACCTTACCATATGGGTCAAAGTAAGGTCTAGATTCTAGGGTCCTCAATGTTACTTAGTGTATACACATAATATTTTCAAATTTTTATTAATTACTGACACTTTGTATCTTAAAGTAAATTATAAAGTCTTAATCTCTCTAAGTGCATGCCTTAAGGGGTGCATCAAAAAAGGTGTGGGTAGTCCATCGGTGCTTCGTAAGATTGTTGTCCCTTTTTCCACTTGACATCTACATACTTGTATCCTAAAAACCATTTACCCTAAGCTCATTTTTCTTAATCCAACCTCCTCTAGTATTTTCCCTCTTTCCATGCTCATTTTATTTCATTAACATCCTTTTGAAATATTGAATATACTAGGTTGATTGGGTTGACCCAGTAAAATGCAAGGTTACTTTTCACTTTCTTGGTTTGTTAGCCTTTTGGTCAACCTAATATAGACCTAGTGAATTATCCTTGAAAACACACTATTGACTGGGTTGACATTGTACAATCGACATTTTTGGGAGGATTTATGGAAATATCCACCTATATATATATATACATATGTATATATATATATATATATGTATATATATATATATATATGTAAAAATATATATATGTATATATATATATATATGTATATATATATGTATATATATATGTGTATATATATATATGTATATATATATATATATATAATTTAATTTCCCACCATTTCATAAGAGAATAATTAATATTGAAGAAGTGTGAGTGAACATCTATGTATTAACCATTCTACTTGAGGAATAAAGCTTAGGGTTTTATATTTTCTTTGGAGATATGGGTCTTATCTTCTGGAGAAGTATTTTAGATTCTTAGATAGGTTGTGTATCCTAGAGATAATTTATCTTAGTTATCCTTACATATCACAACAATCTCTTATGAAGCACCTTAGCCAAGGGAGCTATTGATACTTGGTGGGTTCATCTTCAAAGGTAAGCATTCCTAACTTTATTTCTCCTTTATAAGAGTAGATATATAATGCATTTATATTCTTCTCTCATGTATTATGATTTAGTATACATTGACATGAGTATATGTCTTCTAATACATGTTTATTTTATCTATTTTATTATTTCTAACCCGCACTTTGTGCCACAATCTTTGGTCTATACTAGATTAGATTTACTTTCCTATTATTAGAATAAGTGAATGTTTTAAACATTGGGACTCTAATAGGGTTATTGTGAAATTATGTTATACTTTAGGCTTTGGAACCCTTCTTACCATGATGTGTTGTGACAAATGATCCTCTAATCGGTTCTAATAGATCCTTATATTGGTCATGTTCTTAGCTTATGTCTTCTCTAAGCTAGGATTGATTTATAGACATGATGCATTTATAATTACATAAATTTTGGTGAATCTAACATGAAACTAACCATTTTAGTATTTATTTCACTTATTTCATTCTTTTGATCATCATTTTTATCATATATTTTTATATACTGGATCAATTCTGTCGACCCAGTTATTTTTCTATGTGTATAGGTTTCAAGGAACATGTAACTACATAAACCTAGTCAAACTAGTATAGGTTTTGATCCTTTTAGACACCTAGTTTAGCCTACTAAGGCAACCCCTTACAATTTAGTCATTTTTTAAATAGGTTCCTATATAGCTTGATCAATTATTTTGACCCAATTTGTAGTTTTTTCAAGCATACTTCAAGTTTATTCATCAACAATCTTCCTCCATTGCATATTTGATCTACCAAGGTTCCTTTTTACATCTCTATTTCTTTCTTTTTTATCTTTCATTTCACATTTTTTAGTCTTTAAAACTAACCTTGCATATTCAACTAGATTGACACTACCAACCTAGTTTTGTGTTCTATGTACTATCTAAAATAACTAGATTGACACTATCAACCCAATTCATTTTTAGACTTTGCTTCTTTAGTGTAGTTTTTACCATTTGTACCTTTTTCTATTTTTTTTGCATATAGTGTCAACACTATAACTTGTTTCAAAGTTGAAATTAACCTTATATCTATTAGTAATTGATTCACACATTGTTTTTCATGTTGCTTGCATGTTTAGAATAGTTCACATAGTATAACTATGGAATTTTTAATTAATCACTTAGTTTTACTATTTATATTTTATACACACACATCCAAATCACATAATATAAATAATCAATTTAACATTTTGTCTAACCTAGGCCAACCTACTTGGATTTCATCACCAAGGGGGAAGCTGACTTGATGCTCTAGTCAAGTATAAAGAATGGTTAATGGTATATTCTGGCTAAGAACCTGAAACCCTTATCATGATGGTGTGTGAAAATAGGGGTTATGCCCAAATACCAAGCCTATATCATTTACACTATAGTCTTTTTTATCCCAAACTACTTGAAACCATCCTTAGATTACTATCTATTACCTTACAAACAATTTATAATCACAATTAAAATCATTCTCAACAATCTAATTAACAATCAGGTTGACCAAATAGTTAGCTTTACTTTCCAAGTTGATTTCTTGTTATTTTCTCAATTTTGTGTGTAAAAACTTGCATTAGCCATTGTTAGTGCAAGGTTTTGATTTGTGTGCCTCAATTGGATTAGCCAGCATTGAGCCAATTGAATATTTATTTCTTTTCAAAACTTACTCATTTACATTACTTTAAAAATTTTATTATTCACAACTTGATATCAAATTTCTTATCTTCCTTATTTTCATTATATATGTCATCATGAATCCAACACATTTTATAGTTTGAAAAATAGATGAGTAAGAATAAAGATATAGGCAAAAGAAGGAATCTTCATGTTTTTAGCTTCTGACCATATACAATATTGACCCAATCAACCCTACACTATTTTCAGACCTTATTTAGCATTTGTCCATTGTATAGGATCAACCCAGTCAACCATGTACTATTTAAAGACTTTTTCCATCTCTATTTATTGTATAGGATCAACCTAGTTGACCTTGTACTATTTGCAGACCCTTTTTAGCCCTTATTTTGTATACAAGATCAACCCCATCTACCCATTACTATTTTCTATCACTTTTTGTTCCCCTTGTGTGATTATCTAGTATTGTTTCATCATGATGAAATATTTTCAACCTTATCTTAGTCTATAACATTGCATTATTAAGGACTTGGATAATGACCTCACTTATTTCATTACTTTAGATGAAACTATTTAATTTCTTTCTTCCTCTTCTCCTAAACAAAAACAACTTAAGAATAAATTTCCACCCTCTAAACCCATGAGATTTAATCCTTCCAAACCTCCTCCAAAATGGTACAATCTTGATAAATTTTATTGGTGGCATGACACTATAGGTCATTCTCATGAGTATTTTCATGATCATCATCAATTTCTTATTTCTTCCTTACTTGGTCCACATTTTAATCTTGATACTCTCATAAAACAACATTATCAAGACTATTTTCAAGTTTATTAAAGTCAATCTCAAAAACCACAATCACATCAACATCAACGACCTAATGAACAAATCTCATATGATAATTTTGTTCAAACCACATTTTATCCTTCTTATAGAAATAAGGAAAGGATAGCTAAAATTAACAACTTTAAACATATTTTTGCATCCATTTAACCTCAACTTCTTAGGTCACATGAACCAAAAGAGTACCTATTTTAAATGTCTACTCCAAATCATATCATCCATTGTCTCCTTTACCTCATCATACCTCTCCTACACATCATATTTCACGTTTAACATCCTTAAAATCTACCAAACCATCAAATTTTCCTATCTTTTAATGCACCTGACTACCCAATTCAAATAATTATAATAGTTCAATGTTACCCCACTCCAACTCACATGTTGAGACATCTTGTGATGCTCATCCACATGTCCCTTCAGACTTTACAGCATATTTCAATGCCCATCCCTATATACAATTACCCTTTGGGTCATCTTGTGATGCCAACTTTTATTCTAGAATGCATAATAAAAAATAAACCAAGCTTTAAGAAAACTTTTGAGACTTATATACTAATATTTCACATGCTCATCTCTAATACAGATGCTAGCATAGGTATTTCTTATTCTCTTATCTCATGTTTCTTTATTTTTATGCATTTTTATTTCCTTCCTCTAATTTCATTTTACTACCATCATTTTTTTCATTTACATTCTGTTCTTTTCTTCCACATTACATTTGGCATTTTTTTTCATATTTATCTTTATATACCTCTTTCATTTATCTTTTTATGTCACTCTGTACCTTAGTAGCTTTATGATCATTTTCCCCTTTTATTTAGAATTTACCTCTTGATGTACCATAGTCTTCTTTATCTTTTGACAATTCTCTTTTGGCACCCCCTTCGGTTTTTATTTTATGAGTTGCTTTGTAAGACCATGGATAGGACCTAGACCTCCTCACAAAATTACCATTCTTTTACTTATTTTTATCACTTATGTTTTACATTTATCTTATCGCACCCCTTGGGTTTCTCTTTTATGAATTTTTAGTGTAAGACCATGGATAAGACCTGACCTTGCTCATAAAATCACCATATTTTCATGTTCTTGATCTTTATTCTCAACTTTAGCTTTTGCTTCTTTTGATAGATGGAATTTACAAACAATCTATGTTAGCATGTTTTCCTCAATTTACCACATTATTATGATAAGGAATCACATTTTACTATCATTGTATCCCTTATTTCCCTTTGTCACATTTTTTATGATTTGAAGCAATTCAAATTGTTTCATGTGTCATTCCTCTTGATTTCCCCTTGCTTTCATCTCCATATTGGATAAAACAAGGTTGAAGTCAAGATAACACTTTTATTTTACCTAGATTTATGAGACTCTTAGACCCCATGCTCTTTGAAATTTCTCTCTCTTAGAAATGTTATCCCAAATATTCATATGAAATTCATCCTTAGCACCCATGTTTGGTTATTTAAATCTGTATAGAGGAATAAAAATATCCATCAATAAAGTTAAAAGTCAAATCATTTGAAATAAAAGGAAATGATATCTAAAATGCAACATACAAATCTTAAAATTCAAATTCACACTAAAAAGCATGATTCAAAGCACATCTCTTTCTTATAGTTGAGGCTCAAATACCATAATTGGCCTAATAGTAAAGCCAAGTTACTTTGGGGTATAGAAGGCTATTAGATTAGAAGAGGAGAATAAAAAAATCTTTTAATGCTACCTATTTTCTCATTTAAGTACCCAATCTTCGTAGTATATCGACAGCTCTATAAGGGGTCTTAAATAATGGGGAAAATGTTATTAGGAGGTAGGCCATTTTAATTTTCATGCATATAGCCTTCACGTGATGATCTTATAACTTCATTTGTTAACTAAGACTTGTGTGGCTAAGATAAGTTCTTCACAATCCCTAAGGTCAAAAGTCCTCTTGTTTGAAAAACATAATTTGAGCGTATTGACTTCAATAAAGAGTTCCTCTACCTTAGTTTTTACTTCATTCTCCCCTCCATAGCCAAATTTTGATTCTAAATATATTTTCCTTCTTATTTAATTCCTTCTTCATCTCTTAGTAACATGTTAGCATTACTTTTTTCAATTGTATCTATCCTTAGATCAAAATAAAATGTTTTAGTAATAATGGATCAATCTTTTTCTTTAATTTTTCATTACTATATTACCCTTCTATTGTGTACAAATGAGTCCACACCCTTTTATCATAATTACATATATGAATTCTTCATGTTTGTCTTCCATCTTCAATTAAATTTCATTTAATTCATTTCATGTTTTCCTTTTTACCTATCTTACATGAACTTACTTTTCACTTTCTTATATATCTTTGTTAGAGTTTTCTTTCATTAACATTACCTTTTACCATTTATGATTTACATGCTTTACAATATCATTTATAATTTATTTATTATCATTTGTCATTCATTTTCCATTCTTTTGTAATTTATTTGCCTTCAATATCCTAAAAACCTTGTTTTACCAATCCTAAATTGCCAATTATCTTCTTTGTCATTCTTAAATATAACATGCCTATTTTCCAAAAAATTCAATTTTTGGTTATTTTTTACACTAAATTCTATAGGTTCATTTAGTTTTCTCTAAATTAGAAACCTTCCCATTTCTTATAGTCTACTTCTTTATCTATGACACTAAGGTAAGTTAAAGGTATGTGGTTTTCAATTAAGTCCTTTCATTTATCTTATTTGTTGCTTACTACACTTTACTTAGTATCAACATTGTATGTTATCATGTTTTATCTCAAAACACCATCTAGTGTTGCACTTACGTGATGTGTGATGAGTTTTTAGTGGGGAATATGTATACACATTATATTTTTACACTTTTAATAATTATTAACACTTTGTATCTTGAAATAACCTATCAAGTCTCAATATTTCTGAGTGCATGCCTTAACGGGTGCATCAAGAAAGGGGTAGGAAGAACATTGGTGATTTGTAAGATTATTTTCCCTTTTACCACTTGAAATATACACACTTGTCTCCTATAAATGATTTACCCTAAGATTATTCTTTTCAGTCCTACCTCCTCTAATAGTTTTCATATTTCCATCCTCCTTTTCATTCCTTAACATCCTTTTGGAATATCATCTATATTGGGTCGAGTACAGTTTAAGGGTATTTTTAATTTCTTGGTTTGTTGTCCTTTTGACAGACCTAGCACAAACATAGTGAATTATCTTAAGAAACACATTGGGTTAACTAGGTCAACCCTATATAGTCAATGTTCCTAGGAAGATTTAGGGAAAGATTCACCTATATATACAACTTCATTTCCCACCATTTCATAAGATAATAATTAAAAATGAAGAAGTATGACTGAACATCTACTTATTGACCATTCTACTTGAGGAATAAATCTTAGGGTTCCATACTTAATTTATAGATACATATCTTGTCTTTTGGATTAGTCTTTTATATGCTTAGATAGGTTGTGTATCCTAGAGTTGATTTATCTTGGTTATCCTTACATACCACAACTATCTCTTACAAAGAACCTTGTCTAAGGGAGAGATTGAGGCTTGATAGGTTCATCTTCAAAGGTAAGAATTCCTAACTTTATTTTTCATTTTTAAGATTAGATAGATGCATTTATATTCTTCTCCCATTTATTAGGATTTTGTATACTTTGACATGAGCATATGTGTTCCACTACATGTTTAGTTTAGTTATTTTACTATTTATGATTTGTTATTTTTGAGAATAATGGAGTTTTATTCCAATTTAATAAACAAGTTTGAGTAGGATAAATTAGTAAAAAATATTCATAATTAAATATACTAATTTGTCAAATTAAATTACAATTACACCTTTTCTAAATATAATAGTGAGAGAGAAAATTAAACTTAGCTTATTTTAGACTATTTTGACTGAGACAAGGTCTAGAAATTTCTGTGCAAGACTGAGAATCTATCACAAATAGGATCCTAGAATTTGTTTTTAATTGCATAGGAGCACCAAAATTAGACACCATGGGCTCTAGGTCTATAGTCCTTCTTTGGCACTATTGTCCTGAGGATTTAAGTTTTTTGGGTTTTGTTCACCTGCTTAGTGTAAACTATATACCAATTTTTAGGTCCTGACTATCAAAAAATCTTCCTATAGAGTTGATTATTTATGTACCTATATCCTCTATGTAATTAAAAGAAACTTTAGAAAATGGGGAAAGTGGTTAGTGTGTGTAAGATGCAATAAATATGCTTCACACCCCATGTGTGTGAATGATACCTACATACTAATACTTTGAGGAGGGATCAAGCCATATGTAGTTCTCCCTTTAAGAGTGCTTAGTGTGATAGTGAATGAAATGTAAAAAATGTTAAAATTGGGTATGCTTGAGATGACTAGGGACTAGCATAAGGATTTAAACCAGATTTAAACTGTATAGGTTGGTTGTATGTAGAGAATAGGGAAGATTGCTTTAGTGGTCTTACTTGTATTCTTTCTTTCTTGAATGATATTTGCCGACCCTTTCCAAATGATCTTTGAATGGGATTTTATATGGATCTATTAGTCACAGGTTAAATGAATTCATGTTAGGCTGATATGATTGAAGATAAGGATCTAGAAGGAAATGACTATTGGGGACTAAGATGCACTTGGATGATAGCACCAAAAGCTAAAAACCCTAGGGTTTGGTGCTAGTGTCTAAGTTGGGCACTATTGTCCTGAGCTAACAGTGCCTAGGGGGATGGATTAGTCATGAAGAAAGGGTTTTAAATCATCTAGGATCAATTCTAAAAGGCTAAAAATAACTAAGAAGTAGTAAAAGTAAGCATAAGAGGGTTTAGAGAATAAGCGATAAGGACCTTAGGATTAGGTGTCATTAGCCATGATCAAGTTACCAATTCTTCCATTTTTATACAAATACATTTCCACCCCCCCCCTTATTCTATTGATGCAACAAATTAAAATACTATGATAAAGGAAAATAGAAAGCATACCTAAACATACCTACAAAGGTGAAGCCCATGAAACTTGTGATGTTGATTAATGCTAGATAGTGCATAGAGAGCATATTATGTATGTGTGAATCTATGAAAGTAAAATAAAGAGTAGATTAGTTCTATTATATGCAATATAAATTAAGAACATACAAATCTAGGTAAGAGAGAGGAAGAGAAAGGAATGAATACACCTCACTAGGTAGGTGAACTAGTATAAAATCTATTGTGATACTAAGTAAAGCTGAGTAATGTTAGATGTGTTAGATGATGTTGTACCAATAGTTATATTTAAAATAGAGTTGAGTGGTCAATTCATCAAAAAGTGGCTCAAAAATGATAAGGTTGGCCCTTTGGCTCTATATTCACCTACTAAGTGAAGATAGATGGTCATGCATGTGCTAATTGATGTTTGGACTATGTGTCTAATACCTCTAAATAAGTGGCTCAAGAATACAAAGGTTGTCCCTTTGGCTCCATCATTACCCCATGAAGTGAAGTTATAAACTGATATTGGTATGAAGAAGTATGTCATATGAGATGGCTTATAAAGCCCATAAATGCTCTATAAATTTGATAATTTGGTGTGGATGGTTGAATGTGTGTTGGGAAATAGACCAATGTTGGCTAACAAAAAAAAATGGAGATTAGGCTTGTATGAAAGCTACTCCAAAACTAATTTTTTTTCATATGTGGAAGCCACTAAATAACTTAGGTACTCAAGAAAGTGGAGGTTAGGCTTGTATGAAAGCCACTCTGAAATGATGCCAACCACCTAAAAATGGAATAAATCATGTATTTATTGATAATTATTGGGTAATGCTAAAAACTAAAAGAAAAGAAACAAAAGTGTTATAGAATCTACCCCTAATCATTGGTTTCTAAAACATGGATTCTGATCTAGAAGTTATACCATCATATCTAAAATTGGAAGTTATACTTGTTTCATCTCTAAAATTTGCCTTGGATTTTTTAGTCTAAAAATGTTATCATGATATTTATTTGAAGGAGAATTATTATGCTTCCAAAATAATTCCAAATCTCTTATCACTTTTTGAAACCAAGTTCCATACCATTATTATACCACTCTTATTTCAAACATGTGGTCAACGTTTCCTATTTTGGTCTAGCTATTTTACCTTAGAACATTTGAGTCTTTTTGCATTAAATTTGAAACTCAACATTTCAAAGTGAAAATCTTAAACTAATCAAGTTTATGCCAAGTCCTCATCTAATTTTGGCTTAGGTTGTCTACCTTTTGCATTTTGATTATGTCACTTGGGTTGATTTCATATTTGATCTAAAAGACCCCTTGCCTAGACCTAGTGATTTTTATTTGTCTTATGCCTTGTTTGAGAGTCCTTTGAACCAAGTTATCACCACATGCCTTATTTGGAGATTTTTATGTGAAATCACAAGTGTCCTAGGTATATTGTTGCAAAATTCTCTTATGAATCAAATATCGAGTCTTAGTGAGCCAACTACCAAGTGTTGTCTAACCCATTTGCCTTAGTTTGGTTCATTTTTGAGTTCTTGTTTGAGTTATTTATTATTGAGTTTATCTTTGTTTTTTCCACTAATCATTATGACTACCTTTGGGAAAATCATTGGTATCCATTAATCCTAATTCATAATTGTTCTACTTTGTCTAGACACTTTTGTCATTGATTATAACTCCTTTGGGAAAATTAATACCTTAACTATAGATGAGTTTTGAGCCTTTATGTTACTTTTACCATTGATTATAACCACCTTTGGGTAAATCAGTATCATTGTTTTAGATGAATTTTGTATTTGTTTTGTTCTTCCTTTGCCTAGTCTAGTTATTTTACCCTTTGTACTTCATTTACAGATTCAATTTGTTTTTTTATTTATACATTCTTTGTTTTTAACCTTTGGACACTTTGTTTTTCATGAGACCTATCTATATATCCAAACATGCCTCATTACACACATAGAAGGACCATGTATAATCTAGATTATGAGAAGTTTTTGACTATTAACCCTTTTTTTATAGATTTTTATGATGATGTAGCTTATGATATGGATCCCTATACATATTATAACATTCCATACATTTAAAAAAGACAAGAACCCTTAGTGTAGTATTTGTTGATTGTACCTCCTTATCCAAGCCAAGAACCAAAGCATATGGCATAGTACCTTGCACAAATGATGCCTAAAATTGAAGAAATCCAACAAAAACATCCTTAATTATTGGAATAATAACCATTTAGATGGGGGTTAATCAATTTGAAGACATTTCATTCAAATCCATACTTCATTCATTAGCCTTTCGAATAAATCTAGTAAACAAGCAATCCATAGAGAAGTCATAACATATACACGAAGCAAGATATCAACACATAAAAACCATAACTATGTGGGAAAACATCATGGGGGATAAAACCAACTATCACACCACTTTTAATACTATCCTATAATCAATGAAACAACATTTAGTGAGGAACCAACCCCTTATTATTTAGACACCCACCCAACTAGTCCTTTAGTAAGCTCCAACTTGAAAGGAGGCTCCAACCCCCTGAGTGACTTGGAACCAGCTAATACACTTCAATTACACTTCTAAAATATCAAACATGCAAGGCATCTCCAACTCCCTTCTTGACTAAGCACCATCCTAGCCAAGACAAGCTTCATCACCTTCACAATAACTTATTATTCAAATAATATATTATGATCTCTTCTTTGTATCTCTCTCTTATATATCAAAGTTACTATCCTTATAATACACATATAACACTAATATTTTGAATATATAAGGTCTATAAACATCCATTAACTCATTCATCTCTTCTTAGTCTTCTAACCCCCTCAAATAACCTTTTAGGCTTAATCACTCAACATACCTCTTCTAGGCTCATTAGGTCAATTGACCTTATCATATACTCTTATATATTATAGTTGATGTTAATTAATAATAATATAATACCCTTTATTGTCCTAAATTACATAATTATTATCATTA
This sequence comes from Torreya grandis, assembly GCA_037957365.1. Lineage (NCBI taxonomy): Eukaryota > Viridiplantae > Streptophyta > Pinopsida > Cupressales > Taxaceae > Torreya > Torreya grandis. Next base: position 244,595 of record JARHVA010008025.1, on the reverse strand, counting down.
AGGATGTCTTATATTCACTTAAGCTCACAACTCTCTAACTCGCTCAAATAGGCCAATTAGGCCTTACTTTTATACACATCACTTGCTCTTACCCATCATGGTTAGACAAGAACCTTGCCATACTTGGATCATATTTTTAATAGGTATTATAACAATTTTTATATAAGAAACACTCACCATATAGGTCATTTATACTTCTTAAGGGCCAAAACATCTATTAGGCCTAATAGAGACCTAATGCAATTATGTCTTCTTCAAGGCACATGTTACACTTGGACTCTTTGGAACATATTTAGCTTATAAAAATTAATTAAACACATATAATAAATATGAATTATACCCATAATATCATCCATGTAGGTCTAATTCACCTGTAATTATAATTAACCACTTGAACCAGGTAATTAGGATTACTCGCCATTAGCCATTTATACTGCCTGAAAGTATGTCTCACAAAATTGAAGTACACAATAAATTTTATCTAAAAAACATTTGATCACAAATATCATATTTTATCTTATCTAAAAATGCCTCAAACTAAGTCTTGAAATATGACCACTCAGAATGGTCAAACATTATGAAAGTATAATCAACAACATTTGATCACCAACATCTACATATGCACTTCCCATTAAGACAAATCCATTAAAAAGAACATTTGAGACTTACTCAATATATTTTAATTCATTGGATTATTCAAATATATCCAAACCACCTCCAACTCATCTCGACAAGATGACTACTCAAACTACCTGTAACATTCAAAAACACAATCATGTAGAAGTTTATCTCTATCACTTGTAAGAGTTATTCCAAGATAAATAATGAAAATTCATATCTTTTACGTGGTCTATTTCCCAATTTTGACCCTACATGTCAAATTAGGACTCGTATAGGAAAAAATTTCATCTTTAGATATTTATTAGGGGTGTAATGTTATGTCATGATGTGTATTATAGGTTAATTGATGTCATTTAATGTTATATTAGATTTAGTCCTTAGTCATTTTAATAATTTTATTCTTAAGAGTAATTTTGAGGTAAAAAATGGGATTTTAATTACTTTTATGACCTCCTAGGGAAATGTGAAGGTGTTAAAAGGTTATGTCTATGTCATGTGTCCTCATATGTCTTAATCAACTATTTGTAACTAATAGTGGTAGGTGATTCAAAAGAAAAAGTAGTTTTCTTGGGAAAAGAGAAGGTTTTAACACTTTTATGGCCCATGGGGAAGTGTGACATGTTGGATAAGGTCATGAAATGAGTCTTCAGCTTCCTTAGATCCATCCCAATGTTTGACACATATTGGATGTGCTAAAAAGGGCCCAAACCTATTTTTCTCCTTTTTCACCCTTTTTGAATACTTGGATAACTCCCAGGTCAAAATAATTTTAGAGGTTAAATTACACTCAGATAGATTAATTTCCATAAAAATATTTAGAATAATGGTGGCCTGTGCTTTATGAACCATCTTCATGAAGTTGACTATGTTTTTTTGCTTGCTAATTTGTGCACCCTATAGGTTTTTTTTTGGTTTAGGCACTTCTATATAATCCAATTGATTATGTTTTTTATATATGATTTTTAATACATCATAAAATATTATCCATGCTTGGTTTAGTGTTTAAAGGTGTTTGGATGAGCAAATCATCTTAGGTTTGTAGATTGATCTCCTTGAAGATAACAGGTAGTTTTCATTATTTTCAAGATCTTCATGTTGTGGAAATGGATTTAGAGGGTTGTAATATGTCATTTTACATGCTTCAATTTGATCTTGTTTCCATTTTCCTTCTTAATCTCATTCTCTAATAAAATTATCTATGAATATGTAGTCATAGCTAGTATACAGTTAGTTTGTTATATGAGTACCATATACAGTCAACTAGGTGATCTATGCAAATCTCTAAACCACATACATGGAGTTATGATAGAGGGATTGAAATTTTTAACACACCTTCATATAAAAATAAATCAATTTTAGACTCTTCATTCACATAATGAATACTATAACAATAATCAATCCATCATAGTTACTCAGTCTGCACCATAGAACTACAGTTATAGGTATTATTCATGAGAAAACACATGGGAAGGAGGTTTATGACTAACTTGAAGCCATTGATGTTGAAATACATCCATTTTATAACTTTTTTAGGTTCGAAATTGATCATAATCATGTGAATATGTATATTTCTTACACTTTTCACCCTCACTGCCTCTATATGTGAGAATATTAACCTACAGGTGGTACTACAAGGGGCTAAGAACTTTCAATGGAAGGTTAAAGCATGTAATGAAACTATGTAATGAATTATTAATGTCAAAAATATTCCATGATAGACCTATTTTATGTATCCAATGTGCAAATGTAGGTGTAAACCATTTTGGGAGAAGCAAAAAACTATGTACAAAGATCTTGTCCCCAAAATGAGAAAATAGAGCACCTGATGGTTTTGTGGACATCTTAAAACATGTTTGAAAAGGGTCTTAATGCATATAAATGATGAAACTTTATATTTTATATATATTATATGAAATATTACAAATATGAAGTCAATAATATTGGTGGAAGGTGATGGTTTGAGGGCTCAAAATTGCTTATAGATATACTAAAAACTTGCATTAGCATCTATAGATTTTGAGTTTTAAATGACGTTTTGACATCCTAAAAAATAAATGAAACATACCTTCATGTTTATAATGGTCCAATTTATGGAATTATGTAAAAATTTACATGAATTTAATTATGATTATGGTAATATGTAATGTTTCAAGCTCTATGCACACCTATAGGTATCCCACCATGCAAAATGCAACCTACATGTTGGTTGTAAGGTTATCATAAGGACCGAGTTTAAAAACATTGGTAATAGAATTAATTTAAAGTATGATAGGATACATTAAATTTATAATATGGTTTGAATAACTTTATGGAAGACATTAATCATGAAATAAGTCCTAGACCATATGAACACCACCTACAGGCGCCACACGGTCAACTGTAGTTGATTATGAGGGACAGAGAGTAATACTGGAGTTTATTGATGTGGATAAGACATGAATATGAATAAAATGGACTTAATAAAATATAAAAATACTCTAAGGGAAGTATAGGATGTTTTGGACACTATGTTTGAAGTCAAACCATGCATTTATACCTATAGGTACACTCTAAAAAGTAAGAACATGGTCAACGAATAACATTTAGTTTGACTAGGAAGAGAGTATGAGGAGCATGTAGAATATTGGATGGGTGATTTAAGGTTAAAAAATATTCAGAATAATAAAAATATACTCACATTACACTCTTGATGTGCAAAACAAGTAGAGTTATGAATCCATAATGCAAAATATAGTCCACTTGGGAAAATCCTGCACACAATCCTTTGTTAAAAAAGTCTATCTTAGACATTGAGTCTTTTGGAAGGTAAAATGATCCATTAAAGGGTTAAATATTGGTAAAAATCAAATATAAAACATATATAATCCCCTCAATCATTCATTTTATTTGGGAAAATAGGGGAACTTCCCTTTATTTTCTCTGATATAGAGGGCACTCCCCTTAAGTGAAATTGGTAGGTTTTGGGGAAAAGATGAAAAAAGGAATCTTAAAGAGTTGTTTTAAATTTTAAATGAGGTGTAACATGTTTTATATAATAAATACCAAAATTATATACAAATATTTCAAGGGATAAGCTAAATAGGGTGCTAAAAAACCCCAAGGTTGCAGTCAAGACCATTGGGTAGGGTTTTGACCTAGAGCCAAATGCTAGACCAATGACATCTCCAAATTTAGTAATGGTTTAAAATTTTAAAAATAATGTTTTTTGGATGATTATATATTTTTTAAATCTTATGTAATTAAAATAAGTAAAATTGGATGGACTAGAACACAAAGGTTGCAAGTAGGCCTATTGGACATGGTTTAGGCCTAGTATCCAAATAGGGGGTCATTCACACTTATAGCATGAGATATGAATTATAAAATATTGTATAATTAATATTGGGGTAAAAAATAAGTTATAAACTTTTTTTAAGGTAGATAAACCACAAATAAATCCACTTTTGGGCTCAAAACCAACCCAAACTTGCAGGAAATGGAGAAAAGAGCTCTGTAAGGCAAGTTTGAATGCTCATATCTCTCTTGGTGGCTTGCATGGGAATAAAATACATTTTTAGATATTATATAGGATTATAATCAACATTTTTATGTCATTATATTATAATTATAATTTAAAATCTTTATGAACAAAGCTTAAGAGGTCAAAAATACCAAAAACCCTTGCAAACCTTGGTTAGTGACCCAATAGAGGAAATGGAGTTGGATAGCTTCTATAATTGAATATTTTTTACAAAAAAATTATTTTATATTTTATAATACTCTCTCAATATCCTCTCCACCATTTTGAGTTTTATGAAATTGTATGAACATGGTACAAAATGGGGTATTCTTGACTATTTTGTAGGTTCTAGTAGGAGTTTGAAGATGAAACCAAATTTATGAGAAGTATTAGAACTTGGGATAAAAATTAATGTCCATTTAATTATTTATAACATATCCTAAGTTTTTAGACAAATAGCTTCATCTCAGCTAGTCAAAACTAGCATAGTGACCAAACAAGTAATAAGGGTGGAAAACTTCAAGTAAGTTGATTTTAAGGTGTACCTAATGCCTTAAGGCCATGGAGGGTCTTTAAAAGTGTAATTAAATCCATCCCATGTATTTTCATGTAAAATTTATGCCTTTTTGGAGGCCAAGTGTGTAGGGTGCATGAAGGAAGAGTTTTTTTAGACTATAGATGATAATGGCTCATTCCCGAAAGGTTTTAGATGACCAGGACTACAACCAATGCATGGAGAGGAATATATAAAATTATTATACTTAATTCCAATATTAATACATATATATATATAATCCATTTTTAGATTTTCAAACATGTCCAAATCACGAAGGTAAATTTTTGAGCTAGAATGAGAACTTTCATGCCATTTTGCAATATTTTCATGACTTGAAGATCCACTTGTTCCTTCTAAAATTGTATGGTTCATCCAAAATTATTTTAACATGAAAAACTAACTAATTTTATCATATTTAAAATTTTCCTTATGACCCTTGGACTTTTCTCTTCTCTTCTCTCTCTCAAGTTATATAAGAACTAGCCTTTTGGCCATTGTAACTTATGTTCCACCTGAGTATGGTGAAGCCTTGATCATTATCATACCATTTTACCAATAATACTACTAAATTTTACCTCTTAATTATTTTTCATAGTGTTATTTACTTTTATGATTGATCTTTCTTAGTGATAACTATGATTTCCCTAGCATGTTGTCTCATTCTTTCATCCTATTTGCAGTTGGAAAGCTTCTTCTTATAAGGCATGTGAAGTGTTCTAGGAAGTGTCAAGGTTAAGTGAGTTATTATATTAAATAATTATATTAAATTCCTCTTTTCTATTCCTCCTATCCTATAAATTCATCCGTAACCTCATAATTTAATATTGATGTGAGAAGATGTAGATTAGAGAAGTGTATGTTTGGTTAGTATCTTGGTTTCATGTGTAACATGTAGCTGGTTAGAAGCCATCAAATTATTTTATCTATCACCTTCCTTAGGATATTTTTATTTAATTTTTTATCTCTCCCTTTTCCCCCTAAATTCTAGGTGTAATAGTGATCCAAAGTGGTACATTAAGGGAGGTAGCCTTACCTAGAGATTCACCTCATCCTTAGGCTGCCCACAAGCCTAGAGGTGTTTCAATTATGCTAATTAGATGAAGAGAGATTAGATATATCATAAAAGTTTTAAAATAAAATTTAAAACATGGTATATATTTTATCCTCCAATATTTATATCTCAAACTCTAATTACAACCATTGGTCTTATAGACCAATCTCTCAAGCCATTCTCTCATAGTCCTTACATAGTCTGATAAGTCATTTTGGATTCCATACTAAAAATTATTAACTTGTATATATAAATTAAATAAATAAATAATTTTCATTTAGGTAATTAAAAACATAAAAATTCCATTATATAGAGTGAATCTTGTCATAGAGTCTCAAACTCTTTACTTCACCCAACACACCTGGAACAATAATTTTATCTTAAGAGCTAGTCATGGTGAACATGACTTCTAACACTTGTATAAACACTTTAAAAAACAAATAGTGAATTAATATTATCCTATAAAATATTTATCTCAAATAAAATCATAAATATAAAGAGGTAAAAATGATAAATATAGAACAAACTGATCAAACATTGAACCTCACTCTTTCACTATCTTGACTCACACAGACAAGTCATTTTGAGAGAACCTTCTTGATTATATCTGATTATATTAAAAAAAATTGAAACAAAATAAAATTATTTATAATTATTTAAAAAATATCACAAATAATTTGATGCATTCCTAATCATCTGGAACTCATCCCTAAACATTCTCTCATTTTACCTAGTTTTCTTCACTAGTTTTCACTCTTTTCTATTTTAGTGATAGGTCAACTTGGGTGAGTAAATTATATAATAAATAGGATTTAAATTTTAAAATAAACACCATGTATATAAATAATAATTATTTAAATTCATCCTCCATGCACTTTCATGCATTGACGTGGTCAACCCTACCTATAACATCAAATTCATTAGAAATAATGGTTTTTCTATAGGTTTCACTTATTCTTATAAAAAACCACTACCACTTGGATATTTTTGGAGGATTAATATCAAATCTAAAATCATATAAAAATACTTTCCAATCCATTTTGGGTCATTCTTAACAATATTTCCATCATCAGGTTAATATCAGTTCTTTAAGTGGGGTTTCGACTAGTTTAACTTCTTAACATTTGTTCATATAATATTTCACCTCAAATGCAAAAATAATTATTATAAAACATTATTAGTACCTTTTAAATCTATAAAAAAAAGTCTCATATTCCCATGAAACTATCACACATGCCAATGAACATCATAAGTTCCTTTTTGGGTCTGTAATTCTTCAATTTGCATACATAAGATACCTTAAAATGTTGTTTCTTTCTTTTTATTTCAAATGAGGACCTAAAAATTTGTAAAAACCCTTGAAAAATATTTTAAAATATTATACCATGTCACATGTGCTTTTATATATTTAAAAATCTAACTAACCCCTCATTAAACTTCACTAGATCTCCATGCATGTTATGCCCAAAACTACCTGTCATACTTAGATCTTGGAAAAACTTAGAAACCTCTTGAATTATTCTCAAAACATCATAAACATATCATATACCTCCATAACATGCTTTAAAATTTGTCAACCTTGTTCGCACAAGCTTAAAATTTACCAAGCTTGATCATGAAGTCTCATCATAATCTTAAAGGTATTTATGATAAGGTATATTCCTAGATCTCCAATAAGCTTAAAATTTACCAAGCTTGATCATGAAGTCTCATAATACTCTCAAATTTATTTATGATAAGGTTTATTCCTAGATCTCCAATAAAATACATACTTCTTAGCTCACTCTAAGAGTCATGTAACTGAATCACCACCTATCTATCATGCTCTAACACTTAAATATGTACCTTCAAACTTATACATCTTTGTATCATCATCATGCCACTATAAGCATTTTAACTGCTTAGGAACTAGGCCATCAACCAAACCTACTAGGTACCACACTTATTTGAGACCTTCTTGCCACTGTAGATGCATACTAAGATGAATTCATATGTTAAAATTCCTTTATACCATGATCAAATATTTCCACACATCTTCTCACAAGCTTGTCATATCACAATATACAACCAATATCTTAAGAGTCTACTAGATTATGCCTGAACCAACATGAATACTTACCATGTCTCTTCACAAGATAACCTATGGAAAATAAATGACCTTTAACCACTTTTGAAATTAATGATAACCTTAATTCCAAAAACACATCAAAGTAACATACCTCAAAAATCTCCCCCTTTTTCATTGATGGAAAACACTCTAACACAATAGATTAATTTCATCTCTTCAAGCTAGTCTCTCTCCTAGTCTAGTCTTTCTCCCCCTTTGACATTAATGACAAAGGTAATATCCACTTAGTCTATTGACCCTTCAACCTGATCATTTCACTAAATAATAAAGCTCCCCCTTTGTCCATGCATACTTCTCAATCCATTTGAGTTAGATCCCCCTAACTCCATGCTTTACATATATCATGTCATCTGAAACTACACACTAGCTGGTTACAATAAATAAATAACATATTTTCTTACCTTAACAAAAATCCATGGGTCTCAAATAGACTCATCAAATCATTAGGCCTTGACTCAACTCATGGAACCTTTAATAGATTATCTCAAATCATCTCAACCAACTAGATCTGCATACATCTTTATAAGCTTTGTTATTGTAGGAAAAACATGATTTATTTATCTGAGCATACTCTTTAATAGGTATATTGCATCTATATATCTTATTTTTGGTAAATTGAGCCATCATATCTTGGACAAGCTCATAACACCCTTCTTGGTGCACTCTACCTTCCGAGTCAACCACTTATTGTGTAGAACTAATGTGATATTCTTTTGATAGCATTTGTATTGTATACCAATCCTCAACTCTCACTTTACTAGTACTATATCTGCCTTTTATACAACACCTTGGGCTCATATCTCTTAAAGTATACAAATTTATTAGTCATAAAGCCACAAATCTCCTCCTAAGAGCATGCTTTCCTTTCATGTTTGACCAAATGATAATTGGCCTATATACATATGAACATCAATATTCTTTCTTGATATTTGATAAAACTTTAAGAATGGACTCCTTAATTTGATCAAACATATTATGAAAACCATATTCAATTTGATCTTATAAATACCTACATACACTAGGCCTATCTATAAATAATGAGATTGTTATAAAGAACAATCTTAGTAGTCAAAATGCATGTCATAACAATAGACTCTTTAAGTAATAGTCATAATCCCTTTATATTTCACAAGCCCATCATAGTTTAGACCATCTCAAAATAACTTCCATATATCAAATAATTAGTTAGGTCTAATGAGACCTCAATCTCTTTGGCATACCTTTGTCAAACCATCATCAAACTCTATTAAGGTCCTCATACAATTTACTTTCTTCTCATTGTTTCAGTATCCCATGAAGTCTTGAAAAATTTATTCATCAAAAACCTACATCATTATCCAAACTAACCTTGTTCATCATTGACTATGATTATAAGGTACATTCCTCTTATGGATTTTCATATCCTCATTGGTCTTATAGACTAATCTATAACTCATATGCCTTCTCAGAACTCTTCCATTGGATCTTTTCACCTCAAAGTATATATGCTTAACAAACATACACATAGAAATAAGGATACATGCTCATACCTTTATATCTAATGAAGGATCAAATATACTTCAATTCATTCTCACCAACATACTCAGGGTTATAACAAACCTCTTGCTCATCTATGACAACTTCATAGACTCAACTCAACTCCTCTAGCTTGATGATCAACTCATCCTTCACTTATAGACCTCTTTATGATGATATAGATCACTTCATAGCATCTTCATGGAAACATAAGGTTAAACATACCATTTTTATCATCTCCAATCCTTGAATGTTATATACAATATATATACTAAGAATGATATTGGTCTTATAGACCAGTAAACAACTCTCATGAAACTCTAATTATGTGTTTCATCAAGATACCTGCACATAACTTTATTTTCAACAAATATTTAGTGTCCTTTTATCTTATCAACTTAGGTTTGATATTAGAATTGGATTCAACATAATCATTCTTCTTCATTCTTTATATTACTATCATGCATACTTATATGTAAATCTCAACCATGACCTTCACATGCTTAGACATTTTCTATTTATAAGATCACCTTCAAGATATGATGCTACCTATAAAGGACCTTATATAATAGAAATTGTTGGAATCAAAACCACTAAGAAGGGGTTTTAATAATTTCACAAACATTTCATTCAAATCCATACTTCATTCCGTAACCTTTCAAACCAATCTAGTAAACAAGTAATGCATAGAGAAGCAACCACATAAACAAGAAGCAATATATCAACACATGAACAACATAGCTATGTGGGAAAACCTCATGGGGATAAAAACCAATATAAAACCACTTATAATAATATACTATAATCAAATAAATAATATTTAGAGAGGCACCAAACCCATAAGGAGTACTAACCCCTTACTAGTTAGTCACCCACCCAACTAATCCTTTAACAAGCTCCAACTTATAAGGAGGTTCTAACCTCCTAAGTTATTTAGCACTAGATAAACCACTTCAAGGACACTTTTTTATTCTCTAGCCTAAAAGTTAGATCCAACTACCTTTTTGACTAAGCACCAACCTAACCAAGATAAGTCTAATCACCTTCACAACTTATTGCTTAAACAATATATTGTGATCTCTTATTTAATCACCTTCACAACTTATTGCTTAAACAATATATTGTGATCTCTTATTTAGCTCTCTCTCTCTCTCTCTCTCTCTCTCTCTCTCTCTCTCTCTCTCTCTCTCTCTCTCTCTCTCTCTCTCTCTCTCTCTCTCTCTCTCTCTCTCTCTCTCTCTCTCTCTCTCTCTCTCTCTCTCCTCTATTTGAGTTACTCTCTATGTCATACACCTAGAAAAATCATATGATTAACATAGATTATCTCTCAATATCGATCAACTCATTCATCTCTCCTTAGTATTCTAACCCTCTTAAATAACCTTTTAGGCTGACTCACTCAACATGCCTCTTCTAGGCTCATTAAGTCAATTAAACTTATCATCTACTTATATAACTTATAATCTATATTAATTAATGATACTATGATACATTTTATGGTCCTCACTGACCTAATTTTTCTCCTTCAATATTTATTATATTTTTTTAAGCTCATAACTCTCTAACTCATTCAAAAAGGCTAATTAGGCCTTTCTAATATACACATCACATGCTATTACCCATATTGGTTGGCCAAGAACCTTACCATAATTGGATCATACTTGAAATATTTAATATCACACGTTTCATAAAATAAACACTAACCATATATTTCATTTTTACTTCTTAAGGGTCAAAACCTTCATTAGGCTTAATAGAGACCTAATGCAATTAGGTCTTCTTCAAGGCACACATTACACTTGGATTATTTAAACCATATTTAGCTTATATAAATGAATTAAACACTTATAATATATCACAAATATACTCATTATAAAATACACATATTTTCACTTCACCTATAAGTCTAATTCACCACTTGAACCATGAAATTAGGCTTACTCACCATTAGCCCTTCATACTGCTTGAAAGTCTATCTAAAAAAATAGAAGTATAAAATCAATTTTATCAAAAAAAATATATGATAAAATAACATTAAAATATAATTAATTAATGAATTAATTTCCATCACCATGTCCATTTGACATCACCAAACAATACAAAAAAGCCTCAAACCAACTCTTGCAACATGACCACTCAGAATGGTCAAACACTACCAAAGTATAGTCAACAACATTTGATCACAAACATATGAATATGAACCTATAATGAATAAAAATACATTAACATTAACCTATTATAATTCATCAATATATTATAATTAATTTTATTCTTCAACTTTATCCAAACCACCTCCAACTCATCACTATAAGATGACTACTCAAACTGCTTATAGCTTTAAAAAATATAGTCATGTATAAGTTTATCCTTAACAATTGTAAGTGTCATTAAAAAACATATAATTCACATTAATATATCTTATGTGTTCTATAAATAATACTCCAATAATTATATCTCAAACTCTAGTGCCAACCATTGGTTTTATAGACCAATCTCTTAAACCACTCTCTCTTTGTCCTTACATAGTCTGATAAGTCATTTTCAATGCCATATTAAAAATTATTAACCTATATATACCTTACATAAATAATTAATATTTAATCTATTATTTAAAAACATAAAAAAACTTCATTATACATAATGAATCTTGTCATAGAGTCTCAAACTCTTTACTTCACCCAAAACACCTAGAATAATCATTTTGGCTTAAGATCCAATCATGGTGAACATGAATTATAACACATATATAAACACTTAAATGAAAAATTAAATCATTAATTTTATCCTCATAACTATTTATCTCAATTCTAGTCACAAATATATAGAGTTAAAAATTACAAATATAGAATAAACTGATCAAACTTTGAACCTCACTCTTTCACTATCTTAACTCACACATATAGGTCATTTTGAGAGCACCTTGTTGATTTTATGTGAGCATATTAAAAACATAAAAATAAATTTAACATCAGTTATAGGTATTGAAAAAATACCCAAAATAATAATATCCAATCCTAATCATTTTTAACTCATTCCTGAACACTTTCTCACTCTACCTGGGTTTCTTCATTAGTTTTCACTCTTTGCCAGTTTAGTGATAGGTGAAATTGGGTGAGAAAATTAGTTTAAAAAAAGGATAAAATTTTTATAAAAAACCATGTAAATTTATAAAAAATTATTTAAATTCAACCTCCATCCACTTGCGTCATTGACTTGGTCAACCCTACCTATAACATCAAATTCTTTAGAAATAAGGGTTTTTATATAGGTTTCAATTTATATTTTGAAAAACCACTACCACTTGGAGATGGATATAGGATTACTATAAAACATGAAATCATCAAAAAAGCCTTTATAATCTATTCTAGGTCATTCTCAACACTATTTTCATCATCAGGTCAATATGAGGGTTTTGAGAAGGTTTTGGACTAGTTTACCTTTTTAACATTTGTTTGTATATTATTACCCATAAAATTAAAAAAAAAATCTTGTAAAACCTTATTATGACCATTTTAAATCTCTCACAAAAGGATTAGATTCCAATGCAACTATCACATGTGCCAACAAACATCAAAGGTTCCTTCTTGGGTCTATAATTCTTCAATTTGCATACATAAGAAACATCAAAATGTTGTTTATTTATTTATCCTTCAAATAATAACATTAAACTTGATAAAATAACTTTATCAAAAATTTAAAACTTCATACAATTATAAAATTTTATTTAACACCTTTAAAAACTCAACTTAATGCTTTATTAGACTTCACTGGGTTTACATGCATGTTAGGCTTAGAACTACCATTCATGATTAGATCTTGAAAACACTTAAATTATTATCAAAACATCATAAAAATGTCACATACCTCCATATCATGATTAAAAATTTATCAACCTTGTTCACACAATATTACAAGCCACCAAGCTTGATCATGAAGTTTCATCATACTCTTTAATGTTTTTAAGACAAGGTCTATGTCTAGATATCCAATGAAGGGCATTCCTCTTGGTTCACTCTAAGAGTTATGTAACTGAATCATCACCTATCTCTCATGATCTAACACTTCAATACACACTTTCAAGCTCATACATCTTTGTGTCATCATCATCATCATACCACTATAATCATTTTAAATTCTTAAGAACTAGGCCATCAACTAGACATACTAGGTACCCCACTAATTTGAGACTTTATTGCCACTATAGATACATACTAAGACAAATTCATATGCCAAACTTCCTTCATACCATGATAAAATAATACCACACATATTCTAACAAGTTTATCATATCATAATATAAAACTAATATCTTAAGAATCTACTAGATTGTACTTGAGCCAACATGAATACTTACCATGTATCTTCACAAGATCACATTCTATAACATCAATGACATTTTACCAAATTTTACATCAATTATAAACTTAATTCCAAAAACAAATCAAATGATACCTCAACACTACTATGTTAGGAGGCCAACATAAATAAGTTATGATTCATAATTTTTTGAACATCATTTGATAGAGAACAAAGATGGTCCCATTAGAGCTATCAAAGTAGGAGCTAAGTTTATTATATAATTCCCACATAAAATTTTGATTAATTTGATTATAACTCCTAGAAAATTACCTCAAACTCAACCAATTGAATAAGATTTAAATAGTTATAGTCAAGCTTTAGTCTAAATGCCACAACAAGACAAAATACACTTGAAAAAGGGAAAGGTCCTATGGATGAAAAAATGGAATAGGTACAAAAATAATACTATAACTATCTCAACCTATCTTATAATCTTAATGCAATGGATATTTCTAACATGTTTTTTATTTATATAACTCCACCAATAGGGAAATAAATACGTGACTTAGACTATGTAGGCCAAAAGGTAGACCTATTTATCTAAATCACATTGGTTGATGACATGTATAATGTACATATTTTTATGGAAGAGACTACCACTCAAATGGAATACCTCACTCAAAACATTCTAGATATCACACAAGTGCATTCTAATTTAAACCAACGTGGGTCTAGTTTGCCATTGAGAAATACATAACAAATTCCTTCAAATAATTTTATGAGTGGGTTGTAATAATAAGGATTAGGTGAAAATATTTACAAAAATCAATAAACAAACTCCACTCCTCAACCATCCACTTCTTAAAGTGTGCAATAATGGGTAACGAACCAACAAAAAACCAACTTACCACTATGACAAGTGTAGAACACTATGCCACCTCAATAGGTGACAATAAATGTCCCACCACAACAAGCACAAACCAATATAACTTATCAATCACAAACATTTATTAACCAATAAAGTGTTTCTATTAGTCAAAAAGTGATAGTTAAGAAAAAATAACAAATACTAAACCTCGAACAATTTCTTAATCAACATTAAGTTCCTTTTCAATAGAAAGTGCCAATCGAAAAACAAGGTCCTTATTTACAATAGGTAAAAGGTGTTAGGAAATAATTTCCTTTTACCTAATGGATATCACACATAAAATAAGGATCCAAACATTCAACACCTCTAATATTAGGGATATAGTCAACAATCCCTACATATGATAGGGTGTAGTAAGTAGGCAACAAGTTCCCTCTCAAACCCAATAATACCAACACATTCCAAAAAGCTAAAATCCATTACCACAACCATAATTCACTATCTATGGTTATGTAGCCAATCCAAATTAGACTATATTTCAATAAAAACATATTTCATATCTATAATATAATCCCAATACACAGATAAGCATACCTGGTCATCTGACTAATTCAACCAACATTCCACAATATGCCTACCTCAGTCAAGGTAATCTACCTTTAGCCATGCAACCTCAACAATAATAGGCCACTTCATCTGATTTCTTAGCACAATAGTTACAATATATGAAGGATGCAATTCAAGCTATACATATTGGAAAACAATAAAAAAATTCAAATTGGATGAAATATGCTCTTATCTATTTAAGATAGAGTATTTATAAATACCATTTATTCTATGTTATGAGCTACCTAAATTTGAAAAAAATAAAGACAAAGGTAATCCTAAAGATCATTTGAAATATTTCTTTTTGTATGTCAATGAGTGGCTTATAGTGACATATACTTACTTCTACTCTTTTCAAGGAATCAAAATACACAAGCCCTAGAATTGCTATTGAAATTAGTAAAAAATTATATACTTGACTTTGATGATATTTTAGATAAGTTTATACAACACTTTACATATTATTTCAAGCATGAGATTACTATTGTGGATTTAGGCCAAGCTAAATAGAATACTCGTGAAAGATTCACTACATATTTATAATGTTAGAAAACACTCATGATCTAGTTTACTGATAGTTTTCTAGATAAACTATTGGATATTATATTTAATAGGAGAATAAAATACCAAGATATCATACAATCTTGAGATGTAATGTGATCATACATTTAAAGTTGTTATAGAGAAAAGAATATAGATTGAGAAATCCCTTGTTAATAAAGGGATAATCAAGTTATCCTCTTTCAATTAGAGCCCTAATCATCATTAGGGCCAATATAATTAGAACAAGAACCAAGGTTGAAACCATAATCAAAATCTAATTCAAATATTGGATTGAATGCCACCTCAATCCAATAATAATGAGAGATCTAAACCCTACAAATGCAATAAGAATGTTGTTGGCAATGTGGTTATCTAATTACCTACCAAACCAACCATCAAACCTAATTTATGAATGAATATTGTGTAATCACAACTTGATGGTACAGATTCACTATCAAATGACCATAACCAAACACTAAAGGTGATCCTATTTAACCTTCCATTCCTATCCAAAATAAATCAACTGTTAAAATTGAGTCGAAGACCTATGATAATATGGAACAAATGAAGAAGGAAACTATGTACATATCCATCATGGATTTTTTTTGTACATCTAACATCAAAAAATATATCATGAATGAGTATTTTAATCAATCTCTCATGCCATATGACATCACTCTAGACAAATGCCAAGACATGGTAAGACATTTAGCCCATGGCCAATATCTTACATTTTACCAAAATGACATGTCATCCTTCAGCCCATAATAACCCATTGTATATTGAGGTCTATATAACAAGCCATAGAGTTAAATGAGTCCTTCTAGACAATGGCTTAGGTCTCAAAATTGTTTCTCTAAAGATAGTTAAGCATCTTGGATATACAACAATTGACTTGCAGCTAGATACCATTTTTATCAAGGCATATGATAACAAAGAATGATAATCTCAAGGAACTATTATCTTTCTAGTAGTCATTATGCCATTGACCCATGATACTTTATGCCATGTTTTGGAACTAGAAATATCTTACAATTTTTTATTGGGCTGACCTTGGATCCAAGAAATTAGGGTTATACCTTCTACATTGCATCAGTGTATAAAATTTACACATTTGGGAATGAAAGTGATTATATGAGTTGATCTTCAGCCATATCAATATTGTAAATGCCTCAAGGCTCAATATAAAAGCTAAAAATACCATTTTTGCATCAATATTATGCCCAAATTAGACAAAAAATGACCAAAATAGGAAAATCCATTTAATCACGCCCATAAACTAAGTGTATTAACCCAGACAACATAGCCTCTACCTTAGGTCTGCCTCCACCAGACATTTCTAACCACTTGTATTTAATGGACAAAGGTTTCAAAGAATATAGTAGCCATAATGCATTCCATATTTCTAAATTTCTAAAAAATCCAAAACCTTATGGGAGACATAAGTCTAAAACTACTCATATAGAATGGGAAATTAAAGGAAAGCATCATTTGAATTAGCCCATTATTTTCAATTTCACCTTTAGCCTAGAATAGGACCGCTTAGTAGAAGATGATTCATGTTTCTAAACTAATGAGTTCGCTAACTATTACAAAGTGCAAAGTATCCTATCCCTAATTACATTATAGCTCACCTAATTTATGAAGGTAAAGGCCTAGGGCTACATCAACAGGGCACGATCAAACTAGTCTTAATGACCAAGTACAAGGGAACCCATGGTATTGTATTTAAACCACCTAGGTATGAACCTACATACCTTATTCATGTTTTAACAACAATTACTAGTGATAATGATGTAGGCAATGATGTAGAGTTTGTTTATGCATCTATGATGACCTTACAAGTATAAATTTGTTTAACCCCCATGCCATTTTCACTAATAACCTTATTTATCAACCTTCACATTTAACCCTTTACCATCCACAATTGATGGACTAGGACCAACAAGAGTCAACAATGTCATTATAAAAGTTTGAAAATTATGAATACATATATGATTTTTTGGGATTGAGGTGTCACATTCCTTTTGGAGACCACAAATATTGATTTACTATTAGATTGGATCTTACTACCTACCTCAAAGAGTGGGTGAATTTCCCTATCTAAAAGCAAAAATAAAATCAAACATTGAGGTTTTAAAGTTGAAACATCTTCAAGGCCTTTTATGAATAAGGAAAAAGTGAAGAGAAAGGTAAGTATCCTGGTGAAAACTAGTTTCCAACACCATTAGACAAGGATGTTCACCCCTTTTCCTATAATCATAAGAGACCTATAGCCCAAATCCTACTTATGGATTAGATATCAATACTAAAGAGTGGTAATATTTTACATAAATTCTTTAGGAGTGAGCTAAGGTATTTGTTTCATGGACAATACTAACATTAAGAGATTATTATTTGTCCTTCTTAGGAGAATTAGATGAGCCAATCCATTTGGATGAATTTGGATTTGATAATTATTTCAATTACTTGCTAACTATTCTAGATGATGGTTCTACATTTCTTATGGAGGAAACTTCAAAGGTGAATATTGGGAATATAGAATAATCAATGTGTATTAAACTAAGCACATCCAAATGATGAGAAACATGAAGTTTTTACAACCATTTTGAGGTAATTTGTGGACATATTTGGTTGGGCCTATTCGAACATGTGAGGTTTGGACCCCACCTTGGTTTTACACTACTTAATTTTACATCTTAAGGTCAAGCATGATAAATAAAAATTAAACAAGATGCATCATCACATTTTTGTGCTAGTCAAGAGAGATTTGGATACAATCTTAGATGCAAAATGCATCACACCAATTGACTATTCATGGTGGATTTCAAACATTGTGCTAGTAAGTAATAAAACTATAGGTATTAGAATATGCAGTGATTTCAAATATATCAAGAAATCCTACCCAAAATATGACTTTCCTTTGCTTAATATTGACATGATAGTAAACTCTATGGCTGGGTATGAAATACTCTCTTTAATGGATGAGTTTTCAAGTTCTAATCAGATCTGAATAGAACCATAAGAGAAACAATAGATTGCATTCAACACTTCATGGGGAACATTCTATTATCAGGTGATTCTATTTGGACTTAAGAATGATAGTGACACATACCAACATTAAATGATATTATTTTTTATGACAAGATACATGACATCATTGAGGACTTTGTCAATGATATCTTAGATAAATTAAAGACCTTTGCTGATCATCCAACCATACTATAAATAATCTTTGAGAGACTTCATGAATATAACATTAGGCTTAATCTAAAGAAATGTGTATTTGGCATTACTTAAATTAAACTATTAGGTTTCATTGTCTCTCAAAGAGGCATTGAATTCAACCCAGATAAAGTTTATGTAATTACAAAAATGCCACTACCATATACCTTAAAGTAGCTTTATAGTTTACAAGAAAAAATTCAATGTATCAACTGCTTCATGTCATAATTAGATGATAAATGCCATCTATTTATGCACTTTCTCAAAAAATGTGTTAAATTATCATGGAATCAAGAGTGTTAAAAATAATTCAATTAACTTAAAGAATATCTTGCCAACCCACCTATTTTATTGCCATCAATGCCAAACAATTCATTATTATGTTACCTATCATCAACTAAAAATGACTTCGGGACACTTTTGGCACAACATGATGAATAAATAAAATAACATGCCATGTATTATCTGATCTAAACATTATTTGCATATGAAAACAATTATACATCGATTGAAAAAGAATGTTTAGTAATAATGCATATAGCCTAAAAGTTGCATCATTATATGTTGAATGACAAGACCATTTTCATTGCCAAATTCAATCCAGTCAATTATTTACTTTCCAAATAATATATATATAGGGATATATGTTAAAATGGATCATGTTATTTAATGAGTTTTAAATTGAATATGTCAACCAAAAGGCCATTAAGGTGAAAGTACTCATAGATCAACTTGTAGAAGCTCCTCTTCAAGATATTAAACCTCTTATATTTAGATTTATAGATGAGGCCATTATGACCATTGAGGAAGTAGATTCATCTCTTGAGGATCAAAAATGAAAGATGTAATTTAATGGATAATTCATGAATAATGGATCAGGTGCTAGAATATTGTTTTTATGCTACAAGGTGATATTGTTCCCAAGTCCTTTCATATTAGATTTTCATGTACCAATAACATGACCAGGTATAAAATACTCATTATTAGGCTTCATCAAGTAGTACAATGGAACATTAAACATTTAATAGTGTATGGTGATTCTTAGTTAATCATTAATAAAGCTATAGACCAGTATCAGACCAAGGATAATAAGTTAGTTCCCTATAAATAAATGGTAAATATTTTTAATAAATATATTTCCAACATCTAATTTGAAAGAATACCTTAGGCCAATAATTGAATAACTAATTATATGGACAATATTGGTTCTATGATTTAGATCATAGATAGAGAAAGAGATTCTTAAATTTTTTTAAAACATATCTTAGCACTAACACATGAATAATCAGTTGTTAAGATGGTTTGTGACATTATTAGTCCCACATTTCCCTAGTACTCCTATATATATGCCTATCTTTAGGACCAAACTAAGCCTCTCGATCTATCACATAAAAAAAATCCTTCACCTATAAAACCTCTCACTATGCCCTACTTGGATTAACCATGTACTATAGAAGCTATGGTGTAACTCTACTTCACTATATACCTTTGATATAATTTGGATTAACATCAAGGGAAGTCCATGAGGGAGTGTGTGGAGCCCATACCAATGGGGAAATATTATCCAAAAATTCATGGCATACTAGTTATTACTAGCTAACTATGGAAGTAGACACAATTGCATATGTGAAGAGGTGTGTCAAGTGTCTTAAGCATGCAAATCTAATTCATGCTCTAGATAAAAAACTTAAATAATTAATAACACCATGGTCATTCTTAATCTGGGGACTCAGCCTTATTATGAAAATCAATCTTACATATTTATATGGCCATAAACATGTCTTAACTACTATCGAATACTTCACTAAGTGGGTGGAAGCCATATCCCTCACTTAATTGATAATAAAATATCCAAGTTTATATTCAATATTCTCATCTACTATTATGGCATACCCTCTGATATTATACATGATAATGGTATATCATTCATGAAAAAATATGTGAAATAACTTTTTAACCAATACCACATTAAACAACAGTTCTATACCACCTACTATCCACAAGGCAATAGCCAAGATCAGGCTTCTAATAAAACCATGGTCAATATTCTAAAGAAGATTATCAATGAATCTGATCATAATTGGTACTTTCAACTATTTAACTCCCTTTCAGGATACTATACCATATTTTTTACTCTAACATGAGCTACACCTTATTCACTTGTTTATGGAACAAAATCCATTCTTCTTGTCAAGGTCTAGTTGCCTTCTCTCCAGATTTTATTATAGCATGTGATTGACAGTGACGACTATAGGGAAGTTCACTTTCAAAAACTAGACCTACTTGATGGCAAATTCTTGGCCACCTTGAATAATATTTAGGCATATCAAAATTGACTAAAGGGCCAATACAATAGGTGCATTAACCATCTTGAATTTGATCTTGGTGACCTTGTGTTAAAGGAGAATAAAAAATATGTAAATGTTGAAAAAAAATAAAAGGAAAATTCCAACTAAATTGGTTAGGCCCTATGTAACTATTGATAACTATGGTTATAGAGCATAGAATCTTGCCACACTAGAGGGATATGAACTTGACAAAATAATGAATATAATGCACCTCAAAATTTATTATGTTTGAGGGACTCAAATTATTGTCTACAAAGATCATTTAAGTTGTGACACATTATAATTATTATTTGTACTATACCACTTACCATTCTACCATGCCCTTAATCCCTCACTAGTCTATTCTTTTTACTTTACCCAACATATCATATTTGGCCTTGATTTTGATTAATTTATACTTTAGGCATGTTTAGTGGTTGATGATAGGTTTAGTTCCAATAGTTTTTTCAAAATCAAACATTTGAATGTTAGTATATCAAAGTTGTATGATAATGGTCCTATTAACTACATCTTTCATTTATTGCTATGTTCCCACCTCATGCTACTAATAATAACTACTTATGGGAATATTAGTAACATTGTCCCTTTGCTATTATTTATTAAATATAACCTCCTATGGGAAACTTAGGGACAACCAATTTACCATTCATTACTACATCACCTTACCATTACTATTATCATTTGGCTTACCATTTGCCTTTGCCTAAAATTTTTGGGTACTTAATTATACACCTTTTATGTAGGTAAAACTATAGTGACTTTAGGTCTACTGGAACTATGTAGGCAACGTTCACTTTACATTAAGGTCATTTGAGTCACCCCTTTGCTATGCTCTCACCATTTTGAGAGTAAATCAATCGACACTCTTTCCATTTTGTGAGTTGGAACATTCTATATATCGTAATCCTTGATTGGGTTGACATGCCCAAATAATTCTAAAAACATTTAAAATAGTTAAAAAACCCCTAAACACTCATAAAAGATGATAAAAATCCTAAAAATAAAAAAATTATGAAAATTGGCTTAGAATTTCCATGTGAGATATAAAGCCATCAAAATTTTATGGGATGGGCCATCTTGTTTGTTCAATTTCATTTATAGACCACCTTGTTATTTTTCCTCTCATTTCTAGGGAAACTATATCAACATGAGGTCTATATGGACTATATAGGTAACACTTGGATACATGGGGTATCTCGAGTTAGATAAGTTGCATCTTCCTTTCTTTTTTAACCACTTTTTTCCTAAAGATTCTGGGGCCCCCAAGTATTTCATGAGTAAGCAATTCTCATTTAGTTAGCTCATCCTTATTGGCCTTAATCCATATGTTCTCACTATTTTTTGAGTTCATGTTGTGAAAATTATGTATTCAACTCTGATATGTTAATGACCACTTATATTTTCCTACATAATATTTATTTTTTGAGAATTTTTGTTTAAACATTCTCATGATTTTATGAGCAACCATTACCTATGCACTCACCATTTTACAAGATCATTTTCATTCAAATCCCTATATGAAATAAAAATTATGAGTTACCAATTTAGTTCATTTGTGGATACTAATCTCTTGAATTTTAGTGTGGTTTTAACTTAAACCATACTCTTACACTGGCACAACTTGTTTGGTTTGAAATATTTATGATTGTGAAATATCATCCCCTCTTTTCTCATGCACTCACCATTTTGTGAGATCATTCATACTTTCCTCTACAAGTCAATAATATTTTCCTATCATCTATTTTATTTTATCCCATATCCTGGGAGAACTACATTTAGCCTGAATTTCATGTTTGATCTTGTGTCCATAGAATTATGTAGGAAGCATCCACTTGCCTAGTAAATCTAGAGTCATCTTAGCTACCCCTTCATTTTCTTCTATTCCCCCCATTTTGTTTTTTTTTTTGTTTTTTTGTCTCCTATGGCCTAGTGGAAATATTTGTCCCATATTTTCATTTTTTTGTCTCCTATAGCCTAGGGAAAATGTTTGTTATCTTATTTGTGTCAGTGTTTCCATATAGCTTAACACATGAATAAAAGGCCTAGGGGAAATGTTTGTTATCTTTTTTTGGACCATTAGTCTTTTACTCATGTGTTTTTTTAATGATGTTGTTGTTACCTAGCTTAGAGGTCACCCTATCACCAAGAGTAACACCTCTATTACACATGCATTAATAATTTGTTTTTTGTTTACACTAACATTGTGATTAATTGTGTATTATTGTTTGTTTAGTTTAGTTTGCTTGTTTTTTAGTGCTTAGAATAGTTTAATTCTTGAAATTTTCTTTACTTTGGATTATTTAATTTATTTAATTATTTTGTTTACTTTTTTGATTATGTGGTTTATTTATTTTATTGGTTTTGTTTGTTTATGAGTTTTATTTATTTTCTTGTATAGCTTACTTATATTTTGTTTTTATGTTTTTTTTTTCATTTTGTTTGTTTGTATAATGTTAGTTTGTTTGAATTTTGTTTGTTTATGTGTTTATTTTTATTTGTTGTATGTTTTATTTATTTTTAAATTTTCCTTTATTGTGTTTGATTATTTTGTTTTTCGCCTTTTTATTCGTGATTGCCACAAGATTATTACAATTTTTTACACTTAAGTCTTGATCATCCACATCATGTACTTAGGTTGAAAAATTATATATATATTATTACACTTGATTTATTTATTAAATTTAAAATTAGGATTTAATTATTCATATCTTATTCCTAAGTTTTTGATACTTACATTTAAATTAAGTTTTCCATGCTTAGGGTATATTTCCATTTTATTTATCCATAACTATCATGCATAATAACCCAAGATAAAGCAAAAACATGCACAAGGACTCAATTCTAGAAATTCAATGGAATTACTTCTCCAATATATTAAAACCAACTAAGTACCCAAACACATGCCCAAATCCATGAGTATAAACAAGAGAAACATATGATTAATTATGTGTTTATATAGACATGCATCTCTGAATAAGCTTTCATATAGGTCATACAATATAATCAAATGATAGCAAATAAAACATCACATAAAAATATCATAAACAATGAATGAATAGATGATACATAATCATAAACATAAATAATGTTAAACATACATAATGCTAATTAGTGATAATCAATTGTAAATATTAGATAATCAAGATAACAAGCATGACATTGTCTATATATCACAACAATATCCTATACATGTACATTGGCCTCACAAGACCCCAAAATGAATGTCAATGTATCTTGAATGTCATATACATAAAAGACATATACATGTCATGATTTTGTCTCAAAAATAAATAAGTATGCTAATATAATGGGTACAATTCCATATGTTGAAACATGCCAAACTATGCTAAAAGGCCAAGGTCCCTATGATCAACTCAGGCTCTATGTTTACATGGAAAATATAGATGGAGAAGGCCTTGCTGGCCCTAGTGGTTTTGGTGGTGGTGGTAGTGGCTAATGAATAGATTGACATGAGGCAACTATAACATGAATCTTGGTCTAAGACTGACTAGATATGCTCATTATTCTTTATGCATCCCAAATCTCAATAGTCATAACCTGATGATCTTTGGGCATGATAGATCTATAAGATCACCTATAATAAGAGGCATTATATTTATCCTAAAGGATATCCAAAATCATCTAAAAAAATATAACCTATGTATATTCTCCTCAAGCTACATCATGTTCTCATCCTAGCCTATACATTGTGGCCAATACTTGATCTTGCTCACTAATGGCTTGATCTCTCTCTATCATGAGTTGGACCTATACTTTTATTGTCTTAGATATCTCAACCTTTAGTTGAGTGATATATATTTATAACTAAGTCATATCATTAGTCCTCATCTCTAGGGTGATTTAAAAATTAAATAGTTGATGTTCTAAGCCTAAAACCTCATGTACCTAAGCAATGATATCATATTATAACATGTTAGTGTCCCTACTTACCATAGCTATTCCAAAACGTCCTACCTTTCCTAGATACACCTATGTACCTAAAGGCCCTACTTGGCCTAAGCTAACATATCTAACTACCACCACTATTAATCCTTGATTTAATATCATCACATATGGTCCCCCATCATCCTCATCATCTATATGTCCTCCATCAAAAATATCATCATCATCATCCTCACCACCACTCTCCTACCAGGTGTCATTGTTACCACTATAGATCTCAATGTCCATATCCATTATTTCAATAGGTACCTAACCCCATATTAGTATTGGATCTATCAGTCTTAAAGGGTAAACTTGTTCCCATTAGTGGATATAAGCTAAACTAAACCCTACATCATTATCTCCTTCTTACATAAGCCTAGAGTACCCATGGTATGATGATGTAGCTCGTTATGACCTATCTTCTTAGGATTTTTGGATCATCCTAGATGATCACTTGTGTCATGTGGGAAAATTATGATGTCCCCTTAGGTACATCCTATGTAAATCTAAACTACTTGATTACCTAATCAGGGTGGTATGCCTCTATAATATGGGATTTTATCCATTTAGTGGTCATAAAGCCTATAGATCATACATCCCTAAACCATTGTAGATAATAGGAAAGGTATGACCTATAATTGAAGAACCATGGTGTCATATCATTAGACATATAATGATAAAAATGAATGTCTCCTCTATGTCCTCACCTACTAGCTCCTATTTGAGTGCAACCATACACTATTGGATCTTCAAAATCTTGCATCTAGCACATCCCAAATTTCTACTTGATTATGATATGATACCATTCATAGACCATGAGAAGTGCGTAAGCATTGATTCTATGACCATATTGATATGTTATCATGTGAAAATCTCTATGCAACTAAGCTAAAAATTTGGTCCCTATGAAAAACATGTCAAGTCCTCTATTATGCTTCTAAGAATGACACCTAGGCTCATATGGAAATATTGACCAATATTATCAGGCATCAAGATGCCATTCATAATGGCCATGATAATATTGACCTCTTGTTTAATAAGAGCTAGTAGTGAATGATCCCCAATAGGGAGATCATTTGCCTAAATATTTGTATAGGTATTATTGACCAAATTTGACCTTGTACATAAAATTGGGACCCTTATAGGTAAAAAATGGTCTTTATAGATTTATATGGGGTTTAATATTTTCTCATGGGTTGTGTTATTAGTTATGTGATGTCATCTAATTCCTTATGTCCTTGGTCATGATCCAATTAGTTAATATGTCATTTTGAGTCATTTAATAGGATTTTAGGGGTCATAAATGAAAGTGGCATAGTTTTAAAGGTGCCCAAGTGTCCTTATTTCCTCTCAAAGTTATAATAAGTTAGATTACCTATCAATAATGTTGGTCTCATCTAAAACATACAGCTTATCTAATTGAAGATCAAGTAATAAACTAAAAAAGGGGAGTTTAGCAATTATACGACCCATGATGGAAGGTGACACATGGGAAAAGGCCATGAAATGTCTCTTAATATTTATAAAGTTAATTTATATGCTTTACATTCTCTGTAAGTTCCATTTTTGAGCTAAAACTATTCTACTCCTTTTTTTGCCTTTCTAGACAAATAGAAGTGATCAACAAGTTTGTGCTTGGTACAAACATTTGAAGAGATTTCAGGTCAAAAAACTTTTGGAGGTGGTATTAAACTCATAAATATTCATTTAATTAATGATATTGAAAGTATTGGTCAACCATGCTTCATGAACCATTTCTAACAAATTGATTGTGTTGTTTTGCTCACTATTTCCTGCACCCTGTGGTTTTTTTCTAATTTGGACAAGTATATCCAATCCTATTATCCATGTTGAATCTATAGGATGATTTATATATTAATAAATTCCATTCATACTTATATTTATGTTTCATGGTGTTTTGAAGAGTAAATCATCTCAGGTTTGCATATTGTACTCATTAGGGATGATAGGCATGTTTCTACCATTTTCAAGGCCTTCATACTTTGAAAATGGATATAGGGGGATGTGAAAGGTTAATTTATATGTTTTAAATTATCTCATAATTCCTTTTACCTTCAAAATTAAGTATCTAAATAAATTTTCATAGTTTATAAGCTCATATGCCACACAAATAGTCACTTGTTATCCCTACTTGCTCTGTAATAGGTGTTTACAAGAAGGATATCACATTAAAAATGGGGTTTGAAAGATTGATTGAAGAATTGAATAATCCTAATGATTAATTATAATATCATGTTAATATATCAAGTGAGTATGAAATCAAAAACACACCATACATGGTTCTAACTCACTATCTACCTTCATGTATGAAAATGCTCATCTATAAGTGCCATGGAGGGGAGAGTTCACATTGAAATGAAGTTATTGACACTTGTTTCAAGTTATTTAAAATATGTATAATGTATTTATAGGTATGTAAATAATATTATAACCCTCTTAAGGCTAGCTACTATGTCTGTCACACCAATCCTACTCATTACCTACAAGTAAATTAACATGTGCCTACAGGTCGTACCTCATGAGGGTTAGTCATATTGTAAGGAAGTAGATGAGATGAACAAGATAATTAATGATGGAAAGATCCTTTTTTTAAACAATTAAAGGGCATAAACTAAATTTAAATATACAAACCATACAAATTTCTCATAAAACCACCCACTACCCGATCATGAAGATATCCACCTATAGGTGGCATTGATAGAAACTAAGAATGCATGTATGAAGGTGCTGAAATAATTTAGAAATATCCTAGAAGTCTTGATATGTTTAAGAGACCCTAGCATGAATTATTTTATGATATGTGGCTAGGTAAGGATTTAGGAACCCTTCAAAGGTGCAATGACTATGTTCAGGGCTTCTTTCCCTAAAATTACAAAATAGAGGTCTAGATTAGTTTTGCTAAGGTCATATAGCAGGGTTGAAAAGTGTTTGATGCATATAGATGAATATATCTTATAGTATCCATTAAAGAGAAGATATTTTAAAATAATTGAGTAAAAATAATTATTGAAATTAAATTTTTATAAGGCACAAATATGCCCCTTAAACCACTATTTCTAAGAAGTAATACCTACAAGTTTTAGGCTCTACTGAAGGTCTCTAACACCCAAAGTGGAAAGTGGAGCATATATTCATAATAGATGATAATGATAATTTGAAAAGGAAATTTTTGAATCAATAAGGTTCTATCAAGGATTGAGTCATAGAGGGTCTTTCCAAGTTCCATCCACTCCATCCCATGGATTTGGATTGAAAATAAAAGCCAATTTTGAGGCCAAGTGTGAGGGCTAATTGAAAAAGGAGTTTTTTAGACTACAAGAAATGATGGATCACTTCCAAGATATTCCATATGAGTATGAATTAAAAAAATTCATGTAGATTCATGTTTTAAATCTTTCCCTCTCATTCCAATCATCATTCCTATCCCTAGTCAATTTTGGGATGTTCAAATAGGGATAAATCATGAAGGCAGTTTTTTGAGCCAGTAAAGGGAATTTCATGCCACTTTTCATGAGTTTCATGACTTGGGGTGACACTTGTGATTATTTAAATTTCATGGTTCATTTCAAATATTATTCTCATGTATATGTAACTCTTTTTCTCAGCTTGACAAGTGTCTTTATGACCTCTGGACTTCTCTCTTCTCCTCTCTCTCTCAAGTTCTAGAAGAACTAGTCATTTTAGCCTTTGTAAACTATGATCCACCTAAATATGGTAAAGTCTTACTCATTTTCATACCATTTGATCAATAATAATACTAAATTTTACCTCTTCCATGATTTTTCATAGTGTTTTTTACTTATATGATGGATCTTACTTAGTGATTACTCTTATTTCTTTAGTATGTTGTCTCATTCTCTCACCTATTTACAGTTTGAAAGCTTGATTTTGTAGGTCATGTGAAGTTTTCTAAGAAGTGTCAAGGTTGAATGAGTTATCCTATTCAATAGTGTCATTTAAACCTCTTGTCTAGTCCACCTAGACTAAACATTCATCCATAACATCATAATGAAATATTGATTTGAGAAGATGAAGATTAGAGAAGTGTATGTTGAGTTAGTCTCTTATTCTCATGTGTAGCATGTAGGTGGTTGGTATTCATCAACTATTTTGGTGTGTCACCTCCCTTAGGATAGTTTTCTTATAATTTTATCTTTCCCTTTTCTCTCACAAATTTTAGGTGTAGTAGTTTTCTATAAGTGGTACATCAAGGGAGTTAACCCTACCTAGAGACTCACCTCATTCTTAGGCTACCCACAACCTAAAGGTGTTTAAATTTTGCCACTTAGATGATGAGAGATGATAAATCTCCTCAAAGGGTGTAAATCTAAGTGATAATAGGTCTCAATTTGGTTTATATCAACCTTCTCCTAAACTAGAGGGATACCTTGATAATTGCATAGATCATCAAGAACCACCTAATGATGTGTTGGTGGTGTCTAGAACAAGAATCGCCAATGCATCAATAGCTTAAGGATACACAAGATATCCTCAAGTGTGATGGTAGCCTCCCTAGTTGACAATTGAAAGGTTGATGTCTCACTATGATAGAATTCTTTTAGTACACTAAAAAATGCTTGATTATCTTAGATAATTAGCATTTGTACCATGTTTTATAATTCCAACATCTATAGAAAGGAAATGATGGCCTTGGTCCAAATCTATGGGGTCTAAAAATAGTGTGATCATCTCTCATGGTAGGTAAGAATGACCAATTGCTCTTTTAACTTTAAATTTTATTTTCAACCTAATTGTATGCCTCTACTTGAGCCTAAGACTAGCCTATTCAATTTAATTAACCCTATTTCAGAGGTTGGACACATTTTGGGACCTTAAAAACAATTATATTTGGTTTTCAAGGCAAAACCATTATTTTTTAGATAGAAAATCCACTATTTAGGTCATTTTTCACATTTTTAGGTGAAAGCACCATTTTCCTTTGCATGAAAATGGCAACTTCATCATGCAAATGATGACTTTTACAATATTTGACCTAAAAATACAATTAATGATAATTAATGGCAAGGTTAGGTTTACTTATGAGTACCCCATCATGTGGTAGTTGCATGAGCTCTGTCACTCAATTTTATATGTGTTACCAAGCTCTTCCATGAGCCATTTTCTCTCAAAAATGGGGAAAGAAAACTAGATATCTAATTCTCAAAGGGCTAGGGTAAAAATGAATTATTTTTCACCCTAGGGGTGAATATATAGATATAATTTTAAATTTTTACCCCCAAGGCCTATTGTTAATTATGCATGCTCTAGGAAGTGTATTTTTCACATCCATGGTTCATTTTTCATGCCATTTGATCCTACATACCTTATTTTTCACCCATATTATAACCAGACCAATTTTTTGTGCCTCCCCTGAGACCCATATAATAACACTATTTTTCAACCTATATCTTGTGTTTGTTTGAATATGTATCTTTGAAACTCACTTTTAGGCTAAAAACATGTTTTTATCCTTTGATAGATCCCCATAAATTTGTTTCAAATATTTTTTACATAAACTACCCTTATAAATTTTCCCTTTTTGATTGATCAATGGCGTATTTTCCCTTTTTTGGGCATTCTCATTTTCAATCATGTAATTATAACATGTGAATTATTATAATTGACTTTTGGAAAATCATTATTTTTACCTACTCTACCTACCCCTCTAGGGAAAACACCTGTGTTCCTAATTATAACTACCTTTGGGAAAATATATGTTTCCCATTTCTCATTTTTGATTATAACTGCCTTTAGGCAAATCAATATTTCATGTTTTTCATTTTTGATTACAACTACATTTGGGAAAATTAGTGTTTCTATTTCATTACTAATTATAAAAACCTTTGGGAAAATATATATACATCTTGCCACCCTACTGGGGCAATTATCTATGACATTTCTTATAATCACCTTTGGGAAAACTAGTGTTACACACTTTCTTATTGATTATAACTACCTTTGGGAAAACTAGTGTCTCCACAACCATTACTATTTATAACCACCTTTGGGAAATTTAGTAGTCCCACACCCATTACCACAAAAAAAATTATTTTTCTTCATTTTGAGGGAACATTTGACAATTCATTTTTTCCATCCACTCCCTTGAGGGGACATCCAGGGCTTATCAATCACCCTTTAGGGCATGAAATATTTAGATTAAAAACTTTTGCATTCTTTGAGAAGATTTTACTATACCGATGTCTTGTAATGCTTTCTCAAATAGAGGAAAATTATAGACACTTAGTTTTGGATAATTTCATGTCTAAAACAAGATTTAGTTCAATTTATAGAAGACGACACAATTTAAGTCTAAAAATCACCTAAATTTCCCAAATTCATTCATGTAAGGGATTTAATTTCCTAGAAACATGATGAGGCTAGTTTATTTGGCATATTACCCTATATGCACTAAAAATCTATTTCAATTTTAACCTTAGTCAAATTATGACCTAGTAATTTAACACTTTTAGCCTATCAAGCTATTAATTCATAACATTTAAAATAATTGCCAAAAACCAAAAAGCACTAATGAAGATTAATTACATTTCAAATATTAATTAACTTGCCCAAACAAAATTTCCAAATCAAATTAGTGAATTTCATTTATAAAAAAAGAATTTTTAGCCAAATATTAAGTCAAAGGTCAAAAGAGCTAATAAAGTGATTTTTTATTTCCTAAAGATTCCAAAATTATGAGTCACACCTCACAAATATCTAAAATGAGTTGTCATGCCTCACAAATATTTTAAATTGATGTGTCAAGATTTCATGAGTTCTTTTACCTAAACTAGGGCTATGTTGAATCAACCTAGGTTATTTTAGACTCAACCAAATTTAGATATAACCTAACCTCCCTAGGATTAGAGTTATTTATTTGAACTATAAATACAAGTGACCACACCATATTCTAGAAAGATTTTGTGTGTAAATTTATTCTACTAGAATACCTTCTTGAATCCTTTAAGATTAGTGTTATAATTCCCAATTTATGAAAGATTCACACCAAGCCATTTGTGATTATTAGATAAATGATACCACCATAGAATAACATTTATAGAAGACACAAATTGTTATACGTCGAGCATGAACATCCTTATGACAATAAATAAGCATAAAATTTGATAAAAGAAGTAATAAATTTGTATTATCTTTATCTCTATTTTGTGATCTTGCTTATTATATTAGGCTCTCCCTAGTTATTAGGCATGAGTGTTCAGTCTTAGTGTATTATTATCCTTGATTTTATGTCATATGGACTAACAAAGGATTAATCTACATATTATTTACTCTTTGAAAACCTAAGGTATAATACCAATACTCTGAGGAGGGATCATGTTTGATGTATTTCTCCCCACCTAAGTGATTGTGGAGGTGTAAGTAGAAATAGTATGATAGTAGCCCTGAGTGCCTTGAATGTGCTTGAGACTAGAAATCTAGGTAATCTGAGATTTAGAATTTGTAAATGGTAATATGTAGAAATAGGGTAGAATAGGGATTATTAACATTAATTTTAACTTGTTCTGAGTTTAAATGTGTATTTTCAATATAATTTCCATCGAGTGGTTAGAGAGATAAAATCCATGTATCTATACTATTTTTATGTTTTTGCATGTGATAAAAGAGGTATAGGCTAACCTTATGAATTTATTATATTCAAAATATATTTTCTTGGGAAACAAAGAGGTAAATGATATTATCACCCTTTTTTGGACACTCGTAGCATGTGGCACTAATGTCCTTATTATGGTATTAGTGTCTAACTAATAGAACACTAAGAAAAAAGGCCTAGGAATAGGAAATGAGGGTTTAGGATTGATTCAAGGATAATAGGGATGCTTGTAGCCCACATAAAGGCTAAATAAGTGTGATAAGAATCTCTATTGTAGGTCTAGGGCTAATATAGGGATAGGTATTCTCAAAAAACACTCTTGGCACTCAAATAACTCTTTTAGGTTATTACACCATTAATTAGTAGAATCTATAAAAAGGACAAAGGGAAGTTTCTCTTTTTTTTTATTATTTGAATTTTTTAAAGAGATTATCTAAAAATCTTTCTATTATACTAGGAGATGACACAATACTTTTCCTTGAATCAATTTTGTAGGCTTAATTTTAATATCATATTCTTGTGCCTTGATTATCCAGTTGCCTCTCGTAGATCTTGGTTCATGTTGAGTCAGAATAGATTTGACTATTGTATTTGGCATCATCATAATGAAATTTAAATACAAAATATAATATTTAATTTTTTTTTATAGATTTTAGGACTGCATATGCATGCTTATCTTCTAGAAAATGTTTTAATTCATGTTATAACTCATGATATCAAAGGGAGATTCTATACCCTCATAATTTTCTAAAGCATTATGACTGAGAGAGTATGTTTTGAGGCAAAAAAATAAATTATGAACTTATTTTTAAAGTCTAGACTAACTAGAGTTAGCACACGAGTAATACCAATTTTTATCTTATAAAATGATTATTTTCCTTTGTTATTCCATTTGGAGGGTTTCAATTTCATAATATCAATAATGTTCCTAGTGATTTATTTAAAATTAGTAACAAATATTCTTAAGAAATTCACTTTCCCAAAGAATGAATATATACCTAGTTTACTAGTCTATAAATATAATTTTTGAATTACTTCAACTCTCTATGGATTAATATTGATTCATTATTTGGATACAGAATGCTCGAGAAGTTTACCTTCTATTAATCCAATAATATAATTTCTAGGGTTAATATAAATAAAATGTATTTGATATAATACTTTCTTGAGGTTTTTTTCAGATACAGTAAAAACACTATTAGATCATCTAAATATACCACAATTATCTTGTTCTTTAGATATTTAAAAGTGAGATCCATATCTCTCTATAATGTATCCCCTACATTGATCAAGACAAATGACATTTATCTATATGTAAAATTCCTACATGGGGTTGTGAAATTTATTTTATATTAATCTTATTTATCAACCTCAATCTGATTATAACCCAAAAAACCATCCAACATCGAGAGCATTTCTAAACCTTTAACTACTTGAATAACTTGATCCATGATGAAAAATGGATAATTATCCTTTATAGGACCCTATTTAAAATTCTTAAAGTCTACACAAATTTTTATTTCTCCATTCTTTTTATTAACTGAGATAATATTAACAATTCAAGTTGAATGGTAAATAGGGAAAATGATCCATGTTTTCAACATTTTCTAAATTAATGCATTTTTTTATTGTAATATTTGGATTATATTATGTTTAATTTTTTTTAAATGGTTTTACATAAGTATGGATAGTAATAACATGTTTTATTTCTTTCAAATTAAAATACGTGAGATCTTCATATGAATATACAAGATTGTTAATGTATTTTTAAAGCAAAATGGTGAATTTTATCTTTTCTTTTGGTGAACAATATTTTCCAATGTTAACCAACCTAGGTTGTTCTTCAGAGCCAATGTTTACTTCCTAATAACTTTTCGAATCAAGATAATACTTTGCATCTTCTTTTTGATTAAATTGTCATGTTTGTCAAAAAATATCTTTCAATGAGACTAAAAATTTAGATTTTTTTTCTTTTTATTTTGATTACCCCATCTTGTTCTTGTTCTTTGGAAACAAATTATTTCAAAATTTGTGAATAAGATTCTCTATATGATGAATCACTACTTTTAAAATATAGGTTTCTAAAAATATTATATTTTTTTAGAAAATATATGATCTATTGGTCATCATTGAATACAACTAATTTTTTATTTGTATGGCACATTTAATTAATACACAAGTTTAATCATATATTTTTCATTACCAAATTTTGAGTAAGGAATGAAAAATTAAGTTGATACTATAAGTGTATCTTATTTGGAGTTATTTTCTCTTAGGATAACATGAATAGATAATGATTCAAAAGTTTTAATGTCATGCTACACTTTGTTTTTGTAATGCCTCAAGTAGTCATTTTTCATATGATATTAGCCTTTGATATATTTCACAACCAATTCCAATCACCCAAAACTTTTAGATTTCTAAAACTATTTTCTCTTTTACAACCTGTAATCCAAGTTGGAGTGCTTCATATTATACTATAGTGTTATTAAACTCAAACTACAATTTGTAAAAGAAGTAGAATATTTAATTGCTTAGGGATATCATAATGATTCCATCACCAAATCCTTTTTTAAGAACAAATACATCAAATTCCATCATTTAGACCTCATTGGGATTAGTTTCAATGATTTATAGCATATCCAGATCTTTTTAGGACATCCACAAATAATTTCCTATACTTACATCTTCATATAATATATCTTCCCTTAGATCATCTAATTTTATACAATGTATTTAATTTTAAGTTCTCATTCAAGTTTCAATCCTTAGACTGGAATCATTTCATGTGACAAATTTAACTAAATTTCACCACCAATTTCTTCATAAAAGTTTCTATGTAAGAGAATTTCATAGGCTATAGGGATATCAGCTACTAGAATGCTAATCTCAATCCTTTTTTGAGTAAAATATACAAAGGTAAATTGGGTATCTTTGATTTGGATAACAAGTGGAACTTGTTTTTATTCAATTTAATAACACTAACCAAATGTCTTTGTGTAGGTTAGGCCAAGAGCATGAACAACTTCGGTAGGCATTACATTATCTAAGGCTCTTGTGTTAATTATGTAATTACTGAGTTTACATCCCTTGAGGAATAAGGAAATGTAAAAAGAATCAAGTTTATTGGACTTATAAGTCATATCAACCATTGAGTTTATTAGATTGGAAGAAGGTAGGGTATCTAATATTCCTTTGACATTGGCCTTCTTTTGAGTAGGATTTTATCTTTTGATAAATTATACTAGAATATCTAATTGATCTAAATATACTCTTAAATATGCAGCTTATGACATCTAAATTTTAGTCTTGTTAACATGTTCAATTATATCAAAAGTAGGTAAACTAGTAGAAAAATAACATTCCATAGACTAAGATATATTACAATTATTATTGATAGAAAGAGTGTTTTTTTGGATAACTAGTAGTAATATTCAAGGTGGACTCACTTGATTTAGTTATTGGTTGATTTTTTCATCTAAATAAGAGGTGGTGTTCCTCATGGAAGAATAAATTTATAGATTCTTCTTGCCTATAATTTTGTTGCTTTTTTAGATTTTGATCTCTTATGAAGGTTACAAATGATTAAATATTCATGACTTCAACATTATCTTTATAATCATCTTCATCTGAATTATATTCTAGGAATGCCTTTGTGGAGTCACCACCAAGTTATTCAGTTTCACGCAATTGAGGATCTTGATTTTCTAATTCATTTTATTCTTCAATCTCTTCATATCCAAATATTTATTCTATTTCAAAAATTACATTGATAGGTGGTTTTTTATTTTTTTGAGGAGGAGCTTCTAGTTCAAGATTTTATAGAGGAGCTTGTAATCAAGGATGATCTATTTGAAAAGGCACATTTTTTCTTCTTGGGATGTCTTGATGAGGAGATGGGATGGTTTTTTGAGGAAATTGCTTTTCAAAATATATTATATCATTATCCATATTTTTAGAAGTTATTTTATTGAAGATTGACCTAAAATCTAAATTTTACCTTTAGATGATTCCTTCTTTAGTTTTCTAGCCATTATCATATCATATTTGACATCAATAGCTAATGTTTGATATATAGTCAAATTATCTACTCTAGATATCTCAATTGATAACTTAGTTCTGGAAATTGAGAATTAAAAAATAAGTACTTATAATTCTCATATGTTAGTTTGGTAGTTGTTGGTATTCTATGTATTATTTTATTTCATATAGCTAGGACATATCTCATATGTTCGTATGTTTCTTTCTTCATCTAAGTGGGTTGAGCTTATAATGCTTGTGAATATTTTGATGGTTTGAATATATTTTCAAACTAGGTTCCATGTTATTCCAATTGGATATTTTCCTTGGAGGAAGATGATAGAGCCAATTTGCTACTCCATTCTAGAGAGTTTCAACAAATAATTACATTATGACATCCTGATGTTCAATTCTTAAAATTACACATGCTACAGAGAAATCAACAATATTTTAATTTATATGTTATTTACCATTACTTAAAAATGTGGGAAAATTATTTTTTAATCCTTTCAGAAGTTCATGTAGCTGTCCCAAAACCAATGGGCTAATTATGCTATGCTAAGGTAAAGCCATGGTTGAAAATACTGCATATAGTGGTATAACAATGTCTAGTAAGATAAGATCTTGATAAAAAAATTATTATTGATTATAAATATTTACATTTATTAAGAGTTGTGGGAAGACTAACTAGTCTTTTAAGTTTGCACTTTTTCTTAGGATTCAATTTAAAATAAGTGTTTTCTTGCAGATGATAAAAATGATCAATTTCACCGTTTGATTTACTAGCTCTAATGAATCATTTTTTTGCCAAATTTTTATTGTTGATGAGGAGCTGGTGTAAATTGAAGAATTTTATGAGATGTTTTATTTGTTAAACTATACATGTAGCTACTAATCTATCTCTTTGTACTAAAATAACATGATCTTATTCATCTTTTAATACCTCAAAAACTTTACAAAAATGTGATAAACTAGTTCTATTGTCCCATGCAAATTTTCTATAATATGATGAAATATCTTATTGTGTTTGACTTAACTAATCAATATTCAATTTAATAACTAGTGTTTGGACTTCTTGAATGGTCTTTAGAAATAATTATTATTTATGAAAGTCTTTGAGTAGCTATATGAACCTCTCTTTGTGCTTATCTTTTTACTTACCGTTTTGAAACAATCTCAACATTTCATTGGGCAATGGAAGCATGATATTCCTATGTGTTTATTACCACAGTGACAATATTAAATTAAGAAGAACTCATTTTACTATCCAAAGTTAGTTGTGAATACTTGAAGAAAGGTATTCCTCTATAATTTCTATTCATTTCAAACCAAATTGATAATTAGGATTTTGAATAGCTAAAATATTCATAAACATAATCTACTAGTTTCAGGCTACTTATGAAACTCTATGGACTTATCTACATGAAATAATGATTTTTTATCCCTCAACACGATTCAATTATTGATTCAAAATTCCTATAATAATATGAAACTAAGTCTAATTATGTAGATTTCTCAAAATATATTTCAGGTTGATAGAGTGGTCCTTGAGTTGATGGTAAAATCATATGAACTAATATGTCAAAATGTGGGTTGCACGAGTGTTATAGAAGCATACCCCATAGTGGGCACAAAAAAATTTGGTTTGAAAAATTTTAGAAAGAAAAAACATATGTTTCTCATCAACATTCATGGGACTAATTCCCTCTTCTATTAACAAGTGGAGCTACCTTTATTGAAAACCAAAATAACTACAGTAAAGGGAAAATATTTATAGAAAAATTGGTGTTTTATGTGAAATAGTAATTTTGAATAGAAATTAAGAAGAAGCTAAATAAAATAACATGTATAGAGAGAAAGGGAAAATAATTATGTCTTAGAAAAGTAGAAAGAGTAGAAAATACAAATAAGCCAATATTAGAAACCTATTGGAAATGCCAGAGAAATAGGTAATCTCTCTAAAATGTAACTTTTATCATTCAATGGATAGGAAATACATATATGTGTTTATAATAACACATAACATACACCAAAGTAATTAAATATAACTAATAATAGAATATGACTATCACTTTTTATTTCCTTGTAAAAAGAGAAAAAATACTATTTTAATCCACCAAGGGTTCACCAAAATGGAAATAGTCGATATATATTTCAAAAAATAAATGCTACAATATAATATCTAAATTATGAATAATTTATAAAAATTTAAATACTATTTTGAAATCAAATATTCAAATACAACTAAATCATATAGCATACATAATATATGAAAAAATCTTGAATACATAGTTTGCAAAATCTCTTTGTATTGATCTTTGTTGAGTTGTTGATACAATATACTATTTATAAAGTATAGCCAAAACTTTCAAGATCAATAACCTATACATATTATCCCTTAACTCATCTTTATATGTTTTAATGGGTGGTTACATTATGTAACCACATTTTTTTCTTGGTAACTATCTCATCTTTCTCTTTTTCTATTATATCAATTTTGGTTTTGGGTGAAGGCTCAAGAATAAATTTAGAGTCTTGAAAAGAAGGTAGAGACAAGGAGATATAAAGTTGAGTGGAATATGGAAGAAAAAATGAAGAATTATATGCATGAAACCATTGAGTAATGTTTTCTACTAATGTTTGTGACTAAAAAAGATTATCAAAAGGAACATCTTCGAGTATAGAAATTCTCAGAGAACAAGAATGTTTTAGTCTTAACATTTTTATTTTCATCTTCATATACCTAGGAGCTGGAGTAGATACCATAATAGGCTAAAATTCAATCTATGTTTCTTTTTTTGTAGTATCTTTACCTTCATTGGCTAGTTATGACATTTCAAACTCTGATTGTTGTTGCTTATGAAAGCTTCTCATTTC
The DNA here is from genome assembly GCA_037957365.1 of Torreya grandis. Taxonomy (NCBI): domain Eukaryota; kingdom Viridiplantae; phylum Streptophyta; class Pinopsida; order Cupressales; family Taxaceae; genus Torreya; species Torreya grandis. The sequence continues at coordinate 204,864 of JARHVA010008025.1, read as the reverse complement.
CTTTTATTTTGTTGGTAGTGGAAATATTGCATTATAAACATTGACTCCATTATTTTTCAACCATTTCAAAGTTATATTAAGCACATGCTAACTTATACTTATGAAATAATTTGATTCCTTTTTTCTCCAATCAACCTTTAGGAGTGGTTTTGATTTATTTTTCTCTTTCTTGAAAATAAGATCCAATGTGTCTTCATCATTGATTATCTTGTTTAAGAATTTCATAATGCCAAATACAATGACCTATTTTATTGTGAACTATGAGTAATACCTAATTCTCAGGTCTCTTTCATCATCACAATCTAACTAATAGTCTTCAAAATGAGGCACATGCTAATATGGGGAACCAAGAATGCTTGTCACTAAACCTTTTATATCAAATAAAGGACTACTATCAAATGTCTTGATATTAACATGTGTCATCTCTTCCTCCACAAAGTTTTATTTAGTCAATGATGCACATGTATACCTACCTATTGAGATAGGAAATTTTACTGTAGTTTTATGTTTATTATCTAGAAACTTATGAGTTTTAATGGTTTTCTTACCAAATCCATCAAATCCCACATGTTGTCAACATATATAGGGAGCATGTATGGTGTTAAATCATACCCAAAAATCCATATATAACTAACAGTGAAAATTTGGATGAACCAAGATCCCCATTTAGCATTCTTTATGGATGTTTATACAAATATGCTCAAGTTATAGGGATTTATTTCAAACATTTGAATTGCATATTTTAGGAATGCATCATTTACTCATCAAAAGTGATGAGCACATTATTTTAGATTAAGTTGAGGATATAATTCATATATTTGTATAGATTTTATGTCTCCTACCTACTTCAATCCACTATAAAATATTATTTTGGAATTACATGCATAGGGTAAGAAGACATGTCAAATTTGGAAGTTGTATGGAATTCCATCAGCTACTTATGGATTTCATCACTTATGAGTTTACCATTATTTATACACTAATTATTTTGGTGAATAATTCATATATACATATACATACATGTTTATAAGTTTCTTATAGCTAGATTCCCCACTACTCTATTTAAGAGTGTGATTATATCATTGAATTCATTAATGAACTTAAACGTAGAAAGATTCTTGAAAAGTATAGTTGTATGTTTAGGTTTTTTTAGCCATTTATTTTTTACCAACTTTTCAAAATAATTGGTGTTATATTCCCATAATTTTTGAGTAGAAGTAGGATTTAAATCAACAAAATATTCTCTTTCTATAAATTGTATTAGTTTGTCAATATGTTCTCATGATAGACATACAACACATTATCTTTTAGGATTAAATTTTTTTATTTTATTAGGATGATAGTGCTCATATATAGAAAAATAAGTTATGGATACTTTACTAAAGTTAGAAATGTAGTTTCATGTGACAACCCACTGTCATGAATACTTTATCCAAAATTTATCTTATGGACGGCATTGAGTCTGTTATAAAATTATTCCAAGTCAAATTTCCCCAAATTAGGATATCTTATATTTTAAATTTTTAATCCAAATTAGATGGATGAATAAAACCTTGAAGTTGGTATTTCATTTTTGATCTTTATTCACCTTGTGGGAATTTTTTTGGAGTAGTTTTCTTAGGATTACCCTTAATGAGCATCTTAAATGTTGACATCTAGAAATAAACACCATATAAGTGAAAACACCACACTTCAATACCCTTGATAAGGTTTAACTACTAAATAAATCAATCAAAAACATGTTTCCATAAAAAACTACACCTAAATCCATCAGAGTCCGATATGGTTACTTGTAGAGGTATCAAGCTCTGGGGGACATGTTAGCATTACTATTAGGTTATAAAGGTTGTGAAATCACACTTATTAGGGTTTGAGGGTTGTGTTTTCACACCAATTAGGTTTTTATAGGTCTACTATCAATATTATCAAGGCCCAATAAAGATGCAAGTAAATCGATTAGGATTTGAATCATTTGTGAACAGAGTAGTTGGTACCTGATTAAGATGTGAGCAAAGGGGGCAAGATCTGATAAGGTTGTCTAAAAAATAGTTATTTTCAAAGGATAATTAGAGAAATAATTTATGGTTTATTCAAGATTTTATATTTCAATAGAACATAGAAATAAATCTCATAACACTTTGTAGACAATAGTAATAAGAGATATAAAATTAAGGTTTTCATTTGTAAATAAAAATAGGAAAGGACTAATCTTTCTAATCTCATTATAAAAGTATGAACCATGGAATATTGATTGGGAAGATCTTATATTTTTATATGAATGTAATGGATGAATGGAAGATGAGGTAGATGTAAATGGAATGTAAAAGAGGAGGGTGATAAACTGACAATAGGATGTGTATGATAATTAAGTTGGATGGTTAAAACTAAAATTCAAATAGCTCCACATGTGTAGAGGATTAAGTTGTATTAATTAATTAAATACTAGGGTTGGCCTTTAAATAGTTCAAGATTTAGGAGTTTTTTTAAAGAGGTTAGGATCCATAGGTTATGTTGGTAAATAATTCAAGCTTTATGGGTTAAATCAATAATAGAATCAAACTCAAGGGTGATATTGACACACCTATGAGGTTCTAATAGGAGTGTTAATAGGCATCTCATAATCATCAATTTTCTTGCATTAATATTAGGACCCAAGGGTAATGTTGGTAAGTCTCTCAGATTCTATAGGTTGTGTTTATATTCCTTGCATGATTTGAGGGGGTCATTATCACCATTTTAATTTTGTAAAAGGAAAACCCAAAGAACTAGAAAATTTTATAAACCATTTTTCATAAGTTTATCTTGAGAATTAATTTTCTCATTAAAATAAATATTAAATTTGATCAAATTGACATTGACTAGATTTGTATTTTTTACCATTGATCAAAAATTGGTACAACACATCTTGAAGATACAAGCTGATAATAAAAAAGAATATTTTAACAAAGCAAAGATGTAATTTAAGAAATATAGGAGGAATACATTATCTTTTAAAATGATAATGAGATGGCTAAAAATAATATAGGGAACCTAGTTCAATTTAGTAAGTCAATAATTGAAAATTATTTTAGTAGCTTGATCAGTCTTAAATAGGGTTTTAAGAGAAAATAAGAGGAATATAGGTTGATAAAATTAGGAAACAAGGATAAAATTGAAACTAAAAACAAATAAGAATATTTGGAAATAAAAAGTATGGAGAACATGAAAATGGTGTTGAAGCACATTGTTGATACTTAGAATGATGCCCTTATTGGCATTTCTAGTCAGGTGGTTAGTTTTTTAGTTGTTGCTCTTTATTTGTTTAACTATTTAGAGTTGCTTTAGTTGTTTTTGGGTTATTTCTATACTAATATTGATTTACTATTGTTGATTTTGATGGACTAGCCTTTTAGGTTCTTATCTAGTTATTATGGATGGTTTGCTTGACTTTTGTAATAGGGTGGGGTTCTTGTAAAACCACCATTTATAGATAATTAAAAAATGTGCATCTTCCACCTAAAACATATGATAACCCAATATATGGTATTATTGGTACACTTATAGTCATCTCACCATAATTCCCTATGATTAAATCTAATAATATTAAGATTTTCTATGATGATTTAGATCTCGATGAACTATTCATAAGAGCTTATGTCAATAAGAAACCTATAAACAATGTCATGTTTGACAATGCATGGAGTGAGAATGTGTGCATAATTACACTAATCAAAAAACTTGTATACACATAATAGTATTTAAAACATACTACATTATTAGTTAAAGGATTCAATGGAAGGATACATAACACTCTTGGGCACATTATGTTACCTCTTTAGGTTAGCTAAAATATAGTTACTACACTATTTTTTAGTTTTACCAAGAACAAAGGTATTTAACATGTTTTTATGATGCCTTTGGATACAAAATATCTATGAATTACCATCTATAGTGCATTGATGTATCAAATATATACATTGAAATAAGGTAGTTATTATTTCAAGCATTCAATATAAATACCCTCTTTAGCTAGTGGTATCTCCTCCTCCACCCACTCCACCATCATAGTTTTTTGTTACACATATTTAGGAGAATTATGTAGAGTTAGTTATTAAACCTATGTAAGATATTTTCATACACTTATCTCATAAGAGAGTAGGTGATTCTCCTAGGCAACTAATTTTAAAATAGTCATCACATCAGGGAGTTATTCAAGGCTCATAGAGGCCATTATATAGTATACCAAATACTAAGCTAACACCAAATATAGTTCAAAATGTTACACAATGAACATAAGCATACATACATCATCCTACTACACAATTGACCCCATAGAGTCCTCCATATTTTATAATTATTCATCATGCATGTAAACCTATGAGTGATGATGATTTCTACATTACAAAATTTGACTCCTTTTCAAATTTTGATACACCTATATCTATTAATTTTTTCTCATAATATGTGATACATGTACCATATGATATATGAACTTCCCACAATTATCTCATTGATGGTATCATTGGTTAGTATTTTTCAAATTTCAAAATAAATTCAAAAATTCAAAAAACAAATAATTAAAAAACATTCAAATATTTGAAAAAAATAATTAGGACATAAGAATGACATGATTTATAGATTACACTATTTATATATGTGTAGTCACTAAAAATAACATTTAATGCTAAAACAATGCACTTGTGACCACTTGTTATGAACACTTAGCCTATGCTTAATTTAATGGTTTTAAACAATTATTCCTCTACTTCTTTATGGAATACCCTCTATCCTTACGTGATTTTGATAATGAGCATTCATATTTTCATTTACAAGCATCCTAAACTCACTATTAGACTTATTCACACTTCTAGTTTAGTTGTATTTGCTCCTTAGACAAGGCCACTCTTTCAAGGCAATCCTACTTGCTATTACTATCTAAAGTCACTATTTTTGTCCTCCCACCAAACAATGGCTAATTAACCAAATTGAAATTCACATAATGAGTATCTCACATTTTTTTCATGTCCCATATGATAAAATCTAAAAAATACCACTATTTAAACATCATTTCATATTCATTTATTCACTAGATGGTAAGAGGATTCTATATTATAAACACCAAAATTATTCTAACTTCACTTTGAAATGAAAACACCCATTCTTTGCAATTATAAGTCCATACAATTGAAGTAGACCTGAGCTAAGGCTTAATACACCTCTAATGTCATAAGTTATTATTGAAGCACATAATTACAATATGATTGCACCAAAATATATCATTGCGTTAGTATTTCATACACATCACTATAATATGGGAGAATTACATGGAGTTTGATCCCTCTTCAGAGTATTGGTATGTAGGAAATGGTCAACATAAAGGTTATTGATTCAAGCACAACTTCAACCCCCTTTTCCATGTTTATTGAATTTATTCCTTCTTGTTATTAAACTAGGGTTCTTAGTGAAAAATAAGGTACACAATAGCTCATGTAATGAATCAAATATATCTAATCATACACATCCGACCTATGGTGAAGGTGCATTGATTTTAATTCACATAGAGGAAAAAAACCTAATGGATGCCAACACACACTTCAAATAACAAAACACCATAACCTTGACTAAATAACATGATCTTGTCCTAGATTCAAATGGATTTATGTTCCTAATTCAGAGTGACCTCATGCAATCCCAAAAGTGATCACACAATCTCTCTTATAGTCCATCAGATCTTAGTTTGAGCTAAGTTATTCTTCTTTAGTACTTTTCCCTTTTAACATATTTTTATAAATAACAAGTTCCAAATTAGTCATGTGTAAATATTGAATATTTTATACATTCTAATTTTAATTGATAATTTATCATAATTATATTAACACTTTATTAATCCCTAATTTTGATAAAACATATTGGTAAACCCATCAATCTATTAAATATTTTAAACCCTAACCATCAATGTTGCTAGGGTTTATTTCCTTATATTTTTCCAAATGTTTTATTAGGGTTTTCAAATTTGATAAATTTTTTGTTAACAATAATCTTCCAAGTTTCTTCTTTCATATTTTATTCAATATAATAAAGTTATTTCTACCTCTTTTAGAAAAAGTTCCAGACTAAGTGGTACTCAAGATGAGCATACCCAAATTTATTCTAATAAGAGACATAAGATAGATAATAATATGGTATATTAGGGCCTTCACATATATTGAACAAGCTAAATATTTAGAATTTCATGACAATACTTAAGAGCATGAAAAATATAATCAAGATAATGTTGACTCTCAATATGAGAATCACGATGTAGTTCCACCTATTAATGATGAACAACAATAAATTTGTACATCACCTTTTTTTAGCACACATTTTATTCCTAATTTGCAATCCCTTATGTAAAACATTGCAACTCTATAGATAAAGGTGTTACATATAGATCAAAGTTCTTGAAACATATTTAGGCACTTTATTCATAAAATTTACTATATACTCTATTGGCTTAACATATTTCTTCTTATCCATTACCACTAGGCTTTATGACACCTAAGATTACATAGAATTATGGAACAGGTAACTCCAAGAAGCTTTCAAGATAATCTCATGTACCATGTTTGGATTATGTGTCAAATTATATATTTTCAACCAAGTTGTTTCCTAGGATTTTAAAAGAGTATGCAATAAGATGGTTTTATGATTCATTATATCTATTAGTTAATGCATTAAATCCTTTGGTAGATTTATCCCTTGCACAATTTTCAATTAACATAAGTGAAATGATTTCATATTCTTAGAGTACTCAATTAAAACATGAAACCAACAAGTCTATAAAAAATTATGTATTATAGTATAATATCATGTTATCCAAATGATGAATCATATGATAAATAAAAAATTGAAATAAATATTTAAACATAGTGTGCTTCCACCTCTAAATGAATTTATTATGTATAATAAGTTTATACCATTAAAAATTTTATGTCACAAAATTAAGGAAATAGAGGTTGAGTTTTTGGTAATGAATAAAATAAAGTTTACAACCAACCTAATTTCTAATTTTCATGCAAATAATTTGAGTAATACACCATAAACAGTGAGTACAAGTGAAAATAAGAGTGGTCAAAATACAATAGTGAATGAAATTTTATATCCTACTCCACGTATTATGTTATCCACTACTCTAAGGAGACAATTTAGCAACTTACCAAAATCCCCCTTCAAGGTGTTAAATTTTTTATTGGAATGCCATCTCAAATCATTGGCTCCCATTAGAGAGGTTGATGTGAGTAAACCTATTCCAAAATATTTGATCAAAATTATTTTATTATTTTAATTGAGCACCAAGGCATAGTACCAAGATATTTATAAATTTGAGACATAAGATAAATGATCTGATATATGATAACATCATTGATGTGGGTAAATCTTGTGATAGTAGAAAGGCAAAACCAACAATGAAGATATTTAGTGATCATTTACCTAAGAATATAGGTCAATAAACATAAATAAATCATTAGTGCATTACATATATAATGCACACCCTTTATATACAATTAGATCCATAAATCAATCCTAACTCAGAGAAGATAGACCCTTCTTACACTTTCAATTGGGCATACATTAGATAATAAAGAACACGACCAATATGTGGATCCAATATATCCAATTAGGGGATCTCTTACCACAAAAATAATACTATGGAGGGTTTTAAATCCTCCAGTCAAGTAAAATTATGGAATAACCCTAACTAATCCCTATGTTTTTATATTCACTATATTAATAACAAGTAAATAAAATAAATCTAATCTGGTGCTCATCAAATATTGTAACATAATATGGGGGTTAGTAAAAAATTAAAAATAATCATTCATAAGATAATCTCAATTAATCTATGTATAAGTAAGACCCTTAATGCATGGAGAAGAAGATTAATATTATTTAAAATCCAATACTTATGCTACTTCTATCTACTAAAGAGAGGAGTAAAGTTAGAGAATACTTACCTAAAATATGAATCCATCGAGACTCAATCTCTTCCTTAGCCAAATGGGCTTTATAAGAGGTTATTTTGGTTTTTAAGTATCACTAAGAAAATACAAGACATCTAAGACTTATCCACAAGACTAGATTATCTATGTAGAGACCCCAAGCTAATACTCCTCAAGTATAATGGTAGAAGAGTAGATTGTAAAGAAGCACAAATGAATTATTACTCTTGATGTCTCTATAAGAAAGGAAAAATGATATTGTATATATAGGTAGATTTAATAATAAACCCTTTTAAAAGTTTTGGTCGACAGGGTTGACGTAGTCAGCCTAGTATCATTATTAAAAAACACTCACTAGGTCACATGTTAGGTAGACCAAGAGCTGACCTAGACCCTAAATGAGTTTCAACAATAAGAGTACAAGGCTGACCCAATTGACCTAGTAATGTAAACTATTAAAAGGGGTGTTATGTTAGGAAAAGGGGTATGAAAGGTAATAAAAGACTGAAGGAGTGTGAGAAAGAGGAGAAATCACTTAGGGTAATATTTTATTATATGGTTGGATTGGTAATAAGTGGAAATAAAGGACAAAAATCCTAGGAAGCACCAATGGTCTACCCACCCCTTTCTCAGTGCATGCCTTAATGCGTGCACTCAGAGATATTGAGACTCAATGGTTTCCTCTAAGATAGAAAGCATCAATAATGATAAATTTGAAAATGTTATGTGTATGCATATGCCCCACTCAAATCTCATCACATGTCACTAAGGTGCAACAGGGGATGGTGCTTTGAGAAAGAACATAGTAACACACAGTGTTGAGGCTAAAAAAAAGTTGTCATATTTTAAATAAATAATAACTAAAGTTAAATGACTAAAAGGGAAAAAGCTAAAAATTAAATATGTGTGTGTACCTTGACTTACATTTATTTATGGATGGTTGTCTACTATGTTTGTATTTTTTATTTTGGAGGGTACAAAGACTATTTTTGATAAACCTAAGAATGCAAAACTAAAGATAAAAAACAAATAAATGTATAGAAGCCAAGATAACTAGTGCTTTGTGGATAAGATGTACTTATAAATTTGGAAAATGGGGGTGACAAGTACTATATTAGACCAAATGACCAGGCCAAAATTTAGAGTAAATTGTGTAACCAAAAATCCAAGGCTACTAAAGATCAACAAACTCAAATTTTAACTAAAACTTAAGTAAGAAAGGAAAACTCATGAACTCAAACCAAGGATACATGTCAAAAATATGGTAATAAAACATCAATGTAAATGTAGTAACAATCCTTACTTAAATAAAGATGGGAAAGTAAAAAATGGTAAAAAAACATTGATGAGTGATAAGTAATAATTCTAACTCAATCATCAATGGAAAAGGGTGCATAAAAGGGAAAACAACATTAATGAGTGAGAAATAACAATCTAGCCTCACTCAACAATGGAAAATTACATGAAAGTAGAAACATACATAGGTGTCCACAAAAAGGGGTAGTACACCGCTGATAAATGGTAAAAATAAATCAAGTCATATCTAGAAATGTAGAAACATGGTGTAAACAAAGTAATCCATAGTTACTCAAACATGTTGTATTTCTCTAAGGATAGATAACACTAAAACAAAGTAGTGCTTGCATGTTTTTAAGATGTGAAAAAGATGAAAGTATAGAAGAGGGAAAATAGATTTATAATCACAAATGCCTATTAAGTGGGAAATGTAATAGGTGGAGGGGATAATGAAGGAAAAACCAAGGTAGAGGAACTCTTTATCAAATTCAAGACACTCAAATTAGGTTTATCAAAACAAGAGGACTTTAAAACTTAAGGAATCTAAAGAAATTATTATAGCCACACAAGTTTTAGGTCAACAAATGAAGTATGTAGATCATCCCATTAAGACTATATGCATTAAAAAGTAAAATGGATCTACCTTCCCATAATATGTCCCTGAATCTTCATAACCCCTTAAGAAAATATCAATATCCTACAAAGATTGGGTACTTATGTGAGAAAGTAGGTATCACCATGGAGTTTTTTAAATTATCCTATTCCAATCTAATGGTATAATTCACCCCAATGGATATTGGTTATATTGTGAGGCTAACTATGGAGTTTGAGCTTCACTTATAAATAGGAGATGTGCTTCTAATCACATCTTTTGGTATTATTTTGACTTTTGAGATTTGTATGTTACCTTTTGTAAATCATTTCCTTTTATTTCAAATGATTTGGTTGTTAACTCTATTGATGGATTTTTCTATTCCTTCTCCATACAGATTTGGAAAACCAAACATGGGTGCTAAAGATGACTTTGATTTAAATAATTAGGACTTATTTTCTAAGAAAGATAACTATAGAGAGCATGGCATCTAAGAGTCTCGTAAATATAGGTGAAATAAAAGTTCTATATTGAATTAGACATTGTTTTATCTAATGTGGGGTGAAAAGAAATGAAATCAAGAGGAATGAAACATGAAACAATTTTAATTACTTTAAATTGAAAAAATGTCATAAAGGGTAAAAAATGGTAAAATAATAGTAAAGTGTGATTTTTTATCATAATAATAATGAAAATAGATGAAAACATTCTAACATATACTTTTGTGAAAAATTCCATCTACCAAAAGAAGCAAAATCTAAATCTGAGAACAAAGGATTGAGAAATCATAACCATTGCAAAACACATTCTAAAAAAGGAATGAAAAAATGATGATTTTATGAGGAAGGTCAGGTCCTATCCATAGTATTAAAATATAAATCATAAAATAAAAACCCATGAGAGTGCACAAATCATTATAAAAAAAGTAAATGAGATAAGAAAAAGATGGTATTTGTGAGGAGGGCTAGGTCTTATCCATGGTCTTACATTGCCACTCATAAAATAGAAACCCAAGGGTATAAAAAAAAGTGTAAAAAGTGTGACAACAAAGAGGATAAAATAACATCATGAGGAACATAGAGTCTTATCCATGGTTTTACAATGCAACTCATAAGAAAAGGGGAAACCAAAAGACCAAAAAGGAAAGACTAAAATTTGTGAAAGTAGAGAAGTGCTACAGAGGGTAACACCCATGCAAATAACATGTAATTGTTTAAAGATATATATAATATATAAATCATGAAAATAAGGAAAGGATTAGGCAAAATACTTCTTTAGGAATTGTACATCAGTGGGCACTTTGAAAATATGACCTTCATTGGTTTGAAGGTGATAGGTACTTGGACCAAGAATATCTATAACTAAATAAGGGTCCCACCATTTTTGGGCATATTTACCTTCTTTGTCATGAGTGTAGTATAATTTAAGGATAAGATCACCAATATTAAATGTGTGAACTTTAAGATATTTTTTTATTTTATTTGGTAATGCATTCCTTTTATTAGTGCTTATATTCCAAACTATAAATATGGCATTCATCAAAAAGATTGAGAACATGAAGGTGAGACTCAAGTAATTATTTATCAAGTATGATACCATGAAGAGATAAATAGAGAGAGGGAATCTCAACTTCTAATGGAAGGACTAATTAAAAACTATAGACTAGAGAGACTTATATTGCCCTAGTGGCAGTATGAATTCTAGTTCAATAGGCCAAAATAGCAGGATAAATATGAAGGTGTCAATCCATGTGAGTTTCATAAATTATCTTTTGGATAATTTAATTAAGAATTTTTTTGGTTTCCTTAGCTTGGCCATTAAATTATCAATGATATGGTGTGGATAATTTGTGTTTCATTTTAAATTTAATACAAAGTTATTTGACATCTTTTTTTTTGAAATTACCACCATTGTCTAAAATGATAGTATGAGGGACACCAAAGTGGTAAATAATTTGATTATGGATGAATTTGGATATTTTGGTACCTATGACATTAAAAAGAGGCATAACATCAACCCATTTTTTAAAATATTCTATGGATGTGATTATAAAGACATGCCCTTCTTGAGATTGAGGTAATTTACCTATAGATGTAATCCCCACATGGAGAATGGATAGGGAGATTCAACAATTTGATTCTTAGTTAGAGGTGAATGAATTAAATAATCATAAAGTTGAAAAAGAGTGCATTTTTTAAAAAATTAAATGGCATACTTTTGAATAGTAATCCAAAAGTATCCCATATGTAGGAATTTGTCGGCTATAGCACATCCGCTATAATGGCCACCCTAAATGACCCCATGTGATTGTTTAAGAAGAGGAGGAACATCATATTTCATAACACAATAGATCAAGGTACCTTCATCATTGTGATAGTAAAGTATATTATATCGAAATACATATTTAAAATGTTGTTTATGAATGCAAGTATTTTCATAGGAGTCTAAGTTGGGAGGATAAGTTTTATGTTCTAAAAATTGTATAATGTCCTTATACTATGGGCTTTATCAAATTGTGATAACCTCAATATGATAGATAAGTGAATATCATGGTTGAATATAGGATCAATATGCTTATTTGGATAATAAAATAAGGATTTTAAAGAACTTGTTAATAATGAAAAAGATATGTTGAAGAAGCAAGGGAATCAAAAATAGAATTTTGATCTCAAAGGATGGGATTGATGGTGAAAAATGAAATCTTTGGCAAGAGTAGTTGAAATTTGATGATAAGTAATGAGAATTTATATTTTTCATTGGTAATAACCATTGAATTGGTATAAAATGAGCTAAGAATCACCTAAATAATGTGTGTATAGGATATCTAGATCAAGATCAACTTTCATTCCTAAGATTAGAGCTTCATACTCTGCCATGTTTTTAGTGACATCAAATGTTAATGGGAAATCTAAAGCGATGATTTTTATAAGAGGATTGGTAATAATTTAACTTTCCCTATCTCCTTAAAGTAATTATCACCATCAAAGTGAAGGGTCCAAGTATCCTCATGTAAGACTACATTAATTTTAAGAAGTTATTCGATAACTACTTTTGGTTTAGTAGTATCAGTGAGGATAGCAAATTCATCAATATTAATATCTTCTAGATTATTAGTTAAGTTATGGAAGTAATCCTTAAGAGATATGGCTTGGTTAATACGTTCAATATAGATAATATTTTCATCAATAATATTATCTTAAAGGTGATTAGTATAAGGTATCAAAGCTATAATAAGTTGATCAACAATGATTTATCATTTGATAGCTTTTTGAGTGACAATTTGGAGATAAAATTACATAAGGAGAACCATCCATTTGCCAATTCTATCTCTGAGAAGAAAATATTTGGATAATATGTGATGAAGGGGGTTGAAATGAATGATGACATAAGTGATCTGGTATAACATGTAATGTCAAATCTTTTTAGCTATAAAATATATGGTGAAGAAATCATGTTCAACTTTTGTGTAATGTTTCTCATAATCAATGAGGCCTTGGCTAATATAGTAGATGGCATGCTCTCTTCTCATATCATATTTTTGGGAAATAACTTCCCCAATTGATATGGGTGCCAAAGAAGTATATACGATTAAAGGTCAATCATTTGAAGGATGATAAAGATTAGGTGGGTTAATCAATGATTCTTTTATGTTATCAAAGGATTTTGATAAGGGTCCATCCATTTTTAATAATTACCTTTATTAAAAAGAGAATTGAAAGAGTGGATATGATAATCCATTTCAAGTATGAATCATCTAGTTGCCCCAAGTTTGCAGAGATAACTATGAATGTTTAAAATGGATTAAGGGATGGACATGTTGATGATAACAATAATTTTAGTAGGGTCAACATTGATGATACAAGGGGAGACTAATAATCCTAATCATTTTCTAGATATGACACCAAAGACACATTTATAATGATTTAGTTTCACTTTTTATTTAAGAATATGGTCAAAGATGATGGTGACATTAGAAATATGAGTCTTGTGACTTTTAGACTTAACAATGAGGTCATCCACATAGGTTTATACAATTTTTTGGATAATATAATGAAATATATGAGTCATCACTCATTGATAAGTGTCTCTGGCATTTTTTAGATTTAAGAGAATTTTATCATTGCAATATGTACCCCATTCTATGGTGAAAGTTGTCTTATGTTGGTCCTTGGGAATAATGTAAATTTGATTGTAGCCCAAGAATCCATCCATAAGAGAACATTTTGTAACCAATTTTGGAATCAATAATGGAATATATTTAAGGTAAAGGCAAATTTTCCTTGGGAGAAGAAATATTAATATTATGGAAATCAATGTAGATATGAATGACTATAGTGACCTTTTTTTGAATGAGAACTATGTTAGAAACCCACTTGGAATAATCCACTAGTTTGATAAACATAACATCAATAAATTTGATAATTTATTTGTGACATAAGCTGTAAATTTTTGTTACTTTTGATGCATAGGTTTAGCATCAAGATAAGTGATGACATTATACACCACAATGCTAGTATCAATACTAGGCATGTCCTTATAGTACCAAGCAAAGATCTCATGATATTTATTAAAAAATAACCTAAATTTATCATGTTTAGTATGTGATATATCATGAGAAACTATAATTGGTTGAGGACATGATGGAGTACCATATTTAATGTGAGTAGTTTCTTCAATAAGCATATCATTAACATCTTGGAAGTAGTAAGGTGAATTAGGTAAAGAAGAAAATGGATTAGCTTTAGGATCAATGTTAGCAATGAAGTTGTTAAAACAAGGGTATTTTTTTTCAATTCCCATGTTTTTGATGTTGCCAAGGAAGTTAAGTTCCTAAAGCATGAAGTAATTCAACAATAGTTTCAATGTTAGGCAAAGTGGGAAGAGGACCATAATACTCAAAATCTACATTGAGATTAATAATTTGGTTACCATGGTAATCATATTAAGAATGTATCTGATGGACATCAATGGACTTGGCATCTAATGTAATCTTAGGAGTAGGAGAAGAACATGGATTACATAGAATTAGTGTGTTTTTAGTTTCTTTGATGGGGGAGGGATTTGATGGAATGATGGGATGTGTAGGTGGTAAAGAAGATGTAGAAGTTTTTGGAGGTTTAAAAGGTATTATTTGTTCTACCACACAAGAAGCATCATGAAGTAGAGAATTAACAAGAGGCACATGACCTTTGAGATCTAATTTATGATCTATATAAATAGTATCCACATCTTGGGTGAAAGAATGTATTTGAGTTAAGTTTTCTTGATAATAGTGAAAATCTAAATATCTATATTGAGCTTGGGTCATTATGTAGTTATCATCATAGGTTGGAGAAATGGTACATAAAGGTGAAATACCAATGTTACTAAATCTACATGGACACATGATGTGAGGATCTTAGAATAATTTGGCCAGTCCATAATCATTGTAGGTTAATGTATATTTTGATAAAGAAGGCTCTTGAACATTACATGGAGGGTTAAAATTAGTGACCTCATTAATGAGAGGAATAGTGTGATTATAAGGTAATAAATAGGAAGAGGCCACTCTAAAATATAAGGAGGTAACTTAGTAGTGTTGTAAGTCATTAGGTTCATCATCATATTAATTATCAAGAATGACTTGTAAGTTAGGATTGATGTTTAAGAACTTAGGTAAGGGAGCACTATTTATGGTAGGAATGTGATATTGAGAATTGGGACTAAGAAGTTGAATACTCCAAGGGTTAGGATCAGCCTCATGCTTAGACATTTTTTTGTTACATAAGAATTTGATGCATTGGATACCATAAGAAGCAATGGCCCTAATTATATGAGTCTAAGGGTGACCAAGAAATATGTTATAAGATAAGGGAAAATCAAGGACCATAAGTTTAGTTTAAATAGTCTTATGTCTGATTATTAGGAGAAGCCAAATGTAACCAAGTGGATTTTAATTAGTTTTATCAAATCCATAATAGGTAAGGTGGGTTTGCTTGAGATGATACTTATTATAACTGAGATGTTAGATGAGCCACAAATATTTCACATCAATACCAAAGCCTTCGTCAACTAACAATTTATAGATAAGGGTAGTATTAATGGCTATTTTTAAAAATAGTGGTAGATCATCAAAATGAAAAATGAATTCATCATTAATCATGTCCTCTTCAATAAATTCAATAGAAGACATAGAATAAGGACAAATGGTTTCAATTATATGCACATTGGTTGGTTGAGAAACCATAGTGGGTGGTTCTTCATCTATAGAATATGGATATTTGATTTCTTGTAATTGTTGCATAAGGATTTTTTTTGATGATAAGGGGAATTAAAATATAACTCCATAAGTGGATTTTGTCAAGGCATGAAGTTATTCCAAAAATTTCCAATGGGATTAAGAAGAAGAGCCAGAGTGAGGTTTAGAAGGTAAGGTAGATTTTGAAGGGATAAAAGTTGTTGGGGGTTTAGAAGGAGGAGGTGGTTCTTCTTGGGATTTTTAAGCTACATTAGTGGTTATAAAATCTTTGAAAATTTGTTCCTATAAAGATGGTTTCTTAGGTTTTGTGATAAGATCTTTGTGGGATAGATTGTGATGATAATTGACCTTAGCTACATTAACATATTGAGAATTCTTGTAATATTGGTCATAATAAACATCAATAGAAAAAATATCCTTTGTATTTTATTGATTATTAGCTGTGGGAAAATATTTTTGGTTGTTAGAGTAAGAAGATCTGGAAACTTTTCATTTTTTATAAGTGGTATTGTACTCTTGGTGATGAAGGTTGATCATGGCTTTATGATTAAAAGAATCACCAAGCATGTAGGAGATAACAAATTTAGTAAAACTTATAGAAGATTCATGGGAATGACTAATGTCAGCATGGAACCAACAAAATTGGTTAGGGTCATACCATTTAGGAGGATTATTAGGATAAGTAAAAGGTATAGAGGGTGGTAATATTTATTTCATTTGTTGCATATTGAGTGGTATGTGAGAAGATGAGGGAGAGTTAGTTTTTGAAACTCTTGGATCATTTTGAGAAGGATTGTCAATGTTGGCATTATTATAAGTTTGAAAAGATACTTTAAGGAATTTGGTATTAGGTTCAAATTGATTCATGTTGAAGTCTTGAAGTTTAGCATGGTCAAGAGCTTTGTTAAGTGTTTGGGGAGAAAAATTTTAAACCTTATATTGAAAAGGATTTAAAGTAGTTATAAAGAGTTAAAAAAAATTATCTTTAGTCATGATATGGTTGGTTTTATGGGCTAGATATTTCCATTGTTTGATAAAATCATGAGTTTATTTGGTGGGAGATTGTTTGGAATTGATGAAATAGCTAAGAAAATTTATCATTATGTTGAAATTATTTAACTAAAGGATTGAATAAATCCTCAAGTTTCCAAATGGAATGTTGTGGAAGTTGGTTATACCATTATAATACATCTCTAGTGAGGATTTTAACTAGAAGATTAGTTGTGGCAAAAGTATTAATTTGAATCCACTTTTTGTAAATATTATTAAAGGCTTTAAGAAAAGATATAGGGTCTTTAGTCCCATCATACTTGATAGTTGGAGATATCTTACAAATATTAATAGGCACAATTAAGGGAGCTAAAGGATCATTTTGGATGTTTTGAAGCATTTTTAAATTCATTATAGGTTAAGGAATAACATTTCCTGAGGCATCTCTAAGAGGTGGAGGAATAAAATTTAGATTGGATTTAGGATTGATAACCAGAGGTTGATTAGCCATATCGATCAAATGACATTGTAGTTGCATCATTTTAGACATGTTAGAAGTTTTCATTATGTTCATTTGTTGTATGACTCATACAAGAAGTTGATTCATATAAATTGGTGGGGTTGTGTTTTTAAGAGAGCTCCTTGAATTGGTATTAGGGGGAGGGTTATTAGAAGATGGGTTATTTTTGAGATTATTAGATAAAGTTATCTTAATTTCTCTCACATTTTTTTTAAGGGATTAAAGATGAGAATTATCATGATAAGTATACAAAGGATCAGATCCACCTACTTTGTCTTGGGTTGTGCTTTGAACCATGTTACAATCCACAAATGAAGGAGGGGAAGAGGTACTCGAAGAGTGAGGGTTCTCTTAGGAGGAAAAGAGAGGGAGAAATGAACATCCCTTGTAGTATTTAAATGGATTTAGGTTTTCCAATAATATTTTGATAGGGGAATTCATGATAACTTGAGAAAAATGAACAAAATGCTAAGGAAAATAAAAAACTGAGTTGGATAGACAAGATTGGTAATTGAGTATAGAGTCAACTAGGTCGACCTAGAACTACAAACAAGGAAAAATGGAGTCTGATAAGAGTACAAAGTCAACTCGATCGACCTATTACTACTCTCTAACTGGGAAAGAGATATAGAGTCAATTGGGTTGACTTAGTACTGTAGGCAAGGGAAAAAATAGTTTGTGAGAGACCATGTCCAACAAAATGATAGTGTATTAAAAAGAAGGAAAAATATTGAAATATACTTTAAAAGCAAGAAATTAAAGTAAACATGTAAGCAATTGGATCAATGAGGATGATCCAATTAAGGAACATATAAAAAAATCTTGTACCAACAATGGATAATGCATGTTTTTACAATATAACATATAATGAACATAGAGCAAGCTATCGCCTTGAAAAAAAAATGCTAACTAAGTGCTCATCCTGAATGTTGTAAGATTATTATAAAGTGTTAACTTAATTGCTATAGGGAAGTTAGCTAAAAGTAGGTAACTAGAAAGTAATATATGGATTGTTTTAGGATGTTAAGTCTTAAATGGATCTATGTTGGTAATGGTGATGACTTGGTATTGGGGCCTACCCATCACTTCACAATTATATAGTGATAAGGGTGTCAAGTGATTTTCCAATATATACCATTAACCATGTGTTTATATATGGCTAGAAAATCAAATTGGCTTCCCCATTGGTGATCAAATCTAGGTAGGCAGGCCTTGGGTAGATAAATGTTTAAATGTATCTTAAAATTATGTGATTTGGTAGTGTGTGCAAGAAACAGAAAAATAGTTCAAGTAGATGGTATATTGAAAAACCACCTAATTATACTATGTGATCTACTCTAACCATACAAACAAATAAAAGTGAAAGTGTGAAGTAATTACTAGCATGTATTTGTTAATTCCCAAATTAGAACATAGTACAGAGTTAGTTTAGATAATAGTGTATGTATATATTATAGAATAGAGTTGATAGTATCTCTATTGTACTACTAGAGCAAGAGTCTTTAAGAACTATGTTGACATAGATGACCTAGTCTTTTAGACATAAGATATAATAGAGAAATAGGCTGACCAAGTCTACCTAATTTGATATATGATGTTAGTTTTAAATACTACAAATTATGAAAAATAGAAATGTAAGGAAGAACTAAAATGTGTGTGTGTGTGTGAGAGAGAGAGAGAAGAACCTTGGTTGGTTGGAAGATACTGAGGAATGTGAGGATTTTGTTGAAGTGTCTAAAATGTTACATACATTTCTTCAAATTATGTCAACTAGGTTGACCTAGTTATGTAATCACCTATTTGTTGAAGCCTATACAGATGATTATATTGGCATGGTCAACCTAGTATGTTTTATGAAAGCTGTCTGGAATACTATACCATCTTGGTCAACCTTGTATGTTTTTTAGAGTTGAAAAAGTGCATTGTGATGACCTACTTAACTCATTAGAATATTTGTAAGTGAATAATATTATTATGTCAAACTATTCAATCCAGTAACCTATATCTGTTGAAGACTTGCATGCAAAGAGTATAGTCATTTTGATGTGAATGTGTGTTAAACATGTGCACAAAAGTTAGAAACTATACTAACCTTATTGGTCTAGTATCATAAATATAAAAAAATAATAAATAAAATGATAAAAAAATGAAAAACATGAAATAAAACTTGAAAAGGTTATATTCATGTTGGATTCACTAGAATGTATGGAATTAGAAATGCATCAGATCCATAAATTGATCCTAACTCAAAGAAGATAGATCCTACTTACACTTCCAATTAGGGATAGATTAGATAATTAGAAACATGACCAATATGTGTATCCACTAGACATAATTCGGGGATATATTTACACAATAATATTATCAAGTGTTCCAAATATTTCAGTCAAGGAAAACTATGCAATAACTCTAACTAATCCCTACACTTTCATATTCACTATACTAATAACAAGTAAAGTAAAGAAATCTAATCTAGTGCTCACCAGAGCTTGTGGCACAATATGGGGATTAGTAAACAAATTAAAATAAGAATGAATAAGATAATATCAATTAAGTTATGTATGAGTAATACCCTTAATACAAGTAGAAGAAGAGTAATATTGTTTAAAATCAAATACATATGCTAATTATATCTACTAAAGAGAGGAACAAAATTAGAGAATACTTACCTAAAAGATGAACCTATCGAGACTCAATATCTCCCTTGGAAAAAGGGGATTTCAAATAGGTTTTTATGGTTTTTAAGGATCAATAAGAATGTCTAAAGCATCCAAGAATTCTCCATAAGACTAGATTCTTTAATTAGAAACCCTAAGCTAAGACTCCTCAAGTAAAATGGTGGAAGAGCAGATTGTAAAGAAGTGAAAATGAATAATAACTCTTGATGTTTCTATAAGAATGGAAAAAAATATCTTGTATATATAGGTGGATTTAATCCTAAACCCTTCCAAAAATTTTAGTCTATAGGGTCGACCCAATCAAACTAGTATCATTATTGATAAAAACTCACTAGGTCACATGCTAGATTAGCCAAGAGTTGACCTAAACCCTAAATGAGTTTCACCAATAAGATTACAAGGTTAACCCAATAAACCTAGTAATATAAACTATCAAAAGGAGTGTTACATTAAGAAAATGGATATGAAAGGTTGTAAAATACTGGAGAATGTGCAAAAGAGGAGAAATAGCTTAAGGAATTTTTTTGGAGCTAGTTGGATTGGTAATAAGGGGAAATAAGGGACAATAATCCTAAAAAATACCAATGGTCTACCCACCCCTTTCCTGGTTCACCCCTTAATGTGTGAACTCAAAGAGATTAAGACTCAATGAATTATTTTAGGATAGACAATATTGATAATTGATCAAATTGAAAATATTGTGTTCACACATACACACACACACACACACACACACACACACACACACACACACACACACACACACACACACACACACACACACACACACACACACACACACACACACACACACACACACACACACACACACACACACACACACACACGCACACACGCACGCACACACATGCACACACACACATACGCACATGCACACGCACACGCACACGCATGCACATGCACACGCACACACACACGCATGCGCGCGCACGCACGCGCACACACACACACACACACACACACACACACACACACACACACACACACACACACACACACACACACACACACACACACACA
Organism: Torreya grandis; assembly: GCA_037957365.1. Lineage (NCBI taxonomy): Eukaryota > Viridiplantae > Streptophyta > Pinopsida > Cupressales > Taxaceae > Torreya > Torreya grandis. The sequence continues at coordinate 183,551 of JARHVA010008025.1, read as the reverse complement.
CACACACACACACACACACACACACACACGCATGCATGCATGCACACACGCACGCATGCACACACACATGCACATGCACATGCACACACACATGCACATGCACACACACACACACACATGCACACACATGCACATGCATGCACACACACACACACACACACACACACACTTACATATATATTTAAAATTATGAAAACATAAAATATTCCAAAGAAATCTAAAAATCAAGACCTATGCATGATATGTGTAATTCATTTACATCAATTAATTTCTACTTCAATATATGCAATACTTATTTATATCTAGTTTGATATCAAACATGATTCGCAAGTGTACTAATTGAGTTACATAATGTATAGGCTGTATATTTTGTATGTAGTTGTAGGTGGTGATATTGTCCTAGACCCAAAAAAAATAAATAGATAAAATAACTATCTCTTAGATATAAACACACTATGCTTTTATCTGATTTTAGTGTAATTCTTGCAATAAACACAGACTCTAATTTCCAAGATAAAAAATAGTCATAGGCCTTTTATAAATTTTGTACATAATAACAAGTTCATTGTGGCCATATTTTATTCATATTTTATCACTTATGATTATCTCTTTTATTCCTACTAAAATACAATACATATACACATCTTTACATATTTACTCACTTTCACATTGCCAACTTACTAAATATGTGAGTTTCTAAATGCACTAATTTTACAAATTACCTATGTAAATCAACTTTACTTATTCATGCTTTATTATATGTTTGTTTCTTTGCTTCATGATTTGTGTGTATTCATTACTTTATATTAAATACATCATGTCCTTATTTTTGGTTTTAAGCCTTACCACATGATTTTATGTTTATGAGTGACATTTTAAAATGTCCTTTTTATGCATCCACTTGGCCTTATTTCATGTTTTATGTCTTTTCGCATGTGTTATTTGTGTATGCATCATGCCCACGACTCTTATTTGTTATTATTTGCTCATTTTATGATGTCATGATTGATATCATGCATCTCTATATTTTTTTGATTCCATGATTAATATCATGCATCTTCCTTGATTAATTCTATTTAAGTTTTAACTACTCAATTTTGATCATTTATTCACTGTGTGCCTAACTATTGACAACTATCTCAATACAACACTATATATGATTGGTTATACATGTACCATAAATTACTACTTTTATTAGATTATCAATATAATGCCATGATCTCCAACTTTATCATTAATACTCCATATTTCAATATTTCTATACCACCATTTGCATAACTTTTTTAGTTTGGAGTTAAGTTATTGTACATGCTTCACAACTCACCTCAAAAGATGAAGAATACATAGTTAGTTATCTTAGAGACTATGCTGAAACACTTAACTACATAAATAAAAATATATAGTAATTACTCAAATTATCATACTGCATACTCATTTTTTTCCCAAAAATCATATTCAAATGATACCACACCACTTGGACAACAATAAAAGCTATCATTTTCCAAAATAAAACAATTTCCTCCTAGATGTCAAAAATAACATTTTATAGATTTCTCTAGATTATATTCAATCTAAAAAATAGTTTATAGTATTGTTTATAAACATTTTTTTATATTTATACATAAATTATCATATATTTTACTTAGATTGGGGGCATCATGTATAGCATGTGTTCTAGAGTTTTACATAGGTTTACTCACAAATTCAATTGGTATTACTCAATTATCAAAATCAATATACTCATATATTAGTTTTACTTTCTTGCTTCATTTTTGAACCAATTTCCATAGAAGGATTTGTAATTCATGTCATTATCTATGTTGTATACACTAGATTCAAATTATACTAATTTTTCACTAGAAATTATTCTTATTTTGTTTGAGTGGTTGGTTCATATTTTTACACTAATTTTACACTGGAATGGTCTATTATAATTCATATTGGGATTCCAAGATACTATAATGACCTGAATTATGTGATGATGGACTAAACTGCATCTTGAGATCTTACAAACATTTTCCTATGAATGAGGTTTTGGGTAGGCACAATACAATCTAAGTGTTTAAATGAAAAAAAATAACCAAGGGTTATACCCCTTCCAACCACTATTTTATACTTGAAAATGAAAGGGTTCATGTACATGAAAAGGTGTATTCATTTCTTATTATTTTATCTATAATATTATTATCTTTAATTTTAGATTTTTAACCTTAGGATTGATTTATACATGTTTCATTGAAGTTTTTCAGGAAGCACAATTCAGTGTGAGATCTATATCTAAGCCTCTTTAATACATGTAACCTCAAGTATAAATCTCTTTAATTTATTCTAGTACTTTCACTTTGATACATTACTAAAGTAAAATGGGGGTAAATTTAGTCACTATAATTAACATTTAATGCTAAAATTATGCACTTCTGACCACTCATTATGTACACTCAGCCTATGCTCAATTCCATAAATTTTTAATGTTATTCCTCTACTTATATGAAAATGACCCTCTACCCTTAGGTAGTTTTGATACTAAACATTACTATTCTTATTTCAAAGCAACTTAAATTCACTATTATATTTATTTACACTTTCAATTTAAATGTCTATGCTCCTTAGATAAGGTCACTCATTCGAGACAATCCCAGTTGCTGGTAGTATTTGAAGTCATTAGTTTCATCCTCTTACATAAAAAAACTAATTTATATAATTAAAATTCACCTAATAGGTTGTTCCACATATTTCACAAATCCCATTTAAGGAAATCCACAAAATATTGCTATATAAGCATGTTTTATATTCATTTATTCATTAGATGTAAAGAGGCTTTTATATTACAAACAAAAAAATTATTCTAACTACACATTGAAAGGAAAACATATATTCTTCGCAATCAAGAATCCATATAACCCAAATAACCTTTGACTAAGTCTGAATGTATCTCCAAGTTCACAATTCATTATCAAAGCACATAATTACACCATGATTGCATTAACATACAATATTACACCACTATTTCATACACACCACCATATCACAGGAAAACTAATTGGAGTTTGATCCCTATTAATAGTATTGGTATATAGTCATCACTCAACATATGGGGATTAGGGTTTAATCATGAATTTAACCCCTAACCTATTTTTCCCCATTTTTTGCATTTGTTCCTCCTTGTCATTGAGATAGGGTTCCAAGTAAATAAGAAAGCACACAACAAATCATGTAGAGAATCATATATATCCAATCACACATACATGACCTACAAGAAAAGGTTTTCTAATTTGAATTTGCATAGATGGTTAAAGCCCTAGTGGATGCCTATGCATTATTGAAATGAAATCATATGCCAATCTTATCTCAATAATGAGGCATTATCCATGGTTTAAATGGAGCCATGTTTGAGATTCATAATGATCTTACATAATCCCATGGACAATAACAAAATATTAATTATAATCTATTATATTTGAGTTCCAATTAATTAATTTTATTTATTACTTCCCATTTTAATATATTTTTATAAATAATAGGTTCTAAATTAATATTTTTAAAATATTATATATTTTATACATTCCTTTGTCATAGTTAGATTAACACTATCTTAGTCCCCAATTTTCTAAAACTATATATTATTTTTCACATGTTTGGTATGAATATTACTTTTCATACACATGTAGTTCATGTTTTATGATTGTGATGCATGACATATACATCATACATGGACACATAAATGTTAGACTCTCCTAGACCCAATGTTCATGCCAATATTGGAGCCATCTCATTACACAATTCACATCATTATAGGTTATATATTTCTATCCTTTTACCATGTTGTGATACATATATATCTTATTGTTTAACCCTTTTTAAAAATAATGATTAATTAGAATAATATTATCCTAATAAAATAATGAGTAAGCTACTCTAAAAATTAGGTCAATTATTTAATTTAGATTATACTAATATTTTGATAAGAAATAATGAATCTAAGCATATGCCAAATATGGAAAATACAAATTTCAATATTATGATAATAAAAATATGAATGAGAAATTATAATTATATTATACACTAATGCATAGGAAAATATGAGTAATTTAAGTGTAAAAATAGATTGTATTGTAATTATGATCCAGTCATTAGATTTTGAAAATTTAATTTCTATCATCATGGATATTTGCATTGACCTATAGACACTTGCATCAATGCTTTTATTTATGCTTCAATGCCTATATATTATATATAATATTGATTATTCATTGAAACTTCCAACTAGGTCTTTTTGGGTATTATATTGCCTTTAAAATTATGTATTCAAATCACATGCACATGCTTTATATATCAAAATATATATAAAACCCTAGATCATCCTCTTAGGTCTTGTCACCCTGACAAAATGGGTTAGTGGGATAATAAAAATAAGTTGACCTTAAGGATCCATATATCAATGATTTCTACCTACAAAGATAATACTATGAAGAGGGCCTTAGACATATGTAGTTCTCCTCTAAGTGTTGGTTTGTGTGTGAATAGTGGTGTAAAATGTTATATTAAAGTACATGTAATGATATATATTGTAACTTTAAAAATACTACTCATGGGATAGTCTTTGAATTATTTAGACCTTTAATATGACTACTCATATGACTGATATAGAAATATGGAATAATAGGGCAATAAAACTCAAATGTGTAATAGATTGAATGTGATTCAATAGGTGTCTGCTTGGTATTTCTATATGAATAATGTTTTATATATAAATTTTATTTATACCACCTATTTTTAAAATTTCCTCATGGTAGGGTTAATGAAATAGAATAGGTTGGCCCATAAATTTCAAAATATTTGTAAATTTGAGTGTTTAGAAGGCACAAACACTTGTATTTGAGGAAGGATAGTAGTGTTGACACTATTATTCAAGTCTAAATGCAACTATATAGGAGCATAGAAGGTTTTTAGAGCTATATAATTGAAACTGAAGGATATATATATTATATTTTAAGTGTAATATGTGCTACAAGTGATTTGGATAATCAAGATAATAGGGTCAAAATATAAGATAAATGTTTTAGCCTAGTGAGGTGGTGAATGCAAGCCTATCAAATGCTAGGAAGGTTAATAACTCAAGGGTAGAGTCTTGAGTGATGTTTTTCAAATGTAAAAGATTAATTTATAAATATATATTTAATCATATGCTTCTACTTCCCCTTTAATCTAGTAATGTATAAGGATGAAATTACTAGTTTATATAAAATAAATGCATACCATGGCGTGTACAACAAACCTTAATTTTCTTGAGACCCATTTAAATTTGTTATATGTGTATGACATGTAAACAAGAGCATGTTATATTTGTAATCAATGAATATAATCTAAAAATGATTAGTTGATATTTTCTTGAAATGAAAGACAGTTAGAAAGGAGTACACCTATGTGTTGATGCAACCATGTTACCCCTTGATAATTTGATTTGGTAATGATGCTTCCTAGATGAAGAATTATATAGAGGTTCATAAATGAACATTGAATATTTAGGGGAATTAGAGGGTGATCATGTTCCCCTAATATGATATAAGGTAGATTTGTGCCATGTCTATTGATAAAGTTAGATTCTCAAACATAAAAATCTAATGTATCGTACTCTAGTTAATATCACATGAGTCAAATGGTTTAACTATATCAACTCATAATAATATCACATAGTACCATGTCTGTCAAGATTACATAATCTAAATTTCACTAATCAAATAATCCAACCACTATAACATATAAAATCTCAAATGGTGTATCTTGTTAGAGTCAATGTATGAGTATTGGTATAATGTGAATAATGTATTTGTAATTTGGTACATTTTTAGGTCATATGCACCTCATATGTGTCCCAAGCTGAAGTATTTATCAAAATTTAACCTATGCTTTATAAAAATTTGAATAATATGTATCAAAAACATGAAAAAATCTATCCCAAACTTGTGACACATGTTTAGAATTTTATCCCATGTGTATATTTGAATCATGTAAATTGAATCAAATTATGCCTATTGTATTAATTTTATGTATGTGGAATCATGTCTCCATGACATGATACCACTGATATGACCCCCATTTTTAGATGAGTGGAATAAAAAATTGATAATCACCTTCTCTCAAAAGGATAAGATAACTATGTTGTGTTTGTGTGAATCATGTAGTAAATAATCATATAGTAGTGTCATGTTGAGGTAGTTATATTAATGAATACCAAAGTATGCATACATAACAAGATATGATATGCATGATGTGTATATGGAAATGTCTAAAAGATAATAATCTCAACAAAAATTCAAGTACACACACAAGAGTATTCAAATGTCACATAAAGAGGGGTCTTAGGATATTTCAAACAAGGGTCATGTTCAAATGTCACACACTTAAGGGGAGGACATATGAAAATTTACACACACCGAGTAAACAAAAAAGATTCAGGGCATTAGAGCTAATAAGTAATGAACATGTTTTAATGTTACACAAACAAGAAAAAATAGATAATAAGAAGCACACTCAAATGAGTCAAATTAAGAGATGAAGTAAATGAAATAGAAGAAACTATCATAAGCATGACATATTAGTCCTTGCATACACATGTTAACAAAATGTCATGTAGAATAACATATTAAGTACAATATGTATGATAAAAATATGAGTATAGGAATGTATAAATACCAGCGTATAAGTTTAATGTGATAATGGAAGTGATCATAAAATAATATAACCTATATCAATCATGATCATATAAAAGTAATATGCCTTTAACATAATGTGCCATGTGGGAAAAGGAAAGGTCCAACATCCACATGTTTATGTATAATGAATCTCATGTATTCTTGTATCATGTTCAAGTTCTTATGAAACATATATGTGTATAGAAATGATATGATATATACTAACATAAAGTAAACAACATATGTAACATCTAGTAAATATGTGAAATGCTATTTTTTTGAATTTTTGCTTTATTTGAAGGTTTTTGTATTTTCTTTAATATTTTATTTTTGTAATTGTTTTTGATATTTTCAAAAAGAGAGTGATAGATGATGATCCCATTTAAGGGATGCTCATAGGGTGATTTATACTCTATATATGGTAGAGTAAAGTAGTCATGCTACTAAAGATCATGTATATGTGATAAATATAGAAGTAGATAATACGTAATACTTCATTTATGCATCATAAGAATCTATAGTAATGAGGTAGTAATAAAAGGTGTAGTGGTTTGTGGAAACAATTGTTTAATGATTGATGATTTATTTGGTATAATATTGGGTATTTGTACCTATTGTAAAACATGGTGCTCAGTTTTAAATAACTAGCTAGGCCATGGATGTGTAAATGAGGTTCTCAAAGAGTTTATTGTAGATCTCTGATGTAATGGCCTCTTAAGTGTTGGTCACCTAAAAAAAGGATTGCCTATTACTTATCCTTTCATGCATGGTTAATATTAGTAGGTTGTATAATTAGTTTTTGTGGAATAAATTATTCTTACTACAATATAAATCCTATAAATTTTAATTACCCTATTGTTATGTATATATTTAAAATAGCCATGAATTGTGGAAGGTAATGCTTGAATATTATTATTTGATAGGTAAATATGGGTTGAAGGGAGCCAAACCTAGTAAAAAAGATAACAAATAAAAAAGTGAGATAAATAAACAAATCCTAAATGAGATAAGGGTGAATACCATGATGACCAACCTAACTTACACTAAACTTTAGCCAACAATTAGTTGATAGATAAAAATGGACCCAACCTAAAATGGGAAACAACAAAGTTATTCAAACTTAGAGTAAGTGACCAATTTATTGGTCACTAAATTTGCTTTTTGGTGACATTTACCTTTAGTGTGACTACCAATGAATTGTTCCTCATTATCTAGCTTCTTCCTTTTGAGATCCATGCAAGGGGATTATTTTATGATTTCCTAAAAAACTTGGGTATCCTCCTCATTATCCTTCTAGAAAGAGTCCTCTCTAGAGTTGTGAGTATCAAGAGTTTTACCATGATGAACCATAAATTTGTTAAGACCAAAAAACCTACTTAACCTCTCAAATTCTTCCAAAAATTCTCCACAAAGGATATTTTGGATTGAGAATTTGGTATGGAGTTTTTTGAGTGAATATGTGACACACTTTTTACCATCAATCCCTAGAGTGTATTTTCTTGTAGAAGTGAAATAAGGGCTTCCTAAATAAAATTTGTGACTTTTTTGTGCATGAGCTCTAGAAACCCCCAAGTATTTTCCTTTATTCTCCTCTTCAGAAGCTACGGATTGAAAAACCTCCACCTATAAATCCTCTTTATCACTATTAATATTAATATCCTCTAAAATATTATTGGACAAGACCAATTCCCTCATTTTGATCATCAAGAAAATGAGGCCCTAGTGGATAAGATCCATGGTAGGGTTCTTCTTGAAATTTAAAATAAAAACTTCCAAACATTGTAGTAGAAAGAAAGGGATACTAATGAGATGACCCTTGAAATGGTTCAAAATAAATAAATGATGCAAGTATAAAATGTTGTGTTTACCTTCCAAAGTGATATAATGCATTATTTGGAGACATACCTCTGACCATTTCCTTGGTAAATTAGAATGCATGTAACCTTTGTTGGACAAAGGTTTTGGCATGTATTTCTCCTTCTCTTTCCTGAAGAAAATATGCATGAGTTCCTCCTAGTGATTTTTGTCTTTGAATACCTTTACTTCATGGTATTCCATTCCTATTATCTCCCCAATTAGCTCCTCTATAATTTGAATTTTTAGCCCATTCATTCTCACCTCATAGTTATTCCAACTATATACAAAATCCATTGAGAGAGATGTATCGTGACCCACTAAATGTTCCATAAATGGGGTTATCCCTAATTTAACCATTTTATTCTAGAAATGATCATTTTTCTTAATGTCAGAATAATAAATTGGCTCAAAATGATCTCTATCTCTACCCATATTCACTTTCACTTTGTTTCTTTCTTTGCAGGTGTTCTAAAAAGCACTTGGTGGTTTTAGAGAACAAAATCATGTAGAGTAATAATAAGTCATTGTTAGAATAATGAATATTTAAGCTTACCTAAGGTTAATAGGGTAAGTTATTTATTACCAAGGGTTAATTTTATTTACCTAGGTTAATTTTTTGTACTTTTGAGAATCTCTCAGCAATATATTTGTTTGTAGTATGTGAAAACAAATAGTTTGTTTTCTTTATTTTGTAATCACAGCAAATAGTTTGTTGTCATAAAACAAACTATTTGTATTATAAATACTTTACAATCTATGAGAAAATAATGAGAGAATACAGATAATTTATAGGATTATCACCTATTTTTTAGGTGTGAGAAATTTATTTTATTATCTGATATTATTTGCAGGTTATTTGTTGTGGGTTCTTTCTCCTGGATTGATCATATGGATCTTGTGTATCTCCTGCTCATTCTTTCATGGTATCAGAGCTTGGATTTCCAAATGAAGATCTTCTTCCCTAAAAATTTTTAATCATTTTTCATCTATTAACACATTCAAAAACATTATTTTATTGATGTGTTATAGATATTTGTTATTCTCTCAAATTTTGGTTCTTGTTTACAAATTTTTTTTGGAAAATTTTGTACTTTATGCTTATTAATGACCATACAGATTTCCAAAATCAGAATTTTTTTCACAGGGGTGTAGAAAATCAAGTCAAGAATCCATTTCAACTTGAATTTTTTCATTTCATGCTAGCCATATAGATCTTTTATTCAAAAACTAGTTGATTGGTTCCTTTTGGCAGACTATAGTGCCTGTATATTTTTCTAATGTGGCAGATCGTATAGTCAACTTTTTCAAAATATGAGACCTATTTGTGAAAGCTGACTGTGCTAGATTTCATTCCATATAAATTAGTATAGATTTGAACTTGTCCATACAGTGTTTTGGAAGGTTACAATAGGAATTTAAAAAACTATTTTTAGTCTGCAACATAGCCATACAATTTCATCCATTTTGAACACCTTATACAGCATAAAATCAAAATCGGATAATTTTATGTGTTGGAATAATTCTCAAGATTTCATTTCTAGTTGAGAAGGATGGATTTGGAACAAGCCGTAATTCCTTTGGGCAGATCTAGTGGAGCCAATTTTGAATTTACTGAGAGGTGTTTTCCTTGGCCTGTGTTTATAGATTTCTCAAAAATTTCCCTGATCACCATGCCTTGCTAGAACAAGAGATTAATTATGATGAATCTAAATATTATTCAGCATTTATATCACATGTGTGAGTCATTTTGGCTTATTTTTTATTAATTTCTTAATTTTAGTGGTTTGAATGCAAGTCTCTAGCTCTAAAAGTACAAATTTGACTTTGCTAAAGTGGCTAGAGGTATTTTGTTAAAAAATTGTAGGGAGGAAGTCTTGGGGTAAAATCCCCCTACATTTTTTTTTGCATAAATCCATTCTTTTTACTTTTGTATGAGCTAAGGCTAAAAAAAATTTCATCGGGAGACGTTAAATTGTAACAGGAGGGGTGTTTTGAGGAAAAATGAATGTCTAGGTTGTTCTTGTCAACTTCATCATCTTCCTCAAGAATGGAATCCCAATTGTTTGAACCCATAAATTCTACAAATTACCATGTTTGGAAGCCAAAAATGCAACAAATTCAATCAAAGGGCTTATGGAGAATTTTTTTTGAAACAAAACCTGCAGCAATCACCACTGAAAAAGACAAATATGCATATGGTTGTAAGCAGGATGAGGCTCTTGGATTGATTTGCCTCAACGTCTCAGATAATCTTCAATTTCACATTGTAGATGCTACTATGCCAAAAGAGGTATGGGAAAAATTTAAAAACCTATTTGGAAAAGTTAATGAGTTTAAAATTTTGCAATTAGATGCAAATTTGAGTACTCTCTCTCCATCAAATTTCCTTTCAATAGATGAATTCTTGGAAAAATTCGAATTTATAAGGTCATAGTTGAAAGCTAGTGACAAGGATAAAAGTGATCAGGAGTGCATTTTCATGATTGTGTCAATGTTGAAAGGACCATATAGTGTTTTTTCCTTTGCCTTTTATACTGTGATGGATACATTAGGTGATGAATTCAAATGGCCTTCCTTTGAAGTTTTTTGTGAAAAATTGACTAGGGAGAAAACAAAATTAATGTCCTTAGATGCTCTACCTAGTCCTAGTCATGCTCTAGTTGCTAATTATTCTAAAGGAAAACCTTCACCTAAGTCTAAACAAAAGCAAGCACCTTTAAATAACCCTCCAGAGTCCACCATGCAAACATCTCATCATTCTAAATCTACTAAGACCAAAAAGTCCTTTAAGCATAAGAAGAAAACATTTGGTCCATGTAATTTTTGTGGTCGTCCTAATCATGATGAAAGTAGATGTTTTAAGAAGATGGAAGCATTAGAGGTAGTAGTCAGACAACACAAAATTTCCATTCTATCTCCATCTCCTTCTACTTCTCCTACAGGAAAAGGGAAAGCACTTCTAGCTAGGGCTATATCTTCATGTCATGATCAATGGATTTTTGACTCAGGTGCTTCTCACCATCTTACACATTCTAAGGATCTATTGTCTTCTCTTATAGATTGTATTATATCACATATTGTTATGGGTAACTCCTCACAGATTAAAGTTTTGGGATCTAGTACTATTGACAAATAGGATGGATGTTTTAACAATGTATTGCTTGTACCCCAAATCTCTTCTAATCTTCTCTCTATATATCAAATATGTAATTTTGGTACTAGTAAAACTATGGAGTTTACTTCAAATGATGTTGTAATAAGAGAATGTAATGATCCTAGTGAGATAGTTGCTATAGGTACAATAGACCATACTGCAAGACTCTATACTTTTGATAAGTTTGAGTCTTTTATGTCTTCTGGTTCTTCACTTATAGCACATGGTAATAATCTTACCAAATTTTGGCATGAGAGATTAGGAAATTTGAGTTATGGATATATGCAAAAAATGAGTACAAAACATCTTGTAAAAGGCCGTCCTAAGGTCTCATGTATTGATGGGGTGTGTCCTGGTTATCTAGTTGGTAAACAACACCAGGATCCATTTCCAATTGGTAAGGCCACATGTGCAAATGCACCCTTAGGATTGGTTCATAGTGATTTGATGACTTTTCCAACTCATTATTTTTCAGGGGCTAAATATGCACTCACATTCATTGTTGATTTCACTTGTAAAACTTGGGTATATTTTCTCAAGTTGAAAAGTGAAGTTTTTGAGACTTTTAAGGCTTTCAAAACCTTTGTTGAAAAACAATCATCTCTTCCTCTTAAGAAGATACGCACTGACAATGGGTGGGAATATGATAGTAATGCTTTCTATGATTTTTGTATTGAGCATGAGATACAACACCAGTTCACTATACCACACACTCCTCAACAAAATGGTGTAGCAGAGAGGAAGAATCAAACATTGAAAGAGATGGCTAATTGTATGATTCACTCTAAAAATTTGGGTCCACAATATTGGGATGAAGCTGTAAATTGTGAAAACTACATTCAAAACCATATGCCTCACAAAGTTATACAAAATATGACACTAGAAGAAGCTTGGTCTAGGATCAAGCATGATATTTCAAATTTTCGCATCTTTGGGAGTCAAGCATGGGCATTTGTTCTTGATGACAAATGTAAAGCATTGGAGAATAAAATCCAACCACTCATTTTTGTTGGTTATTGTGAAGATGTAAAAGCCTACCATCTTTTTCATCCTATCACACATGATGTGTTGTTTCGATGAGATGTTCAGGTTGATGAGCTACCCACTCCACAGGAGTGTACATCTAGTTCTTCTTCTCCCCATCCTTCTTCTACTAAGGATAGTGAGTATTTTCTATTGTTAATGAAAAATGATGTTGCACTTGTTCAACCACCACAACCATCTTCTTCACCACCTTTTCCCAAGTGGGCAAAGAGTACTCTATGGGCAGCTGGTTCTTTCATTGGTGATCCATCTAATTCTCATCACACTCACTCATAAACATCTAATGTTGCTCTTTTGGGACAATCTTGTACAGATGATCCAGTGTTGTTTTTTGAGGCCATTGGTATACTCGAGTGGGATGTTGCTATGTATGATGAGTATTCTTCATTGATGAAGAATGATACTTGGGATCTTGTCCCTCTTCTTAAGGGAAGAAAACTTATAAAATGTAAATGGGTCTATATGACCAAATATGTTACAAATGGATTAGTAGATAAGTACAAAGATAGATTAGTAGCTAAGGGTATTTCACAGGTTGAAGGGGTTGATTAGTCTAAGACCTTTGTCCCTGTAGCTAAGATGGATTATATTCGACTTGTACTCTCTCTTGCTGCTTCACATTCTTGGTCAATTTTTCATATGGATGTGAAGAGTGCTTTCTTGCATGGTGATCTCCATGAGGAGATCTATATGGAACAACATCTAGGATTTGTGTAGGACTCATCATTGGTTTGTAGACTCTGTCGTTCTCTTTATGGCCTCAAAAAAGCTCCTAGAGCTTGGTATGAGAAGATGGATAGTTTTATTTTGAGTTATGGTTTTATTAATTCTAAGTTAGATCATAATGTATACATCTTGAAGCAAGGTGAGGAGCTTGTCATATTGGTTTTATATGTTGATGATCTCATCCTCATTGGCAGTTCAGATTCCTTGATACATGACATCAAGGACAAGTTGGCAGATAGGTTTGTATGATAGATATAGGACTTCTACATTATTTCTTGGTCTTCAAGTTTTTAGGTCTTTTGAGGGCATCTCTATTGGACAAAAAAAGTATGTGATAGATATTCTTCATCGATTTGGCATGGCTGATTTTAAGCCTACCCCCACTCCATATCAGTCAGGTATTATGTTGTCTGCCACTTGTATGACTCATCTTGTTGATCCAACTTTGTATAGGCAACTTGTAGGTAGTCTATTATACTTGACTCATACCCATCCTGACATCATATTTTCTATGAACCTTGTCTCTTAGTTCTCGCATGAGCCTCATGAGAGTCATTGGCAAACAACCAAGCATATTTTGTGCTACATTTGGGGCACCACTCACTTTGGTATACATTACACACCATAGAGTTCTACACAACTTGTTGGATACATTAACTCTAATTAAGATAGTGATGTTGACACTCACAAGTCTACTTGTGGATTTTCTTTCACACTTGGTTCAGGTCTAGTTGCTTGGGCATGCAAAAATTAGACAGTTATTGCATTATTCTCTATTGAGGCTGAGTATCAAGGTGTTATCAAAGCTATTCAAGAGACACTTTGGCTTTAACAGTTACTTGGAGAGTTTGGTTTCACACAACAGGGTCCTACTACTCTTTGGTGTGACAACCAAAGTGATTTTGCTATTTCATGCAATCCTATTGAGCATCAACAAACAAAACACATTGAGATTCACATGTACTTCATTTGACATCTTATTTAGGATGAATTTCTTTCTTTGGAGTTTGTGCCTACATCTGAGTAGATTGCAGACATCTTCACTAAACCTTTGGCTTCTCCTCATTATCTTCAGTTGTGAGTGATGCTTGGGGTGAAGGAAGTTGTCCTTGGGGGGATTTCCCATGAAGTCCTTCCTTCTTTTATTTTTCATATATTTTGATTGGTTTGTACATGGGTACCTTATCAGGCCTAGTAGCTGGGATCAATAGTTGTTTGTCATTCTCCCTATGTTTTCCTTAAGGGAAGGTGTTAGAATAATGAATATTTAAGCTTACCTAAGGTTAATAGGGTAAGTTATTTATTACCTAGGGTTAATCTTATTTACCTAGGTTAATTTGTTTTATTGTTGAGAATCTCTCAACAATATATTTGTTCATAGTATGTGAAAACAAATAGTTTGTTTTCTCTATTTTGTAATCACAACAAATAGTTTGTTGTCATAAAACAAACTATTTGTATTATAAATACTTTACAATCTATGAGAAAATAATGAGAGATTAATGAGAGAATATAGAGAATTTATAGGATTATCACCTATTTTTTAGGTGTGAGAAATTTTTTTTATTCTCTGATATTATTTACAGGTTATTTGTTGTGGGTTCTTTCTCTTGGATTGATCATGTGGATCCTGTGTATCTCCTGCTCATTCTTTTCAGTCATGAGATAGGTGTAAGGGAATGATGACTAACCCTTGTGCCACTACTTGGAAAAAAATTATTTGCATGTATGGAAAGCCATATGCTTAACCCACAATCTAATATTAAAAAAAATTATTGTCATGACTTAAAATAGTAAGTCCCTTTTCATTCTTGATTATTTAGAAGATGTCATCCAAAAATTCACCATCATGCTAGGTGACATAATCACTTCTAAGGACCCCTATATTTTTAAGGCAATCAACTCCCTTATTTCCTTCTCTATATACATGATCAATAATAACTCCTTTGAAATAGTTGAGAAGGGATTTTTCATCGTTGATGATTCCTAAAATGTTATAAGAAGATGGGGATAGGCCCTTAAGATAATTAGTGATTTTCATTGAGTCCCCTTCAATATGAATAAATTGAGAACCTAGTTTGACCACCTCTTTAATGCTGCATAAGGCCACCAAATATTTCATTATATGTTTGGTTTAAATTCCAAATGACCCTACATAAGCCACTTTGATGTTTCCTAAAGAATCCCTAATCAAACCACCCACCCTAGCTAGACTAAGATTGCCCTTTGTTGGCATGTCAAAATTTAATTTGACCCATTGAGGAATGGGGAAGACCATTTGATGAGAGATATATCCATCCCTTTAGCTTGGGATTTACCTAGGATGACCAAATTGAGTTGTTTCAAAGTTGAGGAAGAAAGTGGGGATCTTGGCTAATCAAAGGTGTGGGTAGAGATTAACCAATTTTATTACATGAACACCTTGATCCTTTTGAAAGTAGACTTAGGTTGAGGTTGGAAACACTCAAATATGCAAGAATTCTTGGCTTTCTAGATACCTTAGAAAATATGGGGTGGGACCAGATTCCACTAGTGATTTAATGATGGTTCTTCCTAGGTGGGTTTCCATTAGGTAATTAAGTCTAGGATAGATCTTGGAAAAACCCACAAAATGGTAGACTCACTAAAGAATCACTAAAAAATAGTTGACCTGAATAGGCAAAAAAGAAAGAGATGTTCCAGTAATTCTGTTACCTATTTGTAAAGAGAGCATTTATTAGGGATAGTTAAATGTCTTTTGATTAGATTATCCACTGTTAATATCTTATTTTGACTTGCCAACCAATATATGACATTGATTTTAGGGATGAGTTTTTTTATCCAGAGAAGTTTCCAATTGAAATCCTCCACATCCAAATTCATAGAGATAATAATTTTGAAATTCATCACGTAAATCCCTTTGGGATTATATTTCCAGACAAGTTTGTCATCTCTAGGAGCTTGATTGATATGAAGATATTTATTTAGAGTTTGGATCAGATGGGTTTGTTATTGGTCTAGCCTTAGTTTGTCTAAATTTTTCCATCACTCTCTCTCATTTCTAATTTCCCAATAATCTATTACTTTGAGCCCATAATTATTCTTGAAGAAAGATATCAATTTTGGGTCTTATAAAATGGATTCTAAAGGGGTCAAGATCTATGAATCAATAGAAAAATACACCATATTACCTCTTATAACATTCCATTTTATCTCTTTGTTAAGATGGTTATTTCCCACCTACAAAGCTTTCCGGAAAGTAAAACCATTATTAGAACATGGATCCTCTAAAAAATGTGATCCTTCCCTCAAGGAGAGGTATTTAGCCCTAATTATTTTAGTCCACTTTTTTCCTTTGCAACCACTCTCTAACCTTGATTCACTATTAGGGCTTGGCTCATGGTTGAAACCCTTCTTAGTCTCAGGCCTCCTAAGAAACTTATGTAGCAGGCATGATCTTAAGAAATGCATGGAAATATAAATTTATCTTTTAAACCTCTATAAATGAAAGTTTTTTGGATACTATCCACCTTGTTTGTAACAAATTTTTGAATGGAAAAACTGGACATGAAATAAATTTATTTACTCTAAATGGAATTATTAATAATTTAAACTTTATTAGCTTGAGTTAGGAGATTCCCTTTCTAACTAGCCAACTCCTTCTGAATCCTATCAATGAGGAGGATCCAAAAAGAAGGTTTCAATGAGCCCTCAAATAGAGGAACTCCAAAATAAGTAGAGAGTAAATTTATGATGTTACATTCAATCATCTTGGTGACTTTATATTAGAGAGTTGATAGAGCATTGATAAGGAAAAGAGAACTCATATTGAAATTCACACTTTGACCAAATACACCTTCATATATATCAAGGATATTCTTGAAACATCTAGCTTATAAAACCAAGGATTATCTCATAATAATTGTGTCATCAAAAAATTACTAATGAGTGACATGACTGGTATTAGGATCATAAGTAATTCCCTTGATAATGTTGGAAGATTTGGCTACACAAATAAGTCAACTTAAGGATTCTACCAAAATGATAAAAAGGTAAGGGCAAAGAGGATGGAAATATATTGACCCTCTACTAGATATAAATAAACATTTGGAAACCCTTTTAACTAAAAATAAGAATAAATGATTGTAAATACAAGAGGCAATTATTTTTTTAACCTGAGAATTAAACCTAGTTTTGCTTAGAATGTTGTCAAAGAATGACTTGGAAACCCTATCATAGGCTTTGTTCATATCAAGTTTTAGGAACATGAATTGATGATCTAAATGAGAAACTAAATGGATATATTCATGAATCTTAATGATCACATCAAACAATTTTCTATTAAAAATGAAATCTCCTTACTGCTCTGCTATTATTTTCTTGAGGACAAGCTGAATTTTAAGGGCAATACCTTTGGAATAAATAGTTTATAAAGTGGAGCACAAAATAGTGGGTCTAAATTATAATGAATTAGATGCATCTTGTTTCTTAGGGATTAGGACAATAAAAGTGTTGTTGAAGTCCCAAAGTGTGGATCCCATTTTGAAAAATTTAATAACTGCCAAATAGATGTCATGATTAATAGTGTCCCAAAAGACCCAAAAAAAGAAAGGAGGGAAGTCATCAGGCCTAATAGCCTTATCTCATTTTAAGGATAATACAATATCCTTGATATCTTATTCTAAAATGGGTTTGAGGGTTTAATCATTATCTTCTTGTGAAAGAACCCTACTAAATAGATTGACCATTTTATCCTCAAGACCATAATCCTGAGATGAAGAATGGGAAAGTAGAGATTTAAAAAAATTACCAAATATTGAGTCATTTCATCCTCCTTCGTGAACCAAGTTCCATCTTCACCTTGAATCTCCATAATGAGATTTCATTCCTAGTTTCTAGATACAGAGGTGTGGAAAAATTTAGTGTTTCTATCTCCTTCTTTAAGCCATGAATTTCTACATCTTTGTCACCAATACATTTCTTCTTTTGCCTCTATATTGTGAAATCTAATAAAGAGTTCCTCTTCCTTCATGTGGAGTTAAATAGAATATCCTATGTATAAAATTTATAGTTTAACCTTGTCAATTTCTTCTTCAATAAATTTTTATTGGATAAATATATTCCCAAACACATTCTTGTTCCAAATTTTAAGCATATTTTTAACATGTATCAATTTCATTGCCAAGATGAACATGGTTGATCCTTGAATGGTGATACTCCACCACTCCTTAATATGGTCTTCCAAAGTATGATTGGATAGCCACATTTCTTAAAATTAAAAATTAATGGCCTTAGTTTTATAGACTTTGTCACTTTAGAATAGAAGGGGATAATGGTTAGATCCAATCCTCAGGAGAGCCGAGAGAAGAGAGGAAAAAGAATGTATCCAATGCCCAAATATTATGAATCTAAGGTCATCCCAAGAATATATAAAATAATCTTATATGTGGTATAACTATAAATTTTGGGGTTACATGTGTTGAACCAACTGTAAAGGTAAATCAATCTCACCAAAACCCTATTATATCTTTCCATAAAATGATTTTACTATTTTAGTCGAAGGAAATGAATCATACTATGTGTATCCCAAATGTGTGTGTAATTTCATGGTACATACATTCTCACTAGAACCTTATTGACCATAACACTATATACAAGTTGATGATCAATGTGTTCCATGAAAAATAAAAAATGAAGATTTGACCCATCATCCAAAATCTCATTATCATCAAATGTAATAAAAGGCCTCTAAACCATATGAGGTATCTCAGTTCTAAGTGTACCAATAATCCCATATAATGGATGTAAATAATGTGGTGGAAGAGAATGTGTGCGATATTCCATTTACATTTCTAATGTTTCTTTAGAATGATATTTTAATGGATTATTTAATATCTTTTAATTTTGATGATCATTGGGTTGTGACCCTGAATCCATTAGATAATCCTCAAAGATGAGTAAATCACTATAAATAAGATCTTATATCTTATGATTTAATTTATAATTAAAAAAATCATAGAATGTCCCACACATTGGTGATAGTCACAATAAACATTTGCATCATATCCTTTTGTTAAAGGTTAAATCATATCAACAACCATAGAAGGAGGGAGAGGTATGAGATGATACTCCACAAGCTTCAAAAGTATCAAAGTTGGAGATTAAGTAATCATGTAAATTATCTCCTAGGTTAAATAGATAAGATAAGCCAAATAAGGTATTATGATGATGTATTAACTATGTTGAGTGTTTCCTTTTTATCTATAGTACATTTGACCTTAAATCTTGGTTTGATATGAGACTTTATATTAGATGTAGTCAGTGTGTTTTCTACATACTTAATCCTACTCAATGAAATAAGTTTCATTTATCTATCTCAAATAATATGACATAAGACATAAAAATATTTGAACTTCTTGAAAATAATAGACTCATGTAAGGGAGCAAGCAAACTTTGTTTAAATATATATCAGAGCTCTTTATCTACCACTATATTTGTCATTATTTCTAATGTTGTCTTATACCTCAAGACATATTCATTAATAGGCTCATTGGTTCCTTGTTTTATCTTGGTAATTTGTGCATATGACATGTTTTTTCTAATCTTGATTTAAAAATGTGCTAAAAATTGATCTACTAAAGGCTTGAATGCGATTATAGATTATATTGACCTAAATTATAAAACCATATTAAAGCATCATATTTTAGACTTCTTGGAAATAATTTGGTCTAAATTTTATTATTTGAAGCATAATTAAGGCATGCTACATAAAAATATCAAAGATGTTGTTTAGGATCACCCTTACCATCATCAAGTGTGAACTTGGGTGCAAAAAATCTAGTTGGCAAAGGGTAATAAGATATCTTAGGTGGTATAGGATTATGTAATACATATTTTGTATCAAAAACATGAGTTAATTTCATTTAATTTTTCTCAATGTCGATAGATTTAGCTTCCAAAGGTTACATAACTTGTAAAAGAGTGCATCTAGTAGAACCACTAGGATTTTGAGTAAAAAATTGAGACGTCACCAAAAGGGATGAAAACATCACTTGTGTTTATATAGGCATTAAAATTGGTAATTGAGTATAATAAATAATTATTCCCATAGAGGATGTATTAATAGTTGTCTAAGCTTCAAGGAATAATCATTATAAAACATACCATGTGCCCTCACTAGACATAGTATATAATGTTGTGTTCTAAGGGAGGGAGATTATACTAGATGTATGATAAACATATACAATAACCCCAATATTTTTATCAATAGAGATAAATAGTTATTAATAACACCTTTTGTTTTTTTATTTCTAATATAGTATTAAGGATCTTATGGAGATCTTCAAAATTTTCATGAATATGCTCTTTAAATAATGAATTAGATTTAATTTCTCTTGATCTACTTGTTCATGCTCATTTTTTTAATGTGTTTCATTATTTTCATGATCAAATTCATATTTTATAAGTTTTTTTAATTGTTTTTCTCATTATCATTATTGGCACTCTCATTGTTAGAAAAAATTTGCATAGTACTAGGTTAAGACATTTTAGGTGGCCAAAGGCATAAATCACTAGGAACACCACCTAATATAGGACTGTGCCTATGTTACATGTAAAATATGGAACGAATCTAAATAAATAAAATAATTAGAAATCTATTAGTTTAGGATATTATTTTCTCATATTTGTTCATTATGATTTTATTCCTTACTTGGAGATTTCATACTCTTATGGGTTAAAATGTTAAGTTGTATTTGGGAATTAAATTAGATTTCATGAATAAGAGGAAATTCTTTGACTAGGTATTATATGTATGGGAGTTACTCTCCTATTATTGGATCTTTGACCACTTTTAATGGAGGAGTAATTTATGCACACCCTATTTGTACTCACTATTTGTGAGTTATTCTTAATGGAGTATTGATATTTGATCTCATTTTGTTTTTTTATTATTATTATCATGTTATTTCATTTAACTTATAGTTGTGTTATGTTGTACTCTTTCTTGGCTTATGTTTTCACTCAAACATGTGTATCTACTTGATTAATATGTCCTATCATACACCATGATATGTCATCATATCCATTATAGTATTAGAATGCTTGGTTTATTTTATATTAGTTTTTGATCTTGAATTTATTTACAATATACTATGAGGAATTTTTTATATGGCTTATAAAAATATTTGGGGTATTTTAAAATAAAAATATCAAAAAGAATTGTAGGGGATTTTTTAACTAAAAATAGTGGTATTACTATTTTTAGGAGGTGTTTATGTGTAGGTTTGGTGTTCATCTTAGTTTGATGGAATATTTACTTTAGATCTAAATCCTTAGAAGTCTGCCTTACATGCACATCCATGACCTGATCTAGCCTTACATAGACATACATGGCCTCCCACAAAGTCCTATGATGTGTTATCATTCATATCACCCTTGAATAACTTAGGCACATGTATTTGAGATCTCCAAATTCATTAAAGCCTCTCTAATGTCCTTGACATAAACTCTCAATCATGTTGTAGTTTGTTTATCTATTTTTAATCTCTATCTAACTACACCTACTCAATTTAAGTTAGGTTCATACTCCATTAGGCTTTTTTTTGGTCAAAAAACTAGACATCCTTCATTGATGGGGTCAAAATCTAAAAAATTCTAGGCATTTTATATCAACTCTAAGGAATCTACATTTTCACGAGGAAATATTATTTCTATCACATGAACTTAGTTTTAAATATTATGTGCTCTACCTATTCTAGATACATATCCTAGCTCATCTAAAGATTGAATAAATATTGGAGAGTGAATGAAGTTCCCTTATAATCTTTGTCTTTTTTATCATATCCATTGGTGCCTTCCTCTATTGAAATGATCCCCCAAACCAATCATGAAATCTCAATTGGGAAGACAGTCCTACATAAAAAGCTAAGTCAAAACTACAATTTCCCTAAAAATATAAAATCATGCATGTTTTATTTATTTAGAATTGTTTAATTTTTTAAAAACACCTTTAAATTATAAAATTTTCAAGTGAATGTATGTGAAAGTGTTTTGAGGGACTAGTTATGACTTTGAGTTGATATTGGATAGGTCATTTGTTCAACTCACTCGTACAAATTGTGGTTAAAACTTTTTTTTTAAAATTAAAGTGCATTTAAAAATTATGTTTCAAGTAATGATTGAAAATCTATATTAACTATAAATTTTGATTGGTAACTTATAATTGAGTTCCATTTTGTTAAAAAGTACATGATTTTTTATACCCACTATTTTAGCAAACACATAATCTAAGCAAAAATACCCTACATATAGTCTTAAGAAGCATTAAGGAAAAAGGAAGATTGTGAACAAAAGAGGTAAATAGAGGATGGAAATGAATATGAAACAATTTTTTCCCCCCTCATATCACATATATTTGAAATAACTCGTAAATTTTTGATTTGGCTAAAATAGGCCTAGAAACCATTTTTAGGCTTAAAAGGCCTATGCAACCTAACGACGTTTTCAAACACTGAAATGCAAGTTGACACCATGATAAATTATAATGAGAAGGTAAAGGTACCATAAGGATTATTTAAATTAGGGAGAAATAATAGAAAAGTCAAATTGGTCCTTTAAGAGCAAGTTCAAACTATGCAAACTAAGACACTCGTTTGATCCATCTGATCAAGTGTACATATCTTTCACCATAAGGGGATTTTGGAAAAATTATCTTATAATTATTTGATTAAACCTATTAAATTATAATTAATTAAGGATTTTTTTTTTTAGTGGCTGAGGTTTATGAACAATCATAAAGAACATAAGCATGTCCATAATGCAATCAAAACCCTACAGATAGACTTATTTATATATGTATATTTTCATACATTTTTCATGGGAACCCAATATTATAAAGAAATTTTAGGGGGTATATATGCTAAATATTTATGTTAATAAGTTTGGTTTTGGAAGTTTTTACTTTATGAACCGCTATTAAGAAGGTTCACCTCTAAAACCCTCTTAAACCCTCATAAAAATTAGTTTTGAGAAACATCAATTTTATTAAAATAAAAATCTCATGAATCAAAATATAACCTCTTAAAACATGAATTGAACTCAAATAAGTTCTTGCACATGGTAATTTTTTTATGGAATTATACAGACATGGTAAAAAATAGAGTTTTTTGAAGAAAAAGTGTTGAAAGGAGAGGTACAAGGTAGTTTAATGAATTCCAATCCATGGGGAGTTAATTTTGGAAATTTTTATTCCTCCTAAATAAATAATATGTAAAAAACATTCTTATAAATTCCTCTATGATCTCATTCAAATAAGCCAATTTATAGAAATTCAAGACAGTTTAACCTAGTCAACTACTTTGACTAAGTTACATGTGTTTATTCATTAAAAAGACTCATTTAATGATATGGAGGATTGTTACAAGCATAAATGTCACAATTTTTTAAATTTATAATTTTTTCACGTAGGTTTAAAAATCTATCAAATTTAATATGTTAGGCTACTAGGCCTATTTGGCGTAGGAAGCATATTTGATGAATCAAGTGAAGATGAAATTATAATTGAAGGGATATCAAATGAGTTCATGTTGAGATGTCACACTTAATACTATAATTCAAATGGATATTCCATACACAACTAGATCTTGAGTGACAATTCATGTAAACGAGGACTAAAAAAGGAGTTGACTAGTCTTAAGTTCCATTCAATCATGAGTTAACTAAATTAAAGAGGTAATTAATGCATGTTTCAATTCTAAAGTATGAAAAAGGACATTCACATATCTTGATCTCATCTTAAGTGGAGTTATTTTACAATTTGTGTTTTAGCATGCTATAGAATGAGTTTTAATAAGACAAAGAGGGCCCACCATCTCATTTCAACGTAAAAAGGAGCTCATGCAAGGCTTAGACACAAAGAGAAGTGTTAAGGATTTTTTATAACTATTGTAACTAAAAATTAACTTGAGTTAATGATGATATGTATTATTCCTCTCTCTTCTATGCTAATATCTTAACTAGAGCTTCTCCATTTTCTATATATTCAGTCTTTTAGGCCTATTTGTATGATCCCTCTCTTGGGCATGATGAAGCTCTACCAAGATTGAGATTTGTAAATCTCACATTATAGTGATTTAATTTATTCTTTAATCACACTAAAATTATAAAATGTGAAAATTATTTGGGTTGATTGAAAATAATTTTAGGGAGGTGTTGTGTCATGGTGCATCTTCTTCCACATTTATTATAATTCTTTTATTTCTGCAACATAACTACAACAATTTTATTTATATAAAATGGATGTGAATATAATTCCACCTCTCATACAATTTAATTACTATGAATTGAAATCCAAAATTCAAATAATTTTTAGAATTAAAGGTTTACATCATATTATAATGGGCATTGAGGCTGAACCTAGTGCATAAGTTGAAAACGTTAAGTGGTTTAATTGTAGTGATGAGGCCTTTGGGTTGTTGTGTTTGCTAATTTATCCTAGTATTATCTTTCATGTAATTATATTTTTAAAATCCTAATTAAGTTTGGAACACCTTGGAAAATCTCTTTAGGAAGATATATGTAATGAGAGGGCATGAACTAGAGACTGATTTCATTAGTTTGAGTTCTAACAGTTTTGAAACCCTTTCAAATTTCTTCACTTACTTTAAATCCTTGAGATTTAATTTGAAATAATGTGGGATATATAATAAATATTATCAAATTATTATTTCTATACTCTAAAAAATAGGTCCATATTATTTTGTATTTGTATCTACTTTTTATTTCACTAAAAGTGCTCTTGGAGCCACATGAAGGATGCCTTATTTAGATGACTTTTCTATTGAATTGACTTGGGAGAAAGATAAGTTTATATATATGGGCACATTGAAGTATTCAAAACCACAAGCCCTAATTTATGGGAATGGAAAATATAAGGTGTCAAACAAGAAATACAAGAAATAAAAGAAAAAGAACCACAAGAAGAAGGATCAAGAAAAGAAGGAACAAAAAACTAACACTTGAAACCTCCTTTACAAATTCTAAACCTAACAAAGAGATGGTTAAGTGTTCATATTGAATGAAAAATGGTCACTATGAACAAAATTATATAAATAAATGGATAGACCACCTAACTCATATTCTATAAAATAAAAACATAGGTGTTCCTAAACATAACAAACAAAATTCATCAAACCAAGATTCTTATAAGGGAAAAGATAAAGGCAATAAGAAATAAAATGGAAAGGCTTTGGTATCATGTTCAAACCAAACTTATTCATAGGTTATTTACTTAGGTGATTCACACCACATGGTTTTTTCACAGGTTGAGCTCTCTTCCTTAGAGCCTTATAGTATGTATTTTATCACAATGGGTGATGACACTCTAAAAATAGTTTTAGGGAGAGGTTTTGTTGAAGTCAATGGAGGAACATTAAATAATGTTTTAAGTGTTCCATAATTCTCTACTAATCTCCTATCAATGTACCATATCACTCACATCAATCAGTGTATGAGAGTTGACTTTTCTATAGATTTAGTAGTCATCATAGAGTTGAATATTTATTTTACAATGGTAGTGGGAAGGGTAGATCACTATGTTTAGTTATATACCTTCTCACACTTTGCACCTAACATTTATCCTGCTACATTATTGAATTTCTTAGATAGAGTTAGTAAATTATGACATGATTGGTTTGGCCACATTAACTACCATTACCTAGAACAACTAACTATCAAGACATGATCACAAGTTTCCATAGAGTGTGTTTATATAAAGGTATTTACAAGGGTTTCACCCTTGGTAAGCATCCTTAAGAGAAATTTGACAATAGAAAAACATGAAGGGATACACAATTATTGGAGTTGATAGATAGTGACGTATTAGTTCCCTTCCCCAAGGCATCTTTCATTATGGCTAAGTATGTTCTCACATTCATTGTCGATAGGTATACTTCCTTTGATAAAGTTCTAAAGTTTTTGACCATTTTTGACACTTTAAGGTACTCATTGAAAAATAATCAATTAAGTCTATCAAGGTTATTTATATAGATAATGGGGGTGAGTATGTAAATAATAGGTTTGAGCAATTTTTCATAAAATAGGGGATTGATTTATAATGTATAGTTTTGTACTATCCTCAGTAGAATGATGTTTTACAACACAAAAATTGGTCCTTGAAAAAGATGGAAAATTTCCTAATTCACTCCAAATCACTGACACTTTAGTACTAGGTAGGAATAATCAATTGTGATTTCTATATTCAAAACCATGTTCCTCTTAAAGATTTAAAAGGAATAACTCTTTTTAAATCTTAACATATTAGGAAACCTATATTTGAACATTTTAGGGTATTAAAATCTCTATGTATGACACACATACCTAATATGAAACATAAGGCTATGCAACCTCAAAGGAAGCATCTAGGAGACCTAGATGGTGTTAAGGGATATTGTCTTCTTCATCCAAATACACATGAGTTATTCATTGAGAAAAATGTTTACTTTTAGGAGAGTCCTATAGACTTGGCACTTGAAAATTCTACCACTTTATTAGACTCACTTGGATCTAATGATATTTTTGATGATTCAAATAATCCTAAACACATTCTAGAGATTGAGGACACTTCTTCATCGACATATAGACAATGAGAATAGTGATGGGGGCTTATCTCCATCCACATATAGACACACATCATATGATGATGATTCCCCACTTGAATCACCTAATTTTAGTCCTCTTTGGGTGAGATACATGTTAATAAATGTTAGTCCTCTCATTGATTTCTAAAGTGAATAATTAAAAGAGTAATAATTCACTAATAGTTAAATTAAATTTGTATTTAATATTTAGTTTGTTATACAAATATATTTTTATATTGTTAACAATATATCTCATGTTAATATAGATAAATGATTGATATTTTATAAGGATTTTAGTATCCCCATTGGTAGCCTATTGTTTGCCTATACATTAATCAAAAAATATATGTCTACGTAATAGATTTAATAATATTATTATGTGTTTAATATTATCTCTAAGTAATTGGCCTTGTCATTAAATTACATGAAATAAATGTATATAAGATCCTTCAAATTCTAAAAATAGTGTCAGAGAAATATAAACTATTAACTAATTGTGATGAGAGTCTTTCTATAAGTTTAGCTATGTCTTGATCTATGAGTAGGCTATGTAGTGAACTATTACCATTCTCATGCAGTTTTTATAATCCTCTATGACCTAACTTAAGGATAGGAAATGTTCAAATCTATTTTAAATCTAGGTGTATCAAATCTAGAAAACACATACAGTTATAGATCACGTGGATGGTGGAATTGTGTCTTACACCCTCCACTTCATTAAATATGCATTTAAATATACTAAACAATAATCTGTGTGGTTTTTCTATTTAAAATTTGCATCTGTTCTGTATCAAATTTAGATGTATCTAGTTGATTGGATTTATGTTTTATCTATTGTGTAGTTTATTCATGAACATTTTAGAGTCTAGTCCTGCCTCATCTATGTCAAGAGCATGTATATTTAAGACACAAGAGTGCTAGAATACAAAGAGGAAATAAGTCATGTGGTATTAACATTACAATAAATTAAGATTATTTTATACACATATTTAATTCTATTAGTGCCATTGATGAGAATAAATTTATTTCTAATATCCATACTCTTACAAAAATAATCTACCATGCATTTGTTTAGCCAAAACATAAATTGTGGTGTGTACGTGTCTTGGTGCTCTTCCTAAACATGACCTACTCCTCTACACCTAGTTATGTCCCATATCAAATTCTTAGAAAGTTGAATTATAGTTTTGTCAAATATCTATACTATTTTTGTCATTCTCAATCTTATTTAAATCTATCAATTTTATGTGTCACTAATCCATGTGATCCATCAACTTTCTACAGCTTTATTCACTATTGAGTCTAGTAGATTCTTATACATTTATGTTGTATATAGTTAAAACTATTTTATGTTAGATCTCTATTTCAATTAGTTTGAATCATGTATTTAACCCAACCATGTATTCATCTTAGGATCATGATCTACCATGCAATGAGATCTTAGGCTCGTCTATGTCTCCACTCGTTAACACCTACATGAGAGGTGACCTAAACCATCCAATAGGTTGCATATGTCTATCCATTCAATAGTATAAAATTGAGTAAGTTGATATTGATATTTTAGGTTTGATTTTAAATTAGGTGTGCTTCACATATATTTTTGGGATTTTAATTGTTGGTAGTAGAGTAATTAATGTAATAGTCAAGTCATAGTCAAAATAAACCTTATATATGTCATAGTAGTCTTGAAAATAGTTTGGTTTATCTATCAAGTGATTGTATAGAGTCAAAAAATAACTTTATCTTTGTTAAAGTTTAAGGTCAATTTTATGTCAAAATTATTAAAACTACACATCTTCCTAGTTGAAATGGAAGTAATATTTGGCACTCTTGACTTCCAAATTTGTAATTAATGTATTAAATTTATGGTGAGGTTTTGTGGTTTTGTTATAAAAATGACATGTAAAGGTTCTGATTCAATATTCATCATCTGAGTAAACAACATCTCATAAAGGAGTTCAGAGGCATTAGAGGATGGAGGTTTTTTATGCCTCTCATTAGCCACTAATGAAGGGGAACTATGCTATAATGGCACATTTATTATATTTTTAGTACTTTGTTGTATGTGTGACAAATAAGAGGTGTATTTCCTATTTTTACACATAATCTACTACATAAAAAAAGTGTTATGGAGATTCAGGAGTGAAATTTGAATATATGGTTCCTAATTGTAATTCCCACACTGTATAAGTTAATGAGGTTCCCTCAGTGATTGGTTGATGGAAGATGGTTCCTATTCAGAGTTCCTACATTGATTTGATTGATGTGTTCTCGATAGTGAATGGTTGATGAGAGGTTGATGTGTTACTTCTCCACTTTCATTAAGCCTTATGAAAACACAAATTACCATGTAAGTCCTAAGGGAGGGAATTTTATAAAATTTTAGTCATCACATTCATTTATAAGGTGAGTAATTATGAGAGTAATATTTTAATAATAGTTAAATAAAGTTAGTAATTAATATGTAATTTATTATACAAATATGTTTTTAAATAGTTAACAATATATCTCATGTTAATATAGCTAGATGATTGAGATTTTATAGGGATTGTAATATCCCCATTTATAGGCTATTAATTTCCTATATATTAATCAAAACTTATAGGTCTATGAAATAAAGTTAATAATATCACTGTATATTCAATATTATCTCTATGTATTTGGTCTTGTCATTAACCTACATGAAATAAATATTTGATAAGCTCATCTATATCCTAACAATAGACAATACAGATCATAGGTACATGGGTTGGGGATCCTTTAGATGATAAGTGGGCACATTCAAATTTTAATAGCAGCTTACATGATTTATATGTCTCTGATTCACATCTATAATTTTTTTGGGAGGCATTATGTATTCTTAAGTGGGTTTCTAGCATGTATGAAGAGTATAAATATGTAATCAAGAATCACACTTAGGACTTGACACTTATTCCCAAGGGAAGAAAGATAGTTTGATGTATATGGATATGTCAAACTAAGCATGCAAAAAATGAGTTTGTTGGCAAGTTCAAGGCATGATTAATCACAAAAGGTTTCTCATAGGTGCATGACATTGATTACATTAAAACATTTACACTAGTTA
The DNA here is from genome assembly GCA_037957365.1 of Torreya grandis. Lineage (NCBI taxonomy): Eukaryota > Viridiplantae > Streptophyta > Pinopsida > Cupressales > Taxaceae > Torreya > Torreya grandis. The sequence goes on along the minus strand of JARHVA010008025.1, from coordinate 153,376 downwards.
GAAAAATGAAATCTATCAGACTCACACTTGATTTTTATGTATCCAATCATTGGGATGTTCATTAGATGGACATGAAGAGTGGCTTTCTTCATGGTGACCTTGAGTAGAATATTTACATGGAGTAACTACCAAGATTTGTTAAGGATCCCTCCTTTGTGTGAAAAATTCAAAAATACATTTATGGTCTCAAATAAGACCCTTAGTTTTGGTATGAAAAGATGGATTCCTTCCTTATTTATATAGGGTTCACTCAATGGCATTTAGATTTGAATATTTATCTCATGGTGGGATGATTCACTTTTGATTCTAGTTCTTTATGTTCATGATATTTTAATCACTAGTGGATCTTCCTCTTCCATTACAGAAATGAAATATGCTTTTCATGACATATTTGGCCTTGTTACATTACTTCCTTGGGATCCATAGCTCATAGTTTGACTTGGATATTACTCTTGCATAGCCTGAATATGCTCTTGACTTACATGCTCAATTTCACATGGTTGATTTCAATCCAACTCAGACTTCCTTTCTATCTATAATAAAGCTTGAGGTAGATTGCAATTCATTGTTTGAGGATACCTTGTAATGATAACTTGTTTTAAACCTTATCTACTTGACACATACCTTACTTGACATATCATATGTAGTGGGCCTAGTATCTAGATTCATGCATGAACCCCATGAGCTAAATTAGAAAGTAGCTAATAGGATCCTCAATAAATGTAGGGAAGCATAGATGTGGGATTCATTACAAAGCTGACATTGACATCAAATTCCTTTCCTATACTGACCCAGACTAGGTTGGAGATATTTAGAATTGTATGTCCACTTCAGGTTATAACTTCTCCATTAGTTCAATATCGATTAGTTGGTCATGAAAAAAATATAATTACATTAATTTATAGTATATTGATGTAGAATATATAGGGAATATCAATTTTATAAGTAAGGCTATATAGCTTCATGAAATTATCATAGAGTTTAGTATCTAGTTTAGATTACCTATAGTCATATACTATGACAACTAGAGAACTATTGAGATTTTTAGGAATCCAATATAGCATCAATAGACCAAATACATAGAGATTCACATGAATTTAATTAAATATATCATCCATGGACAAATAATTTATCTAATATATTTCCAGATGATAGAGTAGACAACTAACATGTTCACCAAACTATTCATGGAGAGAAAGTATCTTCACATCAGAGTTCTTGGGGTTCAAGATACTATAACATCATCTTCTAAGGGGAAATTTTAGTACTCTTCATATTTTATCTCTTTTGGGGGGAATTTTTCCCAGAGGTTTTCTCATTTTCTCTACTTTATGATATTTACTTTGTATAGGAGTACCTTATTAAACCTAGTTACTAGGACCCATTTCTTATACCCACCTAAGATTTTCTTATGGGGGGTGGTTAGTGTAGGATATTATTTTATCATATTTGTTTTTTATGATTTTATCCCTTACTTTGAGTTTTCTTAATCTTATGGGTTAGCTTGCTTATCTATACTTGGGAGTTATATTTAACTATATGAATAGGAGTAACACCTTTGATTGGTTATTCTAGGTATGAGAGTTACTCTCTTATTATTATATTTTGACCACTTTTCATGGAGGATTTAGTCACAAACTCCCCTATTTTTAATCTCTCTTTGTAATATATTCTTAATGGAGTATTGGTATTTTATCTCATCTTAATTTTATATTATTCTCATGTGATTTCATTTAACTTGAAATTGTGTTATGTTGTGCACCTATTTGTATTGTGTTTTTGATCGAACTTGTGCATCCGCTTGATCCAAAGGTCATGGTGTATACTATGATAAAACCTTATTAGTATGAAACCCCTAAATTAAGCTAGTAGTTGCATGAGAAGACTCAGATGTTAGGATCAAAAAATGTTTTAACACTTTTTGGAAATAAATATTAATTAGAAGAAGAGTATCCTAATAAAACAAGGATTAAACTACTCTAAAAATTATGTTAATTAATGAATTTATATTATACTAATATTATGATAAGAAATATTTAATCTAAGAATATGTAAAATATATAAAGTATAACATTAAATATTTTGATAATAGAAATATGAAGGAGAAATTGTATTTATCTTATACACTGATGCACAACAAAATTTTAGTAATACAAGTGTAAAAATAAACTATGTCATGATTTTGATCCAATTGTTAGATTTCAAAAATTAGATTTTTATCAAAATGAACATTTGCATCATCTTATGGATAATTCCACTAATGTTAATGTTCATTTTTCAATACATTTGTCTTGTATAAAATGTTGACTACTTATTGAAACTTTCATTTGGGTCATTTTAGGTTTTCTATCACCTTTTATATTATGTATTCATATTGCACAAACATGATTTATTAGAATATATCTCAAACCCTAAATATTACTATAAGGTCTTGTCACCTTAAAAATAATGGGTTAGTGGGCTCATGAAGTCAAGCTAACCTCAAGGACCCCTTTATCAATGAGTGATTCTTACACAACCAATACTCTAAAGAGGGCCTCAACTATATGTAGTTCTACCCTAAGTGATGTATTATGTGTGAATAACTATGGTGAATTTTATATGAAGGTGTATGTAGTGATGCATCTTATAAATTGATAAATACTACTCATGGGATATTCTTTGAATAATTTAGACCTATAATATCACTACTCCTATGACTGATATAGAAATAGGAAAGAATAGGGAAATATAACTATGCTTTATAATTGATTGGATGAGATTAAATAGGTGCATCCTTGGTATTTTATATATAAATAATTATATTGGATTTAACTTGTATTTATACCACCTAATTTGAAAATTTATTCACATAAGGGTCAATGAAACATAATAGGTCAACCCATATATTTTAATATATTTGAAAATTTGAGTGTTTAGAAGGCACAGACAATAGTGTTGATGTTATTATCCAAGTTTGAACACAATTGTCTAGGAACATAGAATGTTCTTAGAGATCTATAACTGATAGTGAAGGATATATATCAAAGTTTAAGCATACTATAGATTATACTTGATCCAGATAATCAAAATAATAGGGTTAGACTATAAGATAAGCATTTAAACTTAGTGACATGGAGAAGGTGATCTTATCAGCTGCTAGGAAGGTCAAGAACTTAAGGGTAGAGCCTTGAATGATATTTGTCAATTGTATAAGACTAGTTTAACATAAAATCCATTTGAAACATCTACACTTACACATGTTTTTCTAGTTACTCATATCTTACATAGTGGTACATGGATATGTTATTTTAGTATGATGTGACATTAATATAAATATATAGTGTAAGTTAGTTTTCACTTGTTTTATGCTTCATTGATGTTATTAATATTGCATGATAAGCTAGTCATTTCTTATCTATTGTTTGCAACCCTTAGCCTTGTTTGTTGTGACATATTTATGTCTAATTATGTGGTCCCTTAGCCTTGTTTGTTGTGAAATATTTATGTCCTTTGTATGTTGCCCTTGACCTTATTTGTTTCAAAATATTTGTCCCTTATTTGTGGCCATTAGTCTTATGTGTGACATTACATTCCTATGGGTGAATTAATCTAGGATTGTCTATTGATCTTGTTGAGCTTGTTGATATATCTAATTTTTTGGGTACCATGATCCATATCACGTACCTCCATTTTTTTGTGTCATGCCATGAAATTAATCATGCACCTCTTTACTATGTAGGCTTATCCAATTCTTATATCAATGATGGTTATTATTATGTGCCTAATTGCTAAATATATCTTGAGATCACACTTATATGGCCTACATTACATATCTTGCATACTTGATTTTATGACATATACATTAATATCATGACAAATTATACACATGTTAACATGACTATTCATAATTACATATTTATACAACACATGATATAATTAACTATTCTTTTGGGATGAATGACTTATAGGTTGCACCCATCATCTTAAAAGTGGGGCATTTTAGTGGGCTAATCATAGAGAAACAACCCTAAATGAATAGAAATATCTCATTTTAGAAATAAATTACATATTTTAGAGATTTATAGTGGTTTATATATCATATTAGCTTAGATATGTGACAAATATTCACACATTAATATGGATTATGGGGGAATATGTCATGCATATGAATTCACTTCACAAAGACATGAGCTACATATTATAAATTAATATACACTTAATTTCATATGACATATAGGTGCACATGATTTTAAAGATTTTTTTTTAAAAAGTTTTCACATACATATACATTTGAGATATAGGTTCTTATATTTATCATATATATGGATAATAGTCAATATTTGTTGGTAATAGTTCAGTGGGGCATGGTGTTGTTTTATGAAATTAGATACCATTATCGATATAATTTGACTTAGATTTAGTGAGTAATTATATTGGTTCATAAAAATATATAAATTTTATAGTGAAACATTTTATAATTGTTTATTTACAAATATAATTCAATGACACTAAGTAGTGAGCAACCTTTAATACTTTTTGTTTACACTGATTGAATCATATTTTTTGAGATAATGTAAGTCAAGGTTTATAAATTATCAGTGTCCATGGAATTATATATATTGAAACCATTTTTTTATTCCAACCTTACCATATCGAGGTTAAATATCATATATAGATTAGTTATTTGTGTGAGATGACAATTTTCATAGTGTTAGTTTTGAGAATTGTTCATTATTTCATGTTGTCCTTATGTGACATGGTCCTTATATTATTTGAGACATGAGATAATAATTATTATACATTTATATTTTGAATAATAAAATGTATTTTATGATACTAATGTTAATTTTTTTTACATGATTACTATTTATATTTTGGTCACTAATGATTTCACATAGATTAGTGAGATGCATACTACATTATCGTACTAGTTGAGCTAATACTTCATTATCATGTGATTTGAGATTGCATACATATGGATGTTTACATGTTGATATCACCTCATTATATTTATTAAGATATTGTTCTTTATTATTTTTTTATGTATGCATTAAATGTTGATAGAATTTACTTAAATGTTTATATCATATTTCATAGACTATCTATGGTAATGAAATTTTATGGGTGAAGTGATGTGTAGGTAATAAGAGGATAAGTGAGGGAACTAGGAATAATCAAAGAATAAGTGAACTAATTTTATTATATGAATAGGGTCTTACATGACATCTATAATTATAATCCAATTCTAGTGTTACATATTTAACCTAGTTTTGGGTTTTATATTTGTAACCCTTCCTCTCACTATTCATAGCCCCCTTACAACACCTTGGAAGTTAAATTAACATTATTTTGATTAAATAAGGTAAATATGAAACCCAAAAGTTAAATTTATTCAAAAAATTAAATATAAAATTAGATCGATGATTTCTAGTAAGTGAAAAGTGAAATTTAGAAGTTGCTAGGTGTATTTAAGTCCATTTTAACTAGAGGGGTGGAATTAGACATTTCTTGAGTGGGAAGAAGCTTTAGGATAACCCATGTGATAATTAATGTCATTGGGAAGAGAACACATTTATAAATCATGGGAAAGCCTTGTTTTATCACAAAGGTTTTAAGAAGAATTATTTCATTATAATAATTTTGGTAGAAGAGCCAAGGAATGAAAAGGACAAGTGTTAGATTCCCATTAGCCATTAGATTTGAGTGTTTTTTCTATAAAAGAAAGTAAAATTTCCCTTGGAAGGAATTTTTTTTATCATTTTTATTTTAGATAAGTGATTTATATCTTAGGAAGAAATAAGGATCATAAAAAAAGAGAAGGGAGAGAGATCTTAGTTTTATAGGGGTTTGCTTACAAATAAACCATTATAGGATGTTTTGATTTGTTTATTTAAAGTTGTGAAGACAAGGTAGTCTCACCACTTCATACATGAGTATATCTATTTCCTTGTTTTAAAAGTATTTATTTCCCTTCTCATTGTTTATGTTTTTCAAGAGGTTGTAAGGCTATTTAGCTTACACTCTTTTTCTTGTTGTTTGTCATGGTTGGACTTATGAATATAATGTGTTTTTTGGTTCCAATCCCTCTTTTTTGGGGATATTTTGACAACCATTTTTTTGACTTAAAATCATGAATTTATAATTCCCAAATGGGCCTAGCTTATATTCTTATTTTATGATTTCATTGAGTATGATTTGGGTAAGGGAGCCATTTTCAACAGTTCTCATACTTGGATCTATTACATGGGGTTTGGTAATTAGAAAAAATTATATTTCCAAAGTCCTGCCATGATAAGGGAGAAGGGTTTGGGCAAGGGGAGGCATTCCAATTTCCTCTTTTTACCACATTATAATGTGAAGAGTGGTAATTCTTATCGATAACATGAGTTTTAGAGTCTAAACAATTATTGAATAATCTTTATAGCTACCTTGTATCTCATATATATTTTAAATATGTGTGTGTTATTGAGTTAATTTGATTTAGGTTTGGATTGGGTCTAATGAGAACCCTTTTTATAAGGAGGTTTATAAGTTGAGCATATCTATTTTACCAGACCAATGCTTCCCTTATTTACACTACCTTACCTCAACTTATTGGTGTTACATATTCTTAGAGTTGGGATTTATAGGCTTGGGAATGCCTAGGGAAGTTTCTTAATGATGAAAAATGCATGAGATGTGATTACCTCCTTTGTTTGGTCTTATGAGAACACATTGGATCTTGTTAGAAGACCATTTATATTTTCATTCATTTTTAAATTATTATGCTAATTTTGCTTCACTATTGGAAACCATTGATATGTAATAAATGCAACTTGTAAATATTGAGAAAGAAGAATATATGTTTATACTTGATCTTGAAATAATTATTGATTCCATTTGTTGTGTTAGATAAAAGGAAGAAAAGAAATAAATATAATAAAAGGATATTGCAATACTTTAAATTAAGTTGAAAAAGTGTATGTGCTTTGTTATTTACTATTTTACATAGTATTGCAAGAAGAAATTTTGAATTTTATTTCATATTGCTCATTTTCCATGATTTTCAAAATCCCAAGAAGGACTAGTTCATTTTAACCATTTTTTAAAAATTATAAAATTTGCCAAATTTCCCAAATTTAATTTTAAAGAAAAACATGATTCTTAAAAAAAAATTTGCCTTTCAAAGATTAATTTTTTTTATTGATAGTTTAATTTGTATGGGTTTTTAATGCAAAATACTAATTTTACCCTAAATTCCTTAATAAAACTTCAAGAAATGTTTTGCATGCGAATGATGTTAAATCAACCCTATAAAAACTTTAGTGTGAAAATCAAAATTTTTGGGACCTTTCAAAGTTAACTCCATAATTTTTGGGCTCATGGTTGACCCATCATAAATTTTTGAAAAAGGTTAAATTGTAGGCATATATACCCTTTTATGTACACTAGCCCTATAATTTATTTGGGGGTCCTCCACATGATTGAATGGATCATGGTGAAGGACCTAGGGGTGAAAAAATTATTTTGGGAAGTAACTGATGTGGTTAAGATTGTTATCAATTTCATGTGATCACCATCGCAATAATATTGGTAGCTAGGGGGATGATGTGTGAAATATAAACCAAGTGGTAGACACCACCACACTCTTTACACCAATATGGCAGTCAATAATGGTTGACTTCCACCGAACCATAACAATTGGAATATGTTTGTATTATATGTTAATTTTATTTAAAAATCTTTATGATTTCTTAAAACTAAGCCTATATATATATTTTTTATAAAAAAAATTTTTTTACAAGACATGAATCCATTTTGTATAACTATTATAGGCTAATGGAAAACTTGGGGGTGAAATGACCTAAAAGGGATCCCACCTCAATTTAAAATTTTATAGTTTTAAATTAATGCCTTAGTTATCATGGAAAAAAAATCATCTTTTTTTCATTTGTATGCTCTTTTAAGCCTAATATGATTTGACCCAAAATGGATCCCTCCTTATTTTCTTACCCTATTATATATGAACCAAAAATAAAAGCCTAAAACTTGTGAGTAAAAAGTTATTTATTTTTAAACCTGGCTTGGTGATGATCAATGGATTAGGAGGAGCTTGAATCTCACAAACACCTTTTCAAAATTATGGGATCTTATAACATATTAGAGACATTCCAAGAAGTGGTAACCTAAAAAATAAAGCAAATAATCTTTTTATCAAGATATAATTTCAAAGGGAAATAAAATGGAAAATGATAAAAGCTTAGAGATAATTAATGGTAGTCATCCTAGGATTAGGAATGTGGAGAGGGATGAATATAGACAAGTCATCCCCCAAACCTTCTCCCTCTTCACAAAATATGAAATATAAACTCAAAAAATTATTTTAATACTTTATTTTATTTTTAAGGACTTCTAAGGTTTCCTCAACTTGATGAATCTGACATTCAAGTTAGAAGGGATCTAATATCTACGATGGAGTGCACCAACCTCAAGAATATAAACAATGACATTTGTACCCCTTTTGAGGTCATATGAAGAGTATGATTCCTCATTTTTAATCACTTCCAAAAATTCAATTTAAATTAAAATTATATTTAATTTGTGACTTAAGGGACAAACTAGGCCTTGGGATTGGATGGAACTAGCTAAGGTCTAGTTTGAACAGTATTTCGAGTTAGGATAAATCATTCAAGCCTGTAGTTTTTCAAACCCACCTATTTTTAGTCAAGATTCCATTTTATACCTTGGGGTTATGTGGGTTGATAGGTTTTTATAGAGTTCTTTAGGCTTATTTTATATCTTATAAGCCAATTATAGTAAGTGGGGTTGGCATGGTTGTGTAGTAACCATGTGGGCACTTGTGCATTGTCATAAAAACAATTAGGTATGTTAGTTTATTTTAATTAATTATTTGCACCATGCCATGAAATAGATAAAAAAATGGGAAATGTGGTTGAGTAAAATGTGTATTGTACATTCTCTTAAAAATCACTAACCTATTTTTATGTGGTTTTTATAGTGCAATATTTTAGACATGAGAATTTGAGTTAATGTAGTAAAGGTTCAACATTATTTAATAGTATTAACACTAATCCACATTCATGAGCCTTTGGTAATTTATCTCACAAACACCAAAAATTGTTAGTTACACAAATTTTGGGCATAATATCCCTAACTTTCCATGTGCTTCAATAAGGAAACATATTTATCCAATGCTTCAACAAGGAAACATTATCTCCAATAAGTAACAAGGCAACATAGTTTACTCATATATAGGTGTAATCCCTGATTAATCTTTTTTTAGTTTCATATTTCATATTTCACATATGTAAATTGACTTTTAAATTTCAATTGTAGATTTACATGGAGGAAATTTCCACATTTGGAGCCATCTCTCAAAGACAAAGTGTGTTTTACACACTTAGGTATACTTTATCCTTTTATTATAGTATTTTTGACACATTTTAATATGATAATAAAATGGGGACATATGTAAGTACAAAATATTGGTATTAGACACATGATAATGTCACTTTTTGCCTACCTTCACCATATATGCATTATGCAAACTTATATGATTCTTATTCACCATTCTCTCACATCCTCATGCTTTATTCAAACCTCCAATTTTTATATTACTCACTTACAAAAACTTCACATTCTATCAGACCAACTAAATATATTTCTCAGACATCTCAAAATCATCATATCTTCATTCCTTTCTCCTAGATAGTAATGCCATGCTTAGATAGTTTCATTGATAAAATTGTCATGAGGGTAACATTACTCTCCCTCACTTAACAATGTCTACATTATAAAATAAAATCACTCCAATGGGCTGAACCCTTTACCAAATATGCTGATGGCATGATAAATTACCAAAATGGGCTCAAATAAATACAAATATAACCCATACTTTTTATTCACTTGGCACCTTTATATAAAGCATCTATACAGTATTACACATTGATAAAATCTTCCGTATTCTTCCCAAATAAAAATTAGTCATTGGGATAAGTCATCAACCATGTGTGTATTATACAAAGGCAAGTCAAAAGTGTATATTTTAAAGTATCAAAATCCAAATTCTAAGTGAATTCATATAGAAAAGTAGAATAACATTCAAATTAAGGGCAAGAAATATGTGTGGTTTGAGTTACCTCTTTACAATATTATATATGTAGGTAATGACCAAACATCAACATGGGTGATTGGGGCCAACTCAACCCACTACACTTCCTAAGTTTTTAAAACTTTTTATCCTTAAAAGGTATACCTATGGTTTAGATTATAAGGATATTGATTTCTAGAGTTGTGCACATAGTCAAAATTCAATATCACACACATGGAGGTATTAAATAAGACACAACTGACTATAGAAACATAAAGAGATAAAGCATCATAGCACATTAACATCATCCTATGATCAAATTCATCAACATTATTACCCAACCTAAAGTTAGTGACCTTGAGTACAAAAACAACTAGTTCCATATCCAAGTGACTCTCAGGCCTACTTTTAGCTCCTTTCCACTATAAGAATTTAGTCACAATAATTTAAAAAATCAAAAAAGATAATCATCTTGATCCATTTAGTAATTTATGTGGTTCGCACAAGTCTCTTATCAAATCAATTTTTATGTTTTACATTTATATTTATGTTTAACTTTCAAACATTAAAATCTGAATTACATTCAAGTTTTTATGTTAATCAATATTTTACAATCGAAATTAGGGTGAAAGAGCAAGTTGTAATTTAAGATTTTAGGTAGAACTTCAACCTTCTCTTCCTAAGTGGAGATGAAACTAGTTGATATTTCCTTTGGTCAAGATGTATTTACATACTTTATTAGTAATCATTATAAATATAATTAGATCCTTATGATTGTGCCTAGGTTAATCTTTGAGGAATATGATGATTAGTGGGTGACTCTATTTTTGTTACTCATCATACATTAAATCCTTTTAAGATATATATATATATATATATATATATATATATATATATATATATATATATATATATACCTTATTTTTATCTTAATTAATCTATTGTCACATAAGCTAACAATAAAAAAATGATAAAACTAAAAAATTAGGCCCAAACAAGCATAAGAAAAGGGGAAAGGTCAAAAAACACATAAATATAAAAGAGACAAACATATACAGATTATGGGTTTATCTGGGATAGACATGCATAGTGTAAGGGTTTATCCAAAGACAAAATCAAACTTTGATAAGATAAATAAGAGAATAATGAGGAAAGATAGGAAAATTCAAGGGATCATTAATGTCAACATATAGTAAAATAATATAAAATATAATAATGATATTGACACAATGTTGCAAAGGGAGGAAGAAAGTGTTTAGGTCTATATAGAATTAAACTATTAAAATTGGAATGCTAGAATAAATAGATTTAATTCAATATATAGTGTGATAAAAAAATTTAGACTTTATAAAAATAGATAATAATTCCTATTAATTTGAAAACCCCCTAAAAAAATTAGTTTTGACTATACAAGTTAACTATGATTGAAAATGGCTTGTAGGGACATGTGTATTATGTCATAACCAAATGCCATAATTGACTGTGCACTAAAACAAATATATATGAGGAGGATAGGGTCATACTATGGATTTTATGATGACTATTTCCATGTCCTAGTTTATTATATGCCTAATTTTTTGTTCTAGGCATGTGAAATCATTTATGAGGGTTTGGTAATTAATCTTATGTGTTGATATGCCATGCGAAAGACCTTTAAAATATAAACCCTTATTCCTATTAAATAAAAAAGATAAATATGAAATTAAAAAGAGGGGATTAGGGTTCAGGGAATAAATGAGCTATCCTTACAAAACCCACATAATCTTAGTGTTCCCTACATAACACAAATGGGCCTTAGGTTGATGTAGTTCTTCTTTCTAGGGTGATTGTGTGATATGTGGTTGTGTGAATATATGAATATTTATATAAGATTATTTGAAATGATTGATAATGGATTACCTTGACCTATTTAAAATAATATTTAGGATTAGATTATGTGTTAGAATGTAGTGCATACAAAATTGGAATAAATAGTGTTCTTTTGCTTAGTGTGTAGTGATTTAAAATCATCATGCTTGATTCTTTAAAATGAATGCCACGATGTGATTTCATAAGGGAATATTTAGAATATTTTCATTTATTGAATTAAAATATGTGTAGGAGAGATGTTTTGAAAATTATCAATTTTTAAAATTAACTTTTAGACGTTGGGGGACAAGGTTGCACTAGTGGACAAGGTCATAGTGTGGTCCTATCTGACCTAGCACAAACTTGTCCTAAAAAGGACATAGACTATTGGAGAATGTATAAAAATATATCATAGATTTAATAAAGATAAAATTTACTAAAATAAGGATGTCTATATGATATTTTTAGGTTTTATAAGATAGTGTAGTCTCTCTTATAAATTGTGAGTTAGTAAAATGGTGAATAGACCAAGTAAAGTAAGGATGTCAATAATAAACATTGTCAAGTAATTAATGATTAATTTTATGTGTCTAAATTTCCCCCAACTTTATTATAGTGATGTAACAAAGTGAAAATATTATATTAAATTATATTAAATCCTAAGTATGTATACATAGTTTGTCTTTGAATGCGAAGCTTTATTTTATGAGATGCATTAATGAGAAACCTACAATAATGCCACTAAAAGTAGTGATTATCGATATTTGAAGATTGATAATATGAAAATTAAAATTTTAAATTTTTAAAGAGAGCAATGAGTATACACCTAAAATATTATGCAATATAATTTCATTGTAGCTTATAAATGGAGAGGTGGTTTTCCCCTTGTTCAAGCATTTGGATAAATGATTAAACTTATGGTGAATTGAGAGTGATCAAGTCTCAATTTGAAAACCTTTTAATTATCCTAATTTTGAAATATTGTAAGACAAAACTCCTATTTAACTATGTAAATTAATCTATAAAATATTTGAAGGGGTAGAAGCATCAATTGTGGCTTGTTACATATTGAAAAAGTTCAACCACAGACATTGAGTGTCACTAGATTCTAACGTGGTCCTACAATATGAAGAAGAATCACACTACTATAGATGGATATAAATTTTATTTGAAACATTACAAATTTAAATATTTTTAACTTGAATAAATTTAAAAAAATTGAAACTTTTAGATTTGTGAACTTTAAATTTACCATGTAGTAACTTGAACATGAATGAGTATCATGCCCCTTATATCATATTGAATTCCATTTGAAATTTTCAACTATTGAAAACTTGTAATTATTTTTTAAAATTATAAATATAGGAATGAGTGCTCATGGATTCCACATTCCCCCATAATTTTAAAATTCCAAATCATTATATAATTTTGAAACTATATAGTGCTATAAATTTGAAATTTGTTCATGAAGAACCCCATTGTGATGCCCCCTTTTGAGATGAGAGATGTATCCTACAAGTTAATTATCAAAATAACTATATGTGAAAGATATAAGCATGTAATAACATTTTTATTATTTGAATTGGATTGAAACATAATATTTAATATTTAAATTAAATTTACATCTGAATCATATGTTAGATGGATATAACATTGAAGCACATAAGCAAGATGTGCATCATATAAATCATGGAACCAAAGTAATAGTATAGAGTATGAGTAATGCATGATATGAATCATGACACTATAGTATATTATAATTATATATAATAAATTTCATATAATGTCAAAAAAGTTGCATATGATGCCACATTATAGAAATATGAATGTCACATAAGTAGACAAGGTAAAGGGACACACAAATATGGCATAATTATGACATATAATCAAGAATTTGAACACTCAAGAGAAAGGGCCATATGAAATAAGAAATTAATTAGTAACCTATCATGGAATAAAGTAAGAAATCAAATGAAACTAGTCTACATACACCATATGTATTAATGACATTGTTGGAAAGTAACATATTCATGTCAAACATGTATAGTATGAGTGAGTAACAAAACATTTGTATTGAATGTAGCTTGATAATATAGATTTTTTTTGGATACAACATGTTAAATTATTAATAGAGAAAGACGAGATGCCACCAACTTGACAAGGTTATTGGGTAATGATGGAAGCTTAACATTGAAACCATATAAAGGTATGTCCTGTATCACACTCAAATACCTCATGATAAGCAATGTGTATTTAAAAAATTGAAATATTTTATCCATATAACATATAATATATAACATATGAAAAGAGATAAGCTAGAAAAAATTGAAGAATGCTTCTTAGGTTCTGATTTTGTTTTTTTAAAAATAGTTTGATTTTTATGAGATTTTAGATATATTTGAATATTTTTAAATTTTATTATATATTTAATTTTATTTAATTTTTTAAAAATAATATGAATTTGAAAATATTTGAAAAATATTCCAAGTAAATATTTTAAAATAAAAGAAGTTGATGGGCCTCAAATAATCCTCAGTAAAGTGCAAATGCATACTATGATAAGAAAGAAGGCAATATATTTTCCTCTAATGTATGTGTAAATGAATCATAAAAATGAAGCTCAAATTATTAATATATATAATAATTAACATGTTTTTCTTGGGCAATAGAGAGATATGATCTTGTAAATCCAATGAATTTCAAGTATGATGTAGATGTAATAGCACGTGATAATGAGCATTGAAATTATCTGTAATATAGTTACTTTGGATTATTTGAATTGGTTTCAATATCAAAAGGGAAAGTGCCAAAAGTGAAATATAAATTCAAGTGATATAAGAATTCTTGGATAAGGTATTAAATAATTATCAAGAAATCATATATTTTTAGAGTGAGTAATAAATGTATGGTAATCACAATAAGCATTACCATCAACCTTTTTAGATTGTGGCCTAGATATGTCCACTTCCATTGGTGGAGGAAGAGAGATTATATTGCATTCAAGAATATTTTTAAATAATACATGAGGAGGTGAAGGTATCCTTGAAAATTATCTCCTTGGTGACGTTTATAATTGAAGTACTTTTTTGTTGGTTGTGAAATAACATTAAATGTGACCTTATCTTCATTATTTCTTTCATTTGGTTTTATATTATAATTTGGATTGATTTGAAACTTAAAATTTGAAGTAAAATAAAAAATTTATGCATACTTAAGCTTTTTTAAGGTAATAAACTTGACCTCACACTTTTTAATTATATGGCATAGTTCATCAAAAGATCTGAATATATCAAACGTAATTGATTTTTGAAGTGGAGATATAAAAATTTGAGTAAAAATATCTTGGAAATTATTATAAACCATTTTATTTGTCATTTTTCATAGCATAATATCATATATTATCATATATTCATTGGTTATATCATTATACTCTTGATTGATCTTTGAAATTTGAGCATATGATAACTTTGCACTAATGCTGATGTAAAAGTGTATTAAACTGATTCACTAAAGGGTAGAAAGCCTCTAATTATTAAAGAGGAATATAATAGAACCATCTAAGAGCATATTATTTTAGACTTTTTGGAAAGAGTTTGATAAACAATTTGTTATTATCTACATAAATTATACAAGTTGGATGGAAAGCATACAAATGTTGTTCAGGGTCACTTTTACCTTCATATAAAGGAATATTAAGATCCAAAAATCTAGTTTTTAATGTATAAGATGTAATTTTGGGTGCCAAAGGGTTATTCCATAAGGAACATGAGTCCATAGAGGGGATATCATGAGAGATAGTTTGTTAAATGTTAGTACTTATCTGGAAAGGAAAGAAGTGCATGCCCAATAGTATAATTTGGAGAGGTAATAAGAGGAGTGTAAGTAGAATGAGTATTCATAATCATAAATATATTTTTTAGACAACATTATTATTCCTAACTAAGCACTGATGTTATAGGTGTAGAAATAAGAATGGAGGTAATGGTATAACTAGTAACATTAAAAGAGCTATCTTAGGCACCTTTATTTTGTTCATTTATATCAACATATATGAATGAATCAATCTTGTATCGATGCTCATGAAAATATTGAATGATTTTTACATCATTAGTATCACTAGATTCTTATTGAGGCTTGGGTTCTGAAATGAGAGACATAATGTGCCCATCAAGTGGGTGTGAAGTAGATGATTAAATATCCTTTGAATAAATTTTACTAGGTAAAACATATGCTTCTTCTTGTTCCCAAGCCATCTTAGATTTAAAAATCATTATTGGAGCAAATTAAGTATATGATATAATAGTGCAAGCATGTGAAATAAGAAGGCCATAAGATTTGGCCTTATTGAACATAGATTCTCTATTAAATTTACATTGAATCTATGTAAAAGCATAATGAAGTACATGTTGAATGATACAGTAATATGTAACATTGAACCACATAATGCTATGGAGAATATGAGAAAAACATCCAATCATTTATCCCATTATGAATATAATACAATATGAATTAAGCAAGGATAATAACTATGAATATAAGACAATAAAAAATTAAGATATAAGGGTGATGTAGGCAAGAGTTTAAATGATTGTGTTCAAATATACTTGCTTGTCCATTGATTAGTGTCAGACTAATGTTTTAAAGTAGTAACTACATAGAAAAAAACATGCTTATAGCCCATTATCTCCATTTTTTAGGGTACCATGAGGGTAAATTTCATGGGTGATACACTCTTCTCAAGTACACCACAAATCAAATAACTAAAATAGGTTTTTTATGGTATAAACAATGGATCCTAGGCATTTATGATGTACTATGAGGTACATGGAAACTAAATTTCATGCTTAATGTTATACAATGGTTATGAGTATTAGGGTAATCCATCATGCCATTATTTATACAAATAGATCACCTCATATCCCTTCACAACACTCACTAAGTAGTTTGAAAACTACCAAAACACAATTTCTAAAACAAACAAAAGAAAATAGAAAATAATGAAAAAAAATCCAATTGTGTGTGTAAGGAATTAGGAATATACGAATATTTTGAAATAATAAAATTATAACAAAACACTAGACCATGGAAAAATTAAACAATTAACAAGTAATGTTCAAAATATAATGAGGGTTCATTAAACATTTTAGGTCTATTTTAATTTTAATGAACACAAACTAATAGAATTAAACTATTGAAATTATAATGTTGGAATATATAAATCTTGTTTAATATAGATTATTCTATCAAATTTATAAAATTTTAGATTTTATAAAAATAGTAAATAAGCCATATGAATCTAAAAAACTCCCTTAAATTTTTTTAATTATGATTACATAAGCTATATATAATCTAAAAAGGCCTTCAAGGATTTGTGTAGTATGTCATGACTAAATGCAACAATTAACTTTGCACTATGACAAGTTCATAGGAGGAGGACATGGTTGCACTAAACCTTATATGATGAATATAGCCATATCTTGGTAAATTTTATGCCTAATTTTATGATTTAGGTAAGTGAAAAAATATGCAAGGGTTTGATGAATAATCATATGTGTCGATATTCCACACAAAAGACTTACAAAATAATAAACCCTTATTCCTGTAAAATAAACAACATATACAACAAATGAAAAATGAGGGAATAGGTTTATGGGAATATTTAATATATCCTTAAAAAACCGTACATAATCTGAGTGTTGTCTATATATCTCAAATGGGTCTTAAGCTGATGTAGTTCAACCTCCTACAGTGATTATATGATCCATAGTTTACAACTATGTGAGTATTTATAGAAGATTGATTGAAATGCTTGGCAATGGATTTCCTTCACTTATAATAAATAATATTCATACTTTTCCTATGAATATTATAATTTAGTGCATTTAAAACTATAAGACATAGTGTTTTTTACTCAAGGTGTACTGATATGAATTCAACTTACCTTTATTTAATTTTCTAGGGGAATATTTGGAATATTTTCACTAACTAAATATACATGATGTGAAATATATAAATTTTTAAATGTATCAATTTGAAAAATTAACTATTTGAGCATGAGAGACAATGTCATGCTAGTGGATAAGGCTGTAGTGTGACTTGTCTGACTTATCATGGATTTGTCCTAGAAGGACATAGAATACTTGAGAAGCTCTAACAAGAGCCTATAAATTTAAAAGGGATTAAATTAGATAAAACAGAGATGTGTTTATGATATTTACAATGTATTGAATATAATTTAATCTCTTATATATTGTGAGTTATCATAATGATGAATAGACTAAGTGGATAAAGATGTCAAGAATAAACATTGTCAAGCACTTAATGATAAATTTTATGTGTATATAGAGTGAAATTTATACCAAGATGTACCAATAAATTTATAAATTAAATGAACATCCATATATATATATATATGGTAAAAGTATTGAAATAATGAGGTTTGTAATAATTTAGGTGTCTACATAATGCCTCTATATTGAGGTGTGTATGAGGTGATGCATGTGTACACCAAAGTAAAATTGATGCATAAATTTAAGTGTGTACCTTGACCTACTTTAGGAAGAATAATATTAACCTTTTTCTTCATGCATTCATATGCATTATTGATTGATTTTTTAAATAATTTAGATTTGATAGTCTAAATAAGCTAGAGCATTGAGTCTAATTCAAAGCATATAATATATTTTTAAATTAATAATATTTTGAAGTGTCATCAGAGTATAATTGATTTATTACAATTACTATAAATATAAATGATTTATAAGATAACATGTAGATCTCGTTTAGGTTGTTTTCTATTATGTGATGTGTATAATCATTAAAAAGTCTTTCTAGGAACTATGTCAATTTAAATTGAGAAAAAAACTTTGGAACTCAATAGGAATAGTCCATTACTACTTATAATCTTATTATTGTCATATTCACATGTGCTTTATCATATTTTTATAGGGGATCTAAAATTTTTTGTGATAGTTTGGATCATTACACCCATGTCTACAAATAGCTCTTATATATTAAAATATCTTTAGACGTATGCAAATAAATTTATTTTACTTGTTTCAAAACCATATATTGAACTCTTGAGACTAATGTGACCTATAAAAATGGGCTAGAAAATATTGGTTGAGTTGAGATCAACCACCCCTAACTGAGTGGTTAAGTGTTGCCTATGTTTTGATATTATAAAGATGGCATGTGTAATCAATGCAATATTCTAATGTTTTTCAATATTTTGTATGGATTAAAACACTTTAAAACATATTATTTTGACCTTGAAATATTATTTATACTTGGATTAGGGCCTAATTATTTGAGTTATTTCAAATTTGGAATAATTTAATCCATTATTCTCAATGTGTAGGTGTTTTTTAGTGATAGATACATGTTTTATAGATCATGGTTATATAGGAATAGGTTTAATCTTGGAAATCTTATATATCTAATTCTTTGGGTAATTTTCCCCTTAACCAACATGTAAAAGATATGGGCCAACATAAAGGAAGGTTAATTAGGGAAAATATCAATTAAAGGTGGTACAAACTATTTAACTAAGGAAAATTATTATAGTAATTAAATCCATTTGATTATGGTCAAAGCAGTCCAAAAAGTAGGAAACAATGATCTCATATAAAGAGACAATATATAAAAACTTATAAACTATTTAAAAGGATAATGTGGAAATCATGTATATGAATAATAGTAAATTGGGAAGGTTGAGGCCTTAGATAAGTGAATGTATAAAATATAGTGTGAGCAAGAGTCAATTATGTATGCTAAGAACTTATCATAACTAATATTTTTATGTATCTAATATCATATATGTTTCTACATATGCCCCCATTTTATTCTAATATTGAAATTGGTAGAGTAAAAGGATATAATGAGATACTTGAGTGTAACCATGGTGTGTGTGCTCAATAACATATTGAGTGTTACACTTGGATCATGAAAAACCTACAATGAAACATGTATAAATAAATTTTTATTTATGATATTAAATGTGAATTAAAAACATTTACCACATTTTGAATTGAAAAATTCAAGGAAAAATTACACTTGTATGTATGCTAACCAATATGCCTTCTAGAGATAGTGCATAATGGATTAATTTTACCCCATGGAGATACCATTTATCAAACCATGTGATGAGTTGAATATGAACCAATTAATATACACTTATATTTGAAATTATACACTTGACTATTTATAATTTGATCAATCTCCAACATGCTTAGCTTATGCACACATACATGACTTTTGTTCATATATACTCTTAGCCATTTACTCAAATAATGGTTAGACACTTCCAAATTAATGTTACTACTACATAAGACCTTAAATTTATTTCTTTAAACAATGTAATATCATTCTTAGATAGTCCCCTAATCTTAGATCACTATTCATATTCTATATATATGTCATCACCTCCCTAGACACTTTTAATTCCATGGACCTATTCACTTAGGTTAGGTCTATCCTCATACACTTTAATGGCTAGTTTCCCAAATTCAAATCAATATTATGGATTAAATCATATTTTTTAATGTACATTCATAAGAAATTACCTAAAGAATAAATTATTTAAACATTTCAATCCTAAGCCTTTTAATAATCTAGCACATATATATCTATCATTGGAAAATACATTGGACACTAAGAGGAATCTCCCTAAAGCTCCAAAATCTAAAACCCCTAATATGAGAAATCCCTGAGCTAAGTCTAAACACAATTTTCAAGGTCAAGTCACCAATTGTTAAATGTTGAAAGCTATATATAGGATTGAACTACATGTTAATATTACATAAGATTGTACATGATAAACAAGGTGGGAGAACTAATTTCAATTTAAATTCCCTCTTAGGTGTATTGGATATATAGGCAACACTTATTCTTTATGGATAGCTAATGTTATCTTGAACCTTCCCTTTCACCCAGTATCCCTATCTTACATTTATCCTTTAGTGCATAATTAGGGGTTGAATTAAAGAGAAGGATAGTATAGATATTTACATGTGACCGAAGACATCTACATGCATAGGAACCATTATCAAAGACAAAAAACAAACATAATAGTTAGAACTATCATAGATCAAAATAGGAATGTAATATATTTATTCAATTTATTATACAATGCCACATTGTGCAAGAGCCTAAGAAACATGAACTTGTCTAGGCTCTTACAAATAATCTATTTATAGATGCAAGCACTCATAGGCCCATTATTATTTACTATTGATGACTATATCCTACCATATACCTGCATAAACCCAAAATTGGATAAATATTCAATTCACCTATTATTTTCCATAATAATAAGTTAGTATATTATGTTAGTTACCTATAGATTTGTTTAGTTATCATACATATTAAGTAATATGAATATTGTATTAGTTTCATCCTATTAGGTTCATATTAATATAAAAATATATTAAAGATATTTGTGAAACTAATTTCTTTTTTTGGGGCTAAGTAAAACCTAGATTTATGTTTGATTAAAATATGGATTAAGAAATCTTAATATAATTAAGAAAAACTATTGAGTAAGTCACAATATGTAAGATATACAATAATCATGAATATATTGATTGCAACATACTATTTTTATAAATGTGCTAAAAGGGAAATAATACTAAAAATTAATGACTTAGATGGAAATCATATATGCAAGACTGAAATAGTGATTTTACAACTAACTGTGATGCTATGTGAGGTGGTTGTGAATTAAGAACATAGATTTACATTATCTTCAAATAAGGTTGAATAATCTATACTTAGCCATCCAACATTTATATTTGTATGGTGTGGTTTAATTTTTAGTATTTTTAACCTCTATGTAAATTTTGTGAATTATGCCTTCACCTATAAGTCTTAGGTACCTACTCAAATGGATTTGATTTATTACGAGATCTGATATGTAACTTCTTATTCATTTAAAACATTATTTTTATGATAAGAGGTAATAAATATTGTAAATGGGGGAAATGAGAAATGGTATTGGATTTTTATTAAGTTAAAAAACCCATGTGTTGATTGTTATATACATATAAATATTTTGAAGATGGATCAAATTCCATGTACTTCTCCTATGCTATGATGATGTGTGTATAATGCTGTGAAATCCTCTATGTTTTTGTAATTATTGTGTGATTTTATGAAAAAATGACTTGTGACCTTTATATTATATTCAAACCTAACTTAGGGCTTCTTGGGTTATGTGGACTCATAATTGGGAAGAAAAGGTACTTATATCTCAAAGTGTAATTAGATAATATATGGTATTTGTAATGATAGAATATTCCTTCAAAAATGGTTATGGGTTATGTTTATATAGTGGAATTTTTTGGATTTAATTTAATTAGGATTTAAAAATATTTGGAATGACCTATTGGGATGAATTTTATTTTAGTAAACTAGTTTATAATTGGTATGAGGATGAAACTACTAAATTTAAACATGACTAGCCTACAAGATTGTCTAAAAGGATTAGTTTTATATGAGAAATAGAGATAGCCAAAATTAAAGTATGAATCAATAAATTAATATGTTTAAGATTATTTTAATAAGTAATGAGAATAATTAGTATTAGATTTACCTTAAAATAGATGGTCATCTATATAGAAGTAAATGAATAGTGGTTTAAAACTATGGAATCGAGCATAAGTTAAGTGTGTATAAGGGTTGGTCCCAAGTGAATTATTTTATAATTAAATTTTAATTTTAGTATCTACATTTTTACCACTTTTATTCTAGGAGGAGTGTTGTACTTGAGCTTACCTATGAAGAATGATGTTAAATATAGATCACATGTTGAATTATTCTTCATGAAAACCTAAAATGAAACATGTATATATTAGTTGTTAGTTAGTATAAAAATATGAAAGCAAATAAATGAAAATTATAGATCAAATAGTAGGAAAAATTCAACCTTTTCACATATGTGAACCATTATGTTTTTTGGGTACCACACTAGTGACTAAAAAGGGTGAAACCCTTGGATATTTATTTATTGAAACAAATGGATTGGATTGTGCATGTCCCAATCCTCATTGGTAATAGAATTTGTGCTTAAAACTCAATATTAACCTAAATTCATAATCACACAACTAAATATGGTACAACATTTTGGAATCATTATTTGAATTCTAATACATCATTCTAGTGTATAACTATGCAAAAAAGTTGAATCACCCACTACAGACAAAATAAGATTCATTTTGGAGTAAAAATGGTGAAATACTTGGTGTAAAATTAGTGCAATATAAAATTAACTGAGTCCTACATATATAATATAAAGAATGACATGAATTTTCAAACCTTTTATAGAAACTAGTGCCAAAATTGAGTAAGAAAGTGATCACATGCTGTGCACATGTACCTTATCTAATATCTAAGTCTATTTATTTTGATAGCTTTATAAATAAATACTAAATCTCTAAGTAAAATACGTATAAATTATAGAATACATGACATGCATGATGCCCCCAATCTAATTAAAATCTATAATAATCTAGTGTATAAATATGAATCTATTTCTAGGAAACCACTAAAAACTATTTTTTAGATTGAGTATGATTTTTAGAAATCTCAAAAATATTATTTTGATTTTTTGGATGAAACCATGCTTATTTTAAAAATAATTCCCTGTGTCATTATCCTTAAGGTTCAAAATTTCATGATTGTAATTTATAAATAAAAATGAGTATGCAACTAAGTAAATACTATTAATTTATATTTATTTAGTGGATTTTTTTAGCTTAGTCTCTAAGACAAGCCAATGTGTATGGTCCCTCTTTTGCGGTGAATTATGAAGCCTACACAATAACTTATGTCAAAATAAAAATTTATGCAAATGAAGTTATAGAAAGATTTGAATTTGGAGAAAAGAAGAATGCCTTTAATATCATGGGATAACATCTATAAACCTGTCAGGGAAGGTGGACTAAGAATAAGGAAAATTAGAAGTATGAACACAGCTCTCTTAGCTAAGCAGGGTTGGAGGGTTTATCAGGAAAATAAAGAATGGAGAAAAATATGGAAGCACAAATACTTATTTAAGGCAAAGTCACTCCCTGAATTCTTTTCTAATCCAGACATTTCCCATCCTTCTGCCATATGGGGGGTAGTCCAGGGGACTAAACATGTTTTAGAAGAAGGAAGTTACTGGAAAGTTGGCAATGGCAAAAAGGTGAAATTTTGGGAAGATATTTGGTTAAAAGGAAAACCTTTGCAAGATGAAATCCAAGATAAAGATGTTATAGACCATTGCAAGCAAAGAGTGGGAATAATGGTTAACCAATACTGGCAGAACAACTCCTGGGTGAACCTCACTGACTATGATCAAGATTTCAAGGATATTCAACTATCCCTAAAAGCTATATCTCTATACCCTAATCTTGAAGTTAAGATTGTTTGGCACAATGAGCCAAGCAGATAGTTTAAAGTTTCTTCCATTTTCACTTCAAAGGGAAATGGCAACAAACCACTGTGTACGAAGGCCTGGATCAAGGGGCTCATCCCTAAAATCAAAATCTTTTTCTGGACCCTCCTCCAAAACAAAATCTTAACTTTGGAAAATTTACAAAAAAAGAGGAATATATATTGTGAACAGGTGTATTCTTTGTAAGAAGGGCCTTGAAGATAGAGATCATTTGTTCATAAACTATTCTTTTACACAGCTATTCTGGAAAGAGATCCTCAATCTGTGGGGCATCGCATGGATCCATCATAAAAATGTGGAATTATCTCTTAAAAGCTGGTACTGCCCCTCCAAGAATTTTGAATTAATTTTTTTATGGAAACTTACTCTTCCCCATATTTGGTGGGGAATATGGAAGGAAAGAAATAACTGAAATTTTAGAAATAAAGAACTCCATGGATGGGTGGTAGGACAGAACATCATTAGAGCTATTAAGGAGAATTTTTTATCACAAAAGAATCCAAGCTCAACTCTCCAAGTGGATAATCCCTTAAGTACGGAAAATTCTAAAGGTAAACCTGATAATCCCAGATTAGGAGTTACATGGAATGCTCCCCCTCAAGGGTGGATTAAAGGAAACTTTGATGGAGCTGCTAAAGGGAATCCAGGGAAAGCAGGTTGTGGTGGAGTCTTGAGAAACCATATGGGAAAGGTTATTGATGCTATTACAATCCCCATTGGTAAATCAAATTGTCACAATGCTAAAGCTACTGCTGCCCTTCAGACCATCAAAATAGCTGTGGATTCAGGATATCCCAAATTGTGGCTAGAAGGAGACTCATTGAACATCATAAATATTTTTAACAATAATAATACTGTGTTTTGGACCATAGAGGATATGGTAATGGAGATGAAAACCTTAATAAAAAAATTTGATAAAGTGACTATAACCCACACCTATCGTGAAGCCAATGGAGTTGTAGATTGGTTAGCAAACTGTGCAGTCTGGATAGGACAAAAAGTGAGGTGGCAGGAAACATTAGAAAATAATGTGGAACTGAGGGTGCTCATTCTTCATGATGCAACTCATGAAAAGGAGGGAAAGATTAGATTGTAATGGAAATATAATGAGTAGGAAGAGTGGATTTTTGGGGAAAGGTCTACAATCATTAAAGAGTAAGGCTCTTGAGAGTGAAAAGCAGATCCTGAACGTGCCCAAACAAAGCTGACTTTCAAATCAAATTGGCAGCAGGTGGGATAAGCGTAAAGTTCATAGAGACTGGGTTTCAAAGGAGATGAGTATGGCTCGCGAAAGGAAGGGAGAACCAAGGAAGTAGGAACCCAAAAACTATGATGAATGGAGAGAGAAACAAGATGTCTGGAGAATTTTGCAGAAAGGAAAAGTCATGAACTATATGGAAAGGCTACATGGGTCAAAACCGCATATCACTACGGCTTTTTTCAAAAATTGGATTGATGAAAGGGTCACTTTGCATGGTATCACGGTGAACCTAACTAAGGATTTTATAGTAGAGGTTACAGGGCTGCCTACAGATGGACTTAAATTCTCCAAGCAAACAAGCATTTCGAACGAGGCCTTTTGTAAGTTCCCCAAGATGGATGTGGAAGAGCAGAAGCTGGTCAAGAATGGGGATTTCTATGAATTGGAATAGATTAAGGGGATATGGAGGGATGTCTTATGCTGTATAAGGGAGTATTTCATCCTGGACGGAAGAAGCAAGAGAGTGCATAAATTCCACTTTGTTTTCCTTAATCATTTCAGACACAAGGTAAGATTGTCTTTTCCCTTTTACCTATGCTACTCTTTGGTCCAAAGTTTATTTGCTCATAGGAAGAAGGAAATGCATCCTATCCTGCATGAAGGCCTAATTCTGTTAATCGAAGGCTACTGCAAGAATAAAGCAATGGTTAAGAACCCTAACCAAGGGAAAAATAAGGAGTTTAGGAGTAGAAAGAGTGAAATTGTAAAAGGGAAAGACAAAATCGAGTTCCCTAGCGCTAAAAATTAGAATGTAGAAGAAGATACAGAGTGGGAGAGAATTGATAAACCTAGGGAGGAAAATCTAGAGAAAGAAGAAGGTACTGAAAGCTGGAATACAAATTCAAAAGAGGACGAAGAATGTCAAGAGAAGAATGAGAAAGAAGGAGTCATCAAAGAGGAGGAATCTGAAAATAGTAAAGAAGAAACTGAGGAAAATCAGAAAGTGTTAGAGGAAGATATCGTCTAGGATGGCCCTGTTGAGGACCCTGTTTCAAGAAACGAAAGGGAAAATATAGTTCAAGATGACAATCAAGAAATGGATATGGAAATTCAAACTGGAACAAAATAACAGTATCAAAGGGGCTGAGAGGATCACTTTGAAGAAGGCAGGAAGAGTCCCAATAAGAATTCTGAGGAATGGAGAGAGAGAAGGTAGAACGATGGAAAGCACACACCTATGAGTTGGGTTAATTGCAAAGCAGAGGCTTATCTCCAACTTGATTCTTGGATGTGTAAGGAGATTGAAGATCTCAAAAGGAAAGTGGAAATTATGGAAGATAACTAGAAAGCTGTAAGGAACAAAATTAACAACATGGAAAAATAGATAAGAGATATCCCATTCAAGCTCAAATATTACGAGAATAACCTTCGGGAACTCACTAGGGAGAACATAACGAAAATGGAGGAAGTAATGTCCAACATTTGTGCTGTAGCTGTCAATATTGGAAAACGAGCTAGCGAGGAGACCAAATCTTTGGAGGGGCCGAACAAAAGGATGAGATAAAGCACAAGAAAGAAGGCTACACAAGAGGGAGCCAAGCTGGTAGCAACTACCACTCAGGATACTATTATGAAAGGTACAAAAACTCTGAAAATGATTTTGGAATTGGAAGAATAGTCTGGTTCTTCTTGCTGGTTATGTTTTTTAGTCCTGTTCTCTGGTTTCTTTTTGTAATCTTCTATCTATGGTGTAGCTAGATCTAAGTGAAATCTGGGTTTTGACCAGTGGTCTCTCTGGTGGTTTTAGGTCCATTTAAAACCTATTTTTGCTACTTCTCTGTAGTAGTTTTTAGGTTCTGCCTGTGGGAGTTGAAGCTTTATCTTTCTTTCCTTGTACTTGGGTTTTGGGATCCCATCAAAACCTGTTTTTACCTTTATCTAAAACATTTGGAATCATGGCATCATATTGATAATCTAGTCAATAGAGTAATGGATGATACATGTAAAATTATACATATATAGTGTCATGTCTATATATATGTTAAGAATTAGGCACATAATGAATAATGATCATATTTTAATAATATTAAGATGATATAGAAATAATCAAGGAAGATGCATGATATTCATCATGGTATTGAAAGAATGTTAAAAACATAACAAGCAAGAGTCATGGCCATGACACATATAGAAAGAGTACACACAAAAGTGCATAAAAAATGTAATAAGGCTAGAGGAAAATATACAAGGGACATGTTCAAATGTCACTCACACACATATAAACATATAATAAGGATTAGATCCATAATCAAAGGCATATTTAAATGTCCATAATCCATAGATGTTGAGTACATGTAAAACATGAAGCAAATAAGTCAACATGATAAACATGCATGAGTAAGTCAAATTAATATACATAATAAATTTATAATATCATCATATTAAATAACTCATGTATACAGTGAGATAACAATATTAAATTAAGTGAACAAATAGAAAAAAAATAGTAACTTTCAAATTTTTAGTTTTTAATATGAAAAAATACTACTTTCAGTGGAATTATTTTAGGTTTCTTATATGAAGGCATCTTACATAACCAATATTTTCTTCCAAATATAAAGTGTGTATACATATTCACCTTTGCATCTACTTTACTCTAGAAATTTCACTTTGTTGCATTACTAGAATTAAGTGCGGGAAAATTTAGACATCTAATTTTGTATAACACTTATTTTTATTATTTTTAAATTAATTTATTTACTTAGGTATTATATAATAATTAAACACTTAATGGTGCTTTTTTTTATATTTTCCCCTTTTACTTTGTGTTTTCTTATACTATTTACCTTTTAATTTATGATTTTCTTATATTTCCTCTTTCACTTTATGATCATTTATGACTTGATAAATCCCCCTTTTAATTATCTTGAGTCCTCTATAAGTTTCCTTTTAATTATTTTAAGTTCTTTTTTAAGTCTTTTGAGTTTGCTTTGAGTTCTTTTGGGTCTCTTATGTACACCATAAAGTTTTTAATTCACATTTTAAGAATATTTATATATAAAAAGTTATTGAAAGGAATTAGATAATAATTACTCTCATGTTTTAATAAGCACTTTCACATTCAAGAGCTATTAAAAGTTTAACATTACTAATACTCAATTTCTAGATATATATTTTGAAGTAATATTACATACACATGCTTATGCCAAGGGTGAGATAGGAGAAGAAGCATATATGTATGTAGATCACCATTTCACACATATACATAGGAGGGATAATTACATTAGCTTGAGGATCATTTTGGATATACATTCAACACTTAGTTATAAGGGGTTTCTGAGGACAACTCGACCATCCTTACGAACTTATTTTTATTCCCCCTTTGTTATCTAATTGATATTTAGTGCATGTGTAGGATTTAGGGTTTTGATATTATATGTGTGTTAATTAAAATCACTTCATATAATACTCAATCATCCAATTAACCTATAATAAATCATACAAGTATACCAAATATGTTATGTTTCTTTCCATCCCTTTGTGTTTATTGAATTGACTTATCAAAGATATACTTATCAAAATTCTATATTATACTAATTTTTAGTAATTCATATGTTAAATAAAATTTTATTATTTCTATATAATTCAGGGTTATTATATTTTTTATCCAAAATTTAGATAAAATATATTGATGAACCCCAGACTATCTAACATTGTCAAACCCTATATACCCACTAGGGTTTCAACTTGTCTTTCTAAATATTATTCATGACAAATCTAGTTTTAAAAGCATAAGAGGTATTTGGTTTTTGAATATATATAATTAGAAACCTATCTTTGTTTAAATAAATGTTGTATGGATTTTACGAAATTTAATATTTTCTATTAAATTTGGCATAAAAGGCATCCAATTTATCAAATTTTAAATTAATTTCTAGGTTTTGTTGAATTTTTTTTCAAAAACCTCTTTCATATTTTTAAAATATCTAATAGATATACTTTTATTATTGATTACTTATTTAAGGTTTTTATATGTTTTACTTGTGATCATTTTATTTTGTTTGTTTCATATAATCCATAACAACTCTATTTTTCAAAAGTATTAGATGTTACTGTTATTAGAATTACTTAAACCATAAACCTATTTTTTTTTTCAAAAATATTATATGAATTTTATGGAAATTCCAATTTACTATTTTAGTAAATTCTTTCTTAAGTGTAAAATGGTTTACCTATTTTTAAATTAAATTTTGGGTAAATTTTGTAAAATGGTTTACCTATGGTTTACCTATTTTTAAGTGTAAATTCTTTCTTAAGTGTAAGGTAATTTTGGTTTAATTAAGTGTAAATTCTTTCAAAACCTTATTTCATATTTCAAAATTACCTAGCATATTTATTATAATAGATTATTCTTTACCACATACCTTTTAGGACTTGTCTGTGATCATTTTACCTTATTTGGCACATATCTAGGTCATAACTTAGTTTTGAAAAATCTTATAGGGTTTTATTGTTCACATATAAATAAATAGAAACATATTTTTTATCAAAAAAATATTGCAAAGATTTCTATTTTCAAATTACTATTTTTATTAAGTGTTAAATTAAGTAACAGAAGACAAATCTATTTTCAAATTAACATTTGGGTTTAATAAATTATTTGGTTTTATGAAATAACCTCTCTCAGTATTCTAAAATATTTCATAAATATCTTAAAATTTATAGTTATTATGAAAAATTATATTACTTATTTGTTTATTTTTTTTTGGTCTAGGGTTTCAATTCATTTTTTTATTTTATAAAATCATTTCTTTTAATTATTACACAAAAATATCTCACTTTATTTTTAATATCTTTTCATTGTTTTAGAAAGTGTGTCTAGATAGTTTTAAAACTACTTAGCTAATATTATAAAGGGATATTAGTGTTTTGTTTTCAAACACCATGGCATGAGGGGTTTAACTACAATACTCATATCCATAGTATAAATATAAGAACAAACTTTAGTTTTAACATGCCTCTCAATATATTGGAAATAATTAGGATCCCTTGCTTATACCAATATAAATACTTTTTATATATTTAATTTATGGTGCACTTGAAAGGAGTGTATCACCCAATGAAATTACTTTCAAATTATCCTCAAAATAGGGTTAGTGGGATAAATAATGGTGCTACCTCTATAGTTAATTCTCTAAAATGTTTGAGTAACACTAATAAATGAATGAGTAAGTATATTTGAGATCTTAAAAATCATTCAAGAACCTTTCCTAAATTACCTATCATATCTAATTTTTACTTGTATTATGTGTTTAATCACTAGTTACCTTGTATATGATAGATTACTTGTTAGCTTTAAGAATTTAATTTTATTGAATTTAAATTGATTGAATTTACCATGGATAGTAAAAATAGATATCTTGGTAGTATTCATCCTCTTAATGAGTTATTTTCTACTCATATTGTCCCTTTTTCTTATGATCAAGATGAATGGACATATATAAATATTTAAAAACTTATGGAAGATAATTATACGAATGATTTTCATCTTTAAAACATGGATATGTACAAAACATTTGAATATATATATATATATATATATATGAATTTTCCAAGAGGATCAAGATGCACCTTTTTCTTCATCCTCATATTCCTCTTTAGAGCAACCTTTAGAACCATTTTTGGGTTCTTCATTGGATTTACCTTCGATCCTAACCCTAAATTATTTTTCAAGTTCACTTTATTCCTTGCATAATAATATAAAATAGAAATAGAAATCCAAGAAAAATCAATTAATGTTCAAAAAAAAGATTTCTTATTAAGGACATTTCAAACCAACATTTAATATCCAAATTAAATACTAATAACAATGTGGTCATATCAACCTAGTGATGATATATTAGTGGTATGTGAGTTTAGTGTTAGAACTAGGAGGTCTCAGGGTCCATTCCCTAGGATGACCACTCTCTAGCATTATTCTCACACTAATCTACAATGGGTTATTTATGAAAAGTATCCACAATGCAATGGGTTATTGGATAGATGTTTAATGTGATGGGGGTTGGCATGTGGCTTCAAAATTATGTTTAATGTGACAAGGAAAGTCTATAGTCCATGATTAAGGATAATATTCATTGCTAATTTGGGCATTCTAGTTGTAAAAATGTTTATACCCAACATTAGTTTTCCATTATTAGAATAACACACTATATTAATCAAATTGATGGAATCTAGGGTTTGTGATGAAGAGTGTGATGGACACCACATGAAAATGGAAGGTGTTAAAAAAACTAGTAGTAGGAGTGAGCAGAAGGTGACTGTGGAAGTATAGCTGAGTGAGCTTGATCCCACTATGGGAAAGCAAAAATATTTTGCCTTCCCAACTTTAACCTCAAAGGAACTTCATAAAAAATATAGACAACCATTTGGATATGGTACTGAGCTATAAATAGGTCAAGTCATATGGATCACCTATTTCATTAGTATATGTAGATTTACTTGAGGCTATATGCTTTATTGTCTAGTGATTGGTTCAAGATCAATGGAAGAATGAGTTTTATGCAAGCTATAAAACCTTGGATTTTCATCAAAGAGTTAAACAAAAATTAGGGGAGGCAGAGGAATATTTGGAAGATGACCATCCATTATTCAATAAAATGCCTTAGAGATCAGCATTTGAAAGTAATGGGATGTTCATACCTATGGTTCTTAAGGAGGATTACAAAGTTTTTAACAAATTGTTTTAAAAAATGATTCTAAAAGCTGATGAACTAGGGTATAAATTATTGGTGTGCTCTATATTAGGAATAACAAAATGATATTGGGTGAAAGATCCAAATGCTAAGATAGATTTTAAATAGATTCTAGATGTTTCCTTAGGTGTCTTCATATAATTTCAATGTTTGGTGCATTAGGTCAAGGAACCACAAGATTTTTTACCATTGTCTTGGTATAGCTTAGGAAAAGACTCAATCATCTCCATGGATTCAATATTGTAGGAAGGTTTGGTTGGGTTAAAATAAACATCTACCCCCAGACCTATGTCAATCAAATATGTGGTCAAAAATGCTACTCCCAAGCCAAATTCAGTGAAGTGTCCTCCTCCTCCTCAAAATTATATTGTTAATCAAGAGAAATAGGTACCTTATATGGATATTTATACTAGGGAAGTGGATGATTATTTTCATTATTTAGTTGAGTATGTAGTTATCTATTGCTTATGTCCTTCATTGACTACCTTATACAATGGGTTTATGAGAATTGGTCAAAACAATGTGAAATTTCTCCATGTTCTAAAGATTTTTTTGTTGTTCACTTTCACATTAAAATTTATTATAAAAAATATCTCTCAAAAGGCCCTTGGTTTTTGTTCAATGTAGGCTTGTTTATCACTCCCTATTTTTTAGAATTTGATCCTTTCACTCTAGTAAAAACTAAGATGCCAGTATGGGTTCATGTCCCTAATTTACATTTGCATTTTTGACATGATTATAAGGAAATAAGTAATTATTTATGGTCATTTATAGATAATTATCATGAGATATTTATTTTTTGATTGTGCACTTATGCCATAATTTATTTACAGATTAATCTAATCAAAGGGGTTACATATATAGTCATTTTAAATTATGGTAAATCTCTTCATGTTAAAGTCATAGATTATGAGAATAATACATTTATATGTCATAATTGTAAGTTTTTAGGTCATATTCATGCATTTTTTCCCTTTGGGAATTCTCAAGTGGTGAATAAAAAGGGGGAGAAGTCTAATTGAAGCAAATGGAGGTGCCAAATCCATCAATAGTGGTTGAATATTATTTTGAAGATCTAGACATTTAAGAAAATATAGCTTTGGGAGATATTAAGAGAGGAGAAAAAGATGATTCTACTAAATAATTAGTCACTAATGAAGGGTAAATAGAAAATGTTTAAAATATTACATTAAAAAAGTCAATAGGGGGAGTGAAGAGAGGACATGAGTATAGAAACTTAGATTCAGACAAGGAGATGTTTTAAAATAGGAATTTGGAATTCTAGAATTTATACAAATAATTATTTGTGTTTAATCTCAAATAATGAATATGGTAGGAAGTTAAAAAAAGGTAAAGGGAAAGACAATTAATCTCATTGACTACTTTCCCACTAACTGATATAATTGCTTTTTTAGTTGGTATTAGGGTGGTAGATGGGTATGTTGTTTATTTTTATTTTGGCTTGGTTTCCATTTGGTGTAACTAGTTCTTATTCATCCATGTCATTTTATATTGGCTTGTTTGAGTAATATCTTTATTAATATTTGGTAAGGGTCCCACCAAAACTAGTAATTATCAAAAAACAAATGTTTCCATATCTTCTCCTTTACAAATAGTGGATATGGAGCCTAAATGGCATACTTCTTCTCCCATATCAACCCATGAGGATTAACCTTATTATTCTTCCATTAGCACATCACAAGTTAATATTTAAATTAATGATACTCCTATAAATACATCTTTTGATGTTTTACTTACTCCATCCATAATTGTATTCACATGATATTACCCATGCACCACAATGTCTTAATCTAATCAAAGAGTAATCACATGATGATAATGCATCCCTTGATATTACAAAGTCTTTCATCATTATTGATTAACAAAAAAAAACTAACTCATGCATAATAAATGAATCTATTAATCCAAATGAAGAGCTTATCCAATCCTCTCTCAGACCTCCTCTTGATGGTGTTTCTATTAAATCAAATATACCTTAGGTTTTTTATTTTTATTCCCTTCAATTTTATGTCATTACTATGAAGAAGTCAATAGAAGAGTTGAAAAATAAAAATCAATATTTAAGTTTAAAGATCACATTGCTTGAAAATAATAATAAATTTAATAATAAGATACAATAAGATAGTGTTAATTATGTATCTATATCTTCATCTAGATATAATGTGTCTCATAAGAAAGATACATCTACATTTAATTATTTAAAAAGTATACAAAGTCTAATAAGAGTAAAAATGATATTCTAAGAGGAATTATTCAAAACAAGTTGATTACATTACTTTCCATGTCTCCTTTAAATAGATCAAAATACTATCATAGAATTCATCGGTATCATATAGATAATTGTTGGGATTTAAAGAAAAAATACAAAGTCCCCTAAATAATGGTGACCCTATACAAGATAAAAATATTAAGAAACCCACTCATATTTCATCTCCTAAAATATAAATGCACAAAGAACACAAAGAGAAAATGTGTATACCAAAATATAATTCAAATCAAGAAAAGATTAAAAAAATATCAAGATTCAAAAGTAAGATTGTAAAAATAACAATTACCAAAATTAAAATTGTAAGAACAAAACCAAGATAATAAAAAAAACTCTTTTTGGAAATTTTTTTTCATGAATATATCACCAAAGAAAAACAATTCAATAAATTCTAATGATATAAATATGGGTGTTGAGGAATAAAAAATAATCTCTTGGTCACACATAAAATATAGATATAAAGAAACATTTATTATTGCCTCTTCCATTCAAAAAGATAAATTAAAAATTCTAGTTACTTATCTTCATAAAGTTCAACCAATCACACATGATCATTCTCTAATTTAAGATAAGATTCAAGCTCCTAACAATGATGAACTAAATTTAGAGAAAACAAATACATTGTATGGCATAATTGGTTTTTGGCATGCCTAAAATTTTGTATGACTAAAATACACATAAAAACACACCTTTTTAAAAAATGAACAATGCACAAAATACACTACAAAAAATGTCCATTAATTAGCCACTTTTGTGTCAAGATACACACACATCATTGAAAACTTCACATGCCAAAATAAATGGTTATTACACAACCATGCTAACCCTAATCTATCCCAAGAAATAGACCTAATTCCCCACCTATACATGGTAGCCTACATATCTACTCCTTAGAATTAGGGTCAGATGTAGTTCTGCACATGAATTTGTGAATAATATCCTCCTTGATACATTACCATGACAAATTTAGGTTATCAAAACCAACATTATAGACAAAAATCTCATGATTCTAATAATCTCATAAATGATTTAGAAGTTTAATTAGTATAAAAATTGTTTACTTTTTTAAAAAATTTGCATTGGTTTCAAATACCTCTAGGTCTACCATGGTCATGACCAAATGACATTATGTTGGGATACATGACTATATAATAAATTATTTTTACCTAACCTCAAGGTCCTCCTGGATCCAAATGAGTTTCACATGGAAAAATATTGAAAATAGTTCACATTACATGGACTACGTGGCTTGGGTGCTAATAGTTCACAAGTTAGTAAAGGGTCTAAACTATATATGAAGAATAATATCAACGGTATCCTTCTAAAAATTCTTAGTCTCAAATGTATTTCATAAAATTATATACATGTATTTCACATGTTTATAAATATCTATCCAACATGGACCACAATGACTAAAAAATCATGTTG
This sequence comes from Torreya grandis, assembly GCA_037957365.1. NCBI lineage: Eukaryota > Viridiplantae > Streptophyta > Pinopsida > Cupressales > Taxaceae > Torreya > Torreya grandis. The sequence continues at coordinate 117,352 of JARHVA010008025.1, read as the reverse complement.
GCATTCTCATTAATAATGTCTTAGTATAGACAAGGTCTCTTGAAAACATTCTAATAATTGTATACCAATATAAAGGTGCAAAACCTATTTTTAGTCTATCATGGAATATAAATAAACCAAATATACCAATTTACCCAAAGTTGCTAGTGTTAAATCTAGGCTATGACACCAACATGTCATGCCCAAAAATTCACACAATTGAATACACATAAAAACACACCATTTTTTTGAATGAATAATGCACAAACTATGCTACAAAAAATGCCCATTTCCTAGCCACTTTTATGGAATGATACACACATAAAATAAAAATAATCACATGAAAAAAGACAATAATAAATGTAAATTATTGCATGGTCATTCCACCATGTCAACCCTAGTCTAGCCTAAGACCTAGTCTTGATGCCCCACCTCAACATGACAACCTACATATCTACTTAGAATTAGGGTCAAATGTTGTTTTCCATGATAACATGTTAAGAGTATCCTACTTGAGATGTTATCATGAAAAAGTTAGATTATCAAATCCAATGCTATAAACAACACTATCACAAGTCTAATCAAATAAAAAAAAGTTTTAGAAGTTAAATTGGTATCAAATGTGTTTGCTTTCATTAAAATTTTACACTTGTTCTAAAGATATCTAGCTCTATCATGGTCATAACCAAACAACATAATATTGGGTTATATAACCATACAATAAAGGGGTTTTTCCTAACTTCAAGGTCTTACTAGATCCAAATGTGGTTCACTTCAAAACACAACTATGAAGACTTCAAAAATAATGCATAATTTTCCCTAGGATAACAAGTCTCCATGTTATCGCCAAGATTTTCAACCACAAAAGTTTTATATAAATCTAGCTTCAATCTATTAAACATAATATTCCCTTTGAAATACTCCTCTAAGTTTAAGATTTTATTCCTTAAAGTGCCAACTAGCCATATAGAGAAGATGAAATGTGTTATCTAAATAATTGAATGATACTAATTATCACAACATAATAAAGAATATTATATAAGTATCATTATGCATTAACCAACTCATGACATCATACTTTGGAACACTCATGGATAAAATAAAATAAATTTGAGTCTAAATAACCATATATTTATTATTATTTTTGTTCTCACACTATTACAACCCTTAGTTTTTATTAATATCCAATCCTTTATCACCACTATAATATTAAGGTAAGGCTAAGAATAGACATTATCCAAACAAATAGATCAATTTAAACTTAAATAAATTTCATCAATAGTCATTTAATTTACTTAGATTCTAGACATATATAAGTTCACATCATGAGAATGAGCCATCTAAGCCCCAAGTTTTTCTTTCTAAATAATGTAAAGATGTAATATAATTCTATAGCTATACAAATATAGAAATTGAATAACACATGCTCACTAACCCCATAATGTAGAGTGCACCATAATGTCCTCTTACCAAATTATTCCTCTTAGTTTCCTAGTTTATATCTATCTAGAATTATGGTTTAACACATACCATGGGAATAGGTTTATGTTAATTTCAGCATGTTATATATAGTTTTGAGGAGTTCCTTTGATACCTATATTTCCTACATTCAATATGTTTAATGTTTAAAAGTTTGTATTATATATTATAAAATCATAGGGCATATCATTATATCAGATGATAATAAAACTCAAAAATATCATAATAAAAATATTTTTAAACTTTAATATTTATTCCTTCAAAACATTAAATTTTTTTATTTAATCTCTAATTTCTTCTTGGAAATGTTTCCATCGCTCTAAAATCCCCTTGTCAAAAAAATAAAATAAACATACCTACCCATATATTTATAGAATTTGTATTTTTCTACAATAATATTTTTAATTATAATAAACTTAAAAAATATTAATTATTCTCATCAACATTAAAATTTATCAATAAACTATTGCACCTTATCCTACATCTAGCATTTATTAACTAGTTTACCATAGACAAATATTTTTAGAGAAGTCAATTCACTTGAGATCATAACACTAAAAATGCCACAACTCTATCATTGCTCCATGTAACTAAAAAAATCAAAATGTTTCTAAAAGATGATTTAGAAGCGAAAAAAAATGAAGAATGGGTTTGATGATATAAATTTTTGTTTATGAGCAATTTTACATATAACATACATCCATAAATTTGAATTTATATTTCAACTTTATTTTCTAGATAAGTAAAATTTATGTTTACAGTTCTTTATAATATATTATTTTCTTATGTGTTATACCATACTTAATTATACATTTTAAGTGTGTTAATCATCAAAATTCATTGGTTTCCAAGACAATGTTTAAGGTTAAGATGTTTTCTACAAGGTCTTTTAATGTAATTAATGGATTAAAATTTGTTGTATTTTTTATTTAATATTTAATTGCAACTCTAATTCCAAAATAGATGCTCAAATTTTATTCTAGTAAATTTTAGAATAAAAACTCTTCACAAATTAAGAGCAACTCACTATATTTTATTTCCACATGTTCTATACACAAACACTGTTTTGTTAGTATTTTTTATTACTCAAAAGTAATTATTTTAGAGAAACGTCGATAACAAGAACATTATCAAGCCATATTTATATTAACATTGTATGGCTCCTAAAAAATATTATGCTCATAGTAAAAAGATGGATTATATTTATAAAACATTACTTTTGAATTTATTCCAAGCGGTATTATAACTTATTCTCCAATTATCATATTTCCTTTCATTTAAATCATTATATTTTATACAACCTCAAATTCACCTTTAATTTTTCATTGCTTATACATTTGTAATAACAAATACATTTATCCCACAAACATACAACAATTTTCATCACTTCATTTATTATATTTTCATCAATTTTCCATGATTTTATGTTTGTGTTTGTCTTAGTTTGGTTCTCATCATTTTGTTACATGTCAATCACCCATTGTATTCAATATTTACATCTTTGTTTATTTCTCCTCCCATAACTAGCTTTTTCATTAGAATTTATCCACTTTTTTAACTATTTCCTTATTTTTTCCAATGATTCAATTTGTGTGTATATTCTCATTTTTATTTATTTTTCACCCATATTTGTTTTTAGTCTCACTATTTTACCATCCTTTATTTCCACATCTACCCACATTTTTTATTTTTCAAACCATGTATCTCATTTTACATAATAAAACAAAATAAGCACATGGAGTATAACATTCTCCAACTTTAAAAAAAAAATTAAACTCTCACCAAATACAATCAATAAAGAGCATCAAATCAATTTTTTATCATAAAATAAATTAATCTCTTTCATAAGTACATTCTTCATGTAGATAATCTTTTCTTCAATCTATTAAAAACATCAACGATTTAAAAAAATGAATCTAGATTTATATCCATGAAATAAACCATGATTTTTTATTTCTAAAATACCAAAACTAACAACTGTGTTTTTTACTTGTTGATAAATTGACTAAAATATATGTTTTCCTATTATCTATATCATAAATATTAAAATAGACTTTTGGCTATTTTGTAATATTGAATGGGAAAAATTATGTAGTATAGATTCATAAGATATTTTCAATTTTAGAATACAAGTAATTTTATAAAATTAATTTTAAAAAAGTTGGACTACTACTAGTTTGAATATTTTGGAAAAAATGCATAGAGATAGTTTGATGCTTTTAAAGTTGTAAATTTATGAGGATTTTATTCCTGAGGTTTGGAATGGGTATTTATGTTCAATTATATAGAATATATTTAGAGAATATATCAAAAGGAGGTAATACACTAAGAAGATATTTTTAGTACCATGGCTAGTTTAATTACATTCAATAATGATTTCATAATAACAGGATGCAACTGAGTTATTGAATAAAAATCATGCATTAGTACATATAAAAGTTTATCATAAATTTCAACCTAGGAGTGATTCTCATTGGATTTAAGTTATCCAAGTTGTTCAATCCATACACTTAGCTCAACATCTAGTCTACTATTCTTGATCCATGCTTCAACTAGCATGACAATTTAATTTATGGATTTCCTTTAGCTACCACATAATTTTTTTAGCAGTAGATGAAATAAATATCTTGAAGTATGAAAGTTTGGCATAATTTAAATCATTAATTTCATTTCAAATACTTTTATTCCCAAGGTGGCATAGAAGGTGAGGATGCCATTTATTATGGCTAAGAGAATTTATTAATAGGTAAAAAATAACTCAACCACTAAATTAGTGCTTGACAAGGCCTTATATATTTCATCAACAACTGAATATTGAATGGACCTAAAAGTTAAATATCTATCATTTTGTTAGAAAATAATTCAAAATTTTGATTAAGCATGATAAATATATTTTTCATGTATTGTGAAATTTAATTAAGTCATATTTAATTCATTAGATGCATTCTATTATAATATAGTCATATGTATTATAATTATTAAATAATTTAATATTAATATACTCTTTACCTCATTCAAAATTAGTCAAATTAACATTAATTGTTAAAGATCATGAAATACTAGTTTGAGATGTCTTTTCCATGATCTTTTAAACTTTTAATCCAGGAATAATTTAATTTTAAAAAGAATTTTATTCATATTTATCATGTAATCTATAAAATTAATAATTCATTATTTTTCTCTTAAAATCACTTCCAAAGGTTTATAATCCATCTTACGATCTCTATACTTGTGTATATAGCTCACACTTATATCACTATTTATACTCTTAAATGAAGGTCACATACATATTTACCATTTTAATTATTTCTATTATTTTTAATCCTTTATATATGGACATGGTCTAATATAATTTATGGAACATGAGTATGTTAATAATAAGACAAAAAAACTATTATACCAACATATGTTCATGAGGTATATGGAAATGGGTTCTAGCTCTTGACATGCACAAGATTTTTACATTATACTCCTAATTATTCATATTTCAATAAAAACCTATAATGTTCCCAAAAATTTGATGCTAAGAAAAAAGGTATCTCTAATTTATGTTACATTATTAAAATTAACTAGGCTAATGTGCACACATATGCACATAAGTAATTTACAAGCATCAACATAATTAGAAAGCTAAACAATTAAAGAGGGACACATCCATAAATGAGTGGTGTTACATTCTCCCCATCTTGATGAAACATCATCCTTGATGCAAGAATTATATTATAAAATAGAAGGCAAATATGTCTCCCTAGAACAACTCCCAATAAAATGAATGACAAAACATGATAGCCAAAAAATGAGGTAAAATGCATTAAACATAAGTTGTTGATTCCTCCTATATATCCCACTTGATAAATTGATACCCAAGTTACACCAAAGCACAACTAAAAATTAAATAACCTTTGATATGATCATGCAAGTAAAGCGGTACTCTAAATCAGATCATACTAAGAAAAAGAATGATAACCAATCAATGGTGAGAGTATAATATTTTGAGATAAGTTCCATTCCATGTCATTGCCATACTAATAAGAATAAACAATGTTAAGAAATATTGATCAATTATGATAACCACACATCCATAAATGTATTATAAAAAAAAATTCCATTATAGTAAAATAATAACATGGGGATGCCTCCCTCTTATTCTACCATCTCTTGGACATTGAGAACATACACATAGTCAACCATGCCAAATTCCCATGTATAAGGCCCTTAGGAACTATGGTTATACCATACAACTATCAATACACAAAATACCATGTCTGATGAGAGAAGGATGTAGTCATGAAATCAAAATTTACAATCAACAAATAACTCAAAATCAATTGATCAAAATAAAGAACTAATTTAAGACCAAGTTGTCTAAAAAGAGTGTTAAATCCACAAAATAAAACATATAATTCACAAAAGCAAATCAATGATTTATTTGAATAAATTTTTAAAATTTTAGATCAAAAAATGATGTTAGTTTTAAAAAAACCTAATTTTTCATTCAAATTAAAATAAGTTCAAACATAACAATATTGAAAATAATTCACATCACATAGACTATGTGGCCTATGGAATCCACTCAAGTGCAAAAGGAAATAAGTAACTATAAAATAAGTCTTAATTACCTTTTCAAGGTAAGAGAAATATATAAGTATCATTAGATCCATATGGATAAACATATAATAATAATCACAAAGGCTATCTTTTGACAACCACTAAGGGTGAGTGGAGTGACACTATGCTCCTAAGGTGACCATTGTGCATAAAGACTATGGGGCTCACCCAAAAGAATCAAGGCTTGCTTCATATAAAAATGGGAATGTAGGGTTTTAGCCTATAATAAGCTCTACTTCCTATCATGTATCCTTGTTAGACCAACATGAATAGTGTTCTACACCTCCCTTAAACCCCATACTTGTGTCATACTAAAACATGGAGAAATGACATAGGGTTATACTACATGAAATTTTACAAAAAATACAAAAATACACAAATCAGTAGTTTACATAGATGGAATATGCATGAAATATAACATTAATGCATTCACATTAACATAGATATAGATAGGTAATAATGTAATTGATGATTCATACATCACTTTTACACACCATATTTTTGTATAGAGAAAATGAATTTATTTTAGAGGTGTTATATAATTACACTATAATTCAAGATTTATAATAATAAATTATAATATATACAACATTTATTTCCATAGAGATCAAAATGAATCATAATATAATTGGCAAATAATAGTGAGTGGGGAGAAAACAATTTCATAACATGATAACAAATTTGGATCACTAGCATAACATGATGTAAATAGTTAACCTAATAGACCTCAACTATAAAAAATCATGTTACCACTATAGCTCACAAGTCACTTAAGGGTATTAACTATATATAAATAATAATATTAATGGTATCTTGGTGAAAATTCTCACTATCTCAAAAGTATCTCATAAAATGATGTACATTTCATTCAAATGTTCTTTAAGATATAACCAACATGGATCACAATCATTGAAAAAGAAAGCTAACATTCTCATAAATAGTCTTAGTATAGACAACGTCTCTTGAAAAAATTCTAACCATTACAGACCAATTTGAAGGTGTAAAACATATTTTTAGTCTATCATAGAATATAACTAAACCAAATAACCAATTTACCTAGACTTCCTAGAGCTAAACCTAGGCTCTAGTACAAAAATATCATGAAAAATAATTTGCACAATTGAAATACATGCAAAAACACACCATTTTTTTTGAAAAAATAATGCACAAGCTATGCTAAAAATTAAGTACATCACCTAGCCACATTTTTGTCATGATACACACCTATCATTGAATAACTCACATGACAAAATATAATAATAAGTGAAAATAATTACATGTTCATT
>JARHVA010008025.1:70000-105000 GCA_037957365.1 Torreya grandis | reverse complement strand
GTAGGTGGTATGAAAAGACCCCACCCCACATACCATAGGTATATCAAGGATTGAGATTGTGACCTAGGTGACCTACGTCATTAATCCAATCCATTCAATTAAATCCTTGGGGGATCCTATAAAATATTATGCTCATATTAGATATATGGATTATACCTCCAAGCCATTGATTTTGAATTCTTTACAAGGGATATCATAGCTTGTCCACCAATTATCATATTTCCCTTCATTTAAATCATTATCTTCCAAATATCGTTAACTTCACATTTAATTCTTCACTTCTCATCCCTTGTTAATAACAAATTCATTTATATCACAAACCTATAACATTTATCATCACTTAATTTATTATATTTTCATTTAGTTTCAATATTTTCTATTTGTAAGTGTCTTAGTTTGTTTTTCATCATTATATTACATGTCAATCACCCATTGTATTCAACCTTGACATCCTTATTTTCTTCCTCCCCCAAAACTACCTTTTTCATTAGCATTCATATATATTTTTTCTTGTTTCCTCATATCTTATACCTATTTAATCAGTGTGTATATTCCCATTTTTTCATCCAATTTTTTTTAGTCTCACTATTTAACCATCCCTTATTTTCACATTTATCCTTTTTCAAAGCACATATCTCATATTACATAATGAAATAAAATAAACACACAAATAGGTTAAATATTCTATCATGCATAGAGGTTTTTGTTAATAATAAGGTATGGTTAAAGCTACATAAGGGAGGTTTGATATAATACATGAACTAAATCATAGGGCATGATGCAAACCTTGCCAAAGATTTTGTTGTAGCTTGGAATAAAATAATTATAGGGATGAGAGGTTTTATAATTAGTGTCACTAAGGAGATTATAGGAGAGGTAATAAAGATGTAATTAAATGGTTAAAAGGAATTAAAGGACCAATATAAAAATAAGAAGTTGATGCAAATATTGTTTAGGATGAATAAGGTACTAAAAATAGATAAAAGGGGCTTTCTATGATTAGACCTACCAAGGTACTAGATAGAGGTTTGCCTTTAGATCATAAAATACCTAACTATGGAAGGCAGATTCAATCTTATTTTCTCCCACCATTTCCTAATATTAAATAATTTACAAGGATTTAGAATTAGTCTTACCATATTATTTACTAAAGTCCATCAGAAGTACAACCCTTTATTTTCAAATTAATGAAGCAAAATCCATCATTCACCAAGGGATTATCTATTTGCTTATTAAATATAGTGAGACACTATGTGGTAAATAAATTATATTGGGAGGATATTCTACATAAGAATACTTCCCTAAAGAATACCCAACCACAAACTCCCCCTAGCCTCATCCCAACCATTCCCTTATAATCCCTAATTTTAAAAGTCTCATAGAGGACCCTCTTATCCAACTAATCATAAATAAACCTAAACCTATTGATTTTGAAGAGGATGATGTATTATAGACTATATGGAAAGGTAAGGACTTCATGTTTGAGTAGGTTAGTAAAAATAAGAGACAACTAGAGAAATTCTATGGTAAACTCAATTAATCAGGTTTAGGCCTTGTCAGTCTAATCAAGGAATGGAATTATACTAATAGGGAAGCTAGACAAATGTTACAATATTTCATAGAACTTAGTGAGGTATACATCCCCCCCCACCATATATATAATGATGAAAAGGTGTAGGTTTATCCCAAACCCTCCCTGAAACCCCTCACTCTGACTAATACCCCAAATTAGATCTCAGAGAAGGATCCTTGAAAGAAGTCAAGGATGATCCTTTCAAAGGAAATCACTAAAGGCCTAAGAAATAAAACACATGAAAACATCATTATGGATAGGTTGAAGGACAATTTATAGGGTAAGGACCCTAATAAGTAACTCATAGAAGATTTAATGCCCCTTGAGTAATTTTACTTTTTGTTATGTACTATTTTGTCTTCTACTCCATACTTATCCTAGTTGGTTTTTGATTTAGCTATACTTTTTTTTTCATCCCTTGGGGATTTATCTATCATTTTTTTATACTATTTTAAATTTTAGGTTGTATGATCTTTGTAAAACATGCTTTTTACCTAATCAAATAAAAAACATTCTCCAAATTAATGACAATAATAAGACACCCAAAACAATGAAGAAAGAGCATCAAATCAGATTTTTCCTATTAAAAAATCCATATATTTCCTAAGTATATAATTCATTCAAATAATATTATCATCAAATATTTTAAAAGCATCAACGGGTCAAAAAAATGGGTCTAAATTTCTCTCCATGAAATAAATTAAGGAATTATTTCTAAAAGACCAAAACTGGGTAGTGTGTCTATTACTTGTTGATAAAAATGACTAAAATATATGTTTTACCATTATTTATATTATAAATATTATAAAAATCTTTTGTTTATTTCAAAATATTGAATGCAAAAAAATTATGCAGTCTAGATCCATAAGATATTGTCAATTTTAGATACAAAGAATTTGATGATTTTTGTAAAAATAATGTGTGCTAGTTGAATATTTTAAAATAATTTCATAGGGATGGTTTGATGATCTTAAAGTTATATATTTATGAGTATTTGGTTCTTGAGGTTAGCAATTGGTATTCATTCTCAATTATCTTGATTAAATTTAGGAATCTCTCAAAGGGAGGGAATACACTAAGAGGAGATGTTTATTACCATGGATAGTTTACTTCCATTCAATTACAATTTCATAATAACAAAATACAACTGATCTACCAAATAAAAATAATGCATTAATACATATAAAAATGTATTCTAAATGTCAACCTAAGAGAAATTTTTGTTGGATTTAAGTTTTCCCAGCTATTCAAGTCATCCACTAAGATCAACATCCAATCTTCTCTTCATAGTTCCTGATTCAACCAACATGTCAATTAGTGGCTTTGATTTAGCTACCAAATTAAATGTTTAGCATAAGACAAAAAATATATCTTTAAGTATACAAGACTAAAAATATCTAAAGCATTAATTTAATTTCAATTGCTTTTCTTCCCAAGGTGGCATAAGAGGTGAGGAGGCCATTTATAATGGTTGGGAAAATTTATTAATAGTTTGAAAATATCTCTACCATTATATTAGTGTTTTAAAATGGTTTACAAATTTATTTATCCACCACTAAAAATTACATGGAAAAAAAATTTAAAGATCTATCATCTTTTTAACAAATATTTTAGAATTTTGGTTAAGCATCATGTATATATAACATGCATTGTGAATTTTAATTAAGTCGTATTGAGCTCACTAGAATCATTTATTCATAATATATTCATCCATATTATAATTATTAAATTATTTAATATTAATATTCTTTTTTCCTCAACCAAATCAAATACTAGTTTTAGACATCTCTCACATGAGTTCATCAACTCTTTTAAACCTTTAATTAAAGAATAATTTAATTATAATAATTATTATATTAATTTTTATCACATAAACCATAAAATTAATACTTCATTATTTTTTTATTTAAATCATTTTTGGAAGTTTTATAATCCATATTATGAGATTTATATTTATGTATATAGTTCACACTTTAGTCATATTTTATAATCTTAAATAAAGGTCACATACATATTTATTTTATCAATTATTCCTATTATTTACAATATTTATATATATAAATGTTATAATATATTTATGGAGCATGTATTTGTTAATTATAAGAGAAAAAACTATTATACCAATATATGTTCATGAGGTAGATGGAAAGGGTTCTAGATCTTGACATGTGTGATAGTTTTTTGTTATACTCCTAACGATGTGTTCTGAACGAAAAAATTGTAAAATTACCAAAAAAAATTATTCTAAAAATAATAATATCTCTAATTTAATTTTAAAAATTAAAATTAACTCAGATAACGTGCATACATATGCACACAGGGAAGTTGACAAGCATCAACGTAATTAGAAAGCTAAAAATTTGAAGAAGGGAAACTACCCTAAATGAAGGGTGCTACATTTTCCCCCTCTAGAGTAAAGATAATCCTTGATGTTATAATTATATTATAAAATATAAATAAAACACAACTCCTAGGATAAAACCTAATAAAATGAGAGATAAAACATGACAGCCAAAAAATGAGGTAAAATGCATAAAACATAAGATGTTAATTCCTCCCACTTGAGTAATTGATAAAAATTTACACCAAAGAATAATTTAAACAAAAATAACTTCTGATATGAGTACGTAAGGAAAAATTCTAGTAATTCATACTGAGAAAAATGATGAGTGCCAATTAATGGTGAGAGTACACTATGTTGAGATAAGTGCCATTCTATGGTAATACCATGTTGATAAAAAAATAAAAAAATATTGATAAACTATGATAATAAGGTAACCATAAATGTATTCTCAAAACAAAATATACATTATAGGGAAGAATAATGTGGGAATTCATCCTTCTTGTTCTACCCTATATGGGCCATTAGAGAGCATACACATTGTTAACCATACTAAAGTACCATGTAGAATGCCCTCAAGAACCATGGTTCAACCATCTAACTATTAATACACAAAACATCATGTATGGTGAGGAAATTATGGAGTCATTAACCCCACACATACATTTTCCCATTATGACCTTATATCTTGTTAGACAAGTTATCTTCTTCTCCCCCATACCATACATAATGGAATAATTATTAACATTTTTTAACATATAAGAAATTAACATTTATAATCAACAAATAAATAAAAATATACTAATCATAATTAATAACTTATTTAATACCAAGTAGAGTAAAAAGAGAGTTATCTCTAGAAAATAAAACTTATAATTTACAAAATAAAATCAATGATCAGTTTGAATAAAAAAATTATAAGAAAATGGTGTTGGTTTCAAAATAACTTATTTTTTCATTCAAGTTAAATTAAGTTCAAAAGGAAGAATATTGAAAATAATTCATAGCATATGGAATATGTGGCTTGGGGAAGCTACTTGAGGGGAGAGGGACATAAGTAACCATTAAAGAAGTCTTAATTATCTCTCAGAGGTAAGAGAAATATAGAATAAGTATCGTTAGATTGATATGACTCAACATATAAGAGTACTCATAAAGATTTTCCTTAAATAAATAGTAAGGGTGAGTAAAGGGACACTGTGTTCATAAGGAAACCATTATGCATGAAGAATATGGGGCTCACCTAAAATAATCAAGCACTGATTTATATAAAATGGGAAAAGTGGGTTTTCAACCTATGATAATCTCCACTTCTTATCCCATAACCTAGTTAGACCAACATGAATATGGATTTACACCTCCCTCAAAACTTATACTTATGTTATGCTACAACATGGAGAAATGATGTAGGGTTACATTACAATACATTTTACAAACAATACAAAAATACATAACTCAATAGTTTACATAGATGGAATACACATGAAACATAACATTGAATGTTCACATCAAATTAGGTATCAATATGTAGTAAAGTAATTTATGATTCATAGATCATTTTTACACACCATACTTTGATATATATAATATGGGTTTATTTTAGAGGTTTTATATAATTACACTATAATGCAAGGTTAATAATAGGAAATGCTTGTGTGTGTGTGTGTGTGTGTGTGTGTGTGTGTGTGTGTGTGTGTGTGTGTGTGTGTGTGTGTGTGTGTGTGTGTGTGTGTGTGTGTGTGTGTGTGTGTGTGTGTGTGTGTGTGTGTGTGTGTGTGTGTGTTGTTTGTGTGTGTGTGTGTGTGTGTGTGTGTGTGTGCGCGCGTGCGCACACATGCATCATTTATTTCCATAAAGGTCAAAATAAAGCACAAAATAATTGGGTAACATCAAACCATATAACTTCATAATAGTGAATGTGGAGAACAAAGTTCATAACAACATAACAAAGTTAGATCAATGTCATAACATGATGTAAATAGTTAAATATCTAGACCACAACTATAAAAAATCATGTCTCACTATAGTCTAAAAGTCACTAAAGGGTCTCAAATGTATATATTTATAATAATATCAATTGTATCCTTTTGAATATTCTCAGTTTATCAAAATTATCTCAAAAAATAATGTACAAATATTTCATATGGTTCTTAATATTTGACCAATATGTATTAGAATGATTGAAAAAATAAGTTAGCATTCTCATAAATAATGTCTCAGTATAAACTAGGTCTCTTGAAAACATTATAACCAATGCAAACTAATTTAAAGGTAGACAACTTGTTTTTGGTCTACCATAAATTATAATTGAACTAAACATATCGATTTACCTAGAGTTATTAGAGTTGAGCTTGGGATATGATACTAAAATGTCATGAAATAAAAATTTCATGACTAAAATACATAAAAAAACACACCATTTTTTGAACAAACAATTCACAAACTATACTACAAATAATGTACATTACCTAGATACATTTGTGTAATGATACACACTTAACATTAAATAATTCAAAAACCAAAAGACATTAATAAATTCAAACCATTGCATGGTCACTACATAACCATGCCAACCCTAATATAGACTAAGACCTAGACTAGATTCCACACCTCAACATGACAACCTACATATGCACTCCTTGAAATCAGGGTTAAATGTAGTTCACCACACAAACTTGTGAATAGTCTCTTCTTTGAGACATTATCAAATTAAACACTATATACAAGACTATCATGAGTCTAATAAACTCATAATTTCTTTATAAGTTAAATTAGCACACAATTATTTACTTTTGTTAAAACTCTACATTGGTTTTAAAGACCTATAATTATGCTTATGGTCATGACCAAATAACATAATATTGGGTTATATAACCATAATATAAAGGGGTTTTACCTAACCTCAAGGTCCTCATAGATCCAAATGAGGTTCATTTTAAAACAAAGCTAAGAAGCCTTCCAAAATGATGCATAACTTTCCCTAAGATATCAAGTCTCCAAGTTATCCCCATGAGTTTCAACCATAAAAGTCTTATATAAATCTAGATTAAATATGTTGAGCACAATATCCATTTTTCAAGAATCCTCTAAGTTTAATATTTGATTCCTCAAGGTTCTAGCTAACTACATAGTGAAGATGAAATGTGTTCTCTAAATAGTTGAATAATGTTAATTATCAAAACATAATCAAGAATATTTTAGAAGCATAATTATTCATTAACCAACTCATGACATCCTACTTTGGAACACTCATGGATAAAATAACATAAAGTTGAGTCTAAATAGCCATATATTTATTATTTTCTTAGTTCTTACACTATTACAACTCAAATTTTTTCTTAAGCTATAATCCATTATCACCACTATAAATTTTAAGGGAAGGAAAATAATAGAAACTATCCAAACAAATGGATTAATTTATGCTTGAATATTTTTTATCAATGGTGATTTATTTTACTCAGATTTCAAACATAAATAAGGTTCACATCATAGGAATGGGTTATCCAAGACCTAAGGTTTCCTTTCCAACAAATGATAAAATGAAACTTAATGCTATAACTATACAAATACAAAAATTGAATAGCACATGCTCACCAACCTCATAATGCATAACACGTCATAATTCCCTCTTACCCATGTATTCTTCTTAGTTTCCCAATCCATAACTATCTAGAATTATGGTTCAAAACGTACCATGATATTAATTTTATGGAAATGGAAACATGTTATCTATAGTTTCAATGAGTTTCCTTAATACCTATATTGCCTACATTCAAGATCTTTAATGTTTAAAAGTTTTGATGTTATATTAAAAAAATATATGGAATATCATTATATCTAGATGATAATAAACATTAAAAAGATCATTATAAATATAATTTTGTCTTCCACATTTATTAAATCAAAACATTAAAATCTTTTATTTAATCTCTTATTACCTCTTGGAAATGTTTATATCACTCTAAACTCCTCTTGCCATGACAATTAAATAAACATACCTACCTCTATATTTATAGAATTTGTCTTTCTTTACCATAATCTTATTAATTATAATTAAATATTAATTATTCTCATAAACATCAAAATTTATCAATAAACTATTACACCCTATCCTTCATCTATCATTAATTAATCAACTAACCATAAACAAATATATTTAGAGAAGTAAATTCACTTGATTTTGTAACATTAAAAATTCCATAATTCCTTCATTACTCTATGGAATTGAAAAAATAAAAATGTTCTAAAATTTTGATTTGGAGGCAAACAAAAACCATAAAGGTTTTGATCAGACACACCTTTTATGAGAAATTTTGCACAGAGCATGCATCCATATATTATTTTGTTTATGTATTTCTAATAAGTTATTTGATAAATTAAAATTATGTTTATAGTTATTTATAGCAATATTTTTTTCTTATGTGTAATTGAGTGAATGCTTTCTCTTTTTTCTATTTATTTTATACATATGCTTCCACTATACCATAATTAATTCTACATTTTATGTGTGTTAAGCCTCAAACTTCATTGGGTTTTAGGGAAATTTTAAGGTTAAAGTATTTTCTACAAGGTCTTTTAGCCTAATTAATGGATCAAAATTTATTGTCATTTCTTTTTTCTATGTATTAGCAATTCAAATCCTAAAAGGGACACTAAAATTTTATTTTAGTACAATTTAGAATAAAAAGTATTTTTTAATACTAAGAGAAACTTAGTATATTTTATTTCCATATGTTCCATACACAAACATTATTTACCATGTATTAAGAGAGGCATGTCCGGGGTCTTGTTTGTTTGAGTTGTGGTGAATAAAGTAATAATATTACTCAAGAAGAAGTATTTTTTTATTACTCAAAATTATTTATTTTAGAGATACCTCCATAACAAGCACATGCTCAAGCAATATTTTATTAACATTGTATTGATCCTACAAAATATTATGCTCATAATAAATAGATGGATTATATTTCCAAAACATAAGTTTTGAATTATTTCCAAGTGGTACGGTAGATTTTCCAGCCATTATCATATTTCCCTTCATTTAAATCATTATCTTCCAAATGTCGTTAGCTTCACCTTTACTTTTTCACTGCTCATCTATTGGTAATAATAAAAACATTTATCTCATAAACCTATAATATTTAACATCACTTCATTTATTATAGCTAGAAAATCTGAAGAAACATGAAAAAATAATGATGAATTCTAATGAAAAATGTAGATATGGGATGGGAAGAAAAAAGGACATCAATTTTGAATATAATTGGTGACTATCATGTAACAAAATGATGAGAACCAAACTAATACAAGAGAGAACATAAATGCATGGAAACTAGATAAAAATATTCCCATTTTTTTCATCTAGATTTTTTTAGTATCACTATTTGACCATCCTTTGTTTCCAAATATACCCACAATTTTCATTTTTTAAAGCATGTATCTCATATTACATTATTAAATAAAATAATCACACAAAGTATACCATTCTCCAAATTCATGACAATAATAAGACAGTTACCCAAAATAGTGAAGAAAGAGCATCAAATCATATTTTTATTATAAAATAAATCCATCTCTCTACTAACTACATGCTTCATGTAAATAATATTATCATCAAATATAATAAAAGAATAAATGGTTCATAAAAATGGATCTATATTTCTCTCCATGAAATAAATCATGAGTAATTATTTCCAAAAGACCAAAACTGAGTATTGTGTTAGTTACTTGTTGGTAAAAAAGGACCAAAATATATTTTTTATCATTATTTATATTATTAATATTTAAAAAATATTTTATATATTTAAAAATATGGAATGGGAAAAAAAATTAATCTAGATTCATTAGATATTACCAATTTCAAAATACAAATAATTTAATGAAATTGTTTAAAAAAAACTAGGCATGCTACAAAATTGAAGATTTTGAAAAAATTGTGTAGTGATGGTTTGATGATCCTAAAGTTGTAAATATATGAGTATTTTATTCTTAAGGTTAGGAATGGGTATTCATTCTAAATTATCTAGAGTAGATTTAGGAATATCTCAAAGGTAGGGAATACAATAAGAGGAGATATGGTATCGACACCAATTTACTTCCATTTACATATCATTTCATAATAACATAACACAACTCAGCTACCAAATAAAAATAATGCATTATTATGTATAAAAACATATAATAAATTCTAACTTGGGAGTGATTCTCATTAGATTAAAGTTGTCTAAGTTATTCAATTCATCCACTCAGCTCAAGATCGTATATTTTCTTCTTGTTCCCTATTTCAACCAACATGTCAATTGATGGATTTCCTTCATATACCAAATTAAAATTTTATAAAAATAATTAAAATATATCTTGAGCTATGAAAGACTAACAACATTTAAAACATTAATTTCATACTTTTATTCCCAAGGTGGTGTAGTAAGTGAGGTGGCCATTTATTATGGTTGGGATAATTTATAATAGGTTGAAAATATCTCAACCACTACATTATTTGGTCAAAGCACAAAAAATGGTAACTATTTAAGGCCCACCTTTATCTTCATGTTTTTGGGGATGGACATTTGATGTCAAATTAAGTGGTTCACTTGCTCTCTCTTAACTTGTAAAGTCTACACTAATATGTTTGATTCACTACTTTCAAACTAGACCTCTTTTTAGCTTAACAATCTCTTTTTCATAAGAATATCCTTTTGAATATTGGCCTTGAAATATTTATGATCTACTATTAATACTTGAATATCCTAAATAATTGGCTAGCTGAACTTGTCAAAAAGACACGTTCACTTTGACATATAACAAAGTACTATCTTCAAAATAATGTTTTACCTTGAACAAGATTCTTATTTATCTCATAAAACACTCAATTTCACATTTTAATAGAGTTATAATTGGTTTATAAATTATTTTAATCAACTTTATTTATATCTTTTAGGTCATGAAGTAATTTCAACACTCCAAACTCAAATTACGTCTCAGACCTACAAATAGGTCTGCTAGACCTAATTCTATCCTACAAGGTCTACAACAAACTTGAAACTAAAACCTTATATTTATATATTTTATATTGGTAACCATTTATCACATACACCTATATAGTATTTTAAGACTCCAAACTCCAAGAGACATAGGCCTAAATCTCTTTACTAAATCTTATCCTGATGAGTACTTACAGTTATCTCAAGTATAGTCCTATCTAGAGTTATCTCTAAGAGAATATTCAAATAATGGCTTGTTTTAATAATATTTTATATGTATCTAAACATTAATTATTAACCTTATTAAATGGATATAAAATTCCAAAATTCTATCCAAGTCACCACTGATCAAGAGAACTTGCCTAAATCATGTTCTGCTACCATATTGATCTTGAACCTATTTTGTTTTGAAATAGATATCATTATTATAAAATCATAAAAAATTTCTTATATGTATTCTTTGTGATATTTTTATACTACCAACGGAGAGGATAAACTAATTTCATTTATTGGTTTCTCAAAGAATTAGTCTCAATAGATGTATTGGTGTTTTTAGGCTAAATAAGCCTAAACTACCTTCTTGTCTAATTTTTTATTTAATATTAAAAAATAATGATGTAATGGATTATTGGAGATATTTTTAGACTAAAAATGGAGAGGATAAATTGATTTAATTTATTGGTTTCTCAAAGAATTAGTCTCAATAGATGGGTTGGTGTTTTTAGGCTAAACAAGCCTAACCGACCTTCTTGTCTAATTTTTGCTTTAAGATAAAAAAAATAATGATGTAATAACCTTGTATAATCATTATAAAAAAATAAAAAAAACATTAAAAAAACATTATTACCATTTTTGGAGCTAAATGACAAGACAAAATGATCAAACTTTGACTTTATAGAACTTCCTTATTGATGACATATAGGTTTTTAGAACTCAGTTAGATACATCAAGAGTTTTAGAGATATATTCAACTTGGAAATTATTATATTTTTTTAAAATACCTTCAAGTCACTACTCAAAAAAATTCATAGGTTTATTTTTGATTTATAAGCCTTTTTTTGTTTCAAAAACCTTGCTCTAGGGTTTCTACTATCTATACAAGATCCAAATGACTCAAGAGGATTGTTTATATAATATAAAACCTATTTTCATGATATAAAACCTCCCACAAGACTTAGAAACCATATTATTACTTATCCAATTATTCAACAAATCCATAATCATGTTTATATGTTGTTCTAATTGATTGTGGGTGACTGTATATTTATAGAAATAGGGTATGATGAAGTTTCAACAACACAAATGTGGATTTGAGAACAAAATCACTTAAACTTAAATTGATTCACATTCACCCATACAAGTTATTTTTTTAAAAAATAAATTAATCAACACACCTTTATTTCATACTAAAATGACTCCTCTCTACTATATAGACCCCTATTCTATCATTGTAAACTGTCAAGTTGACCCAATATGGTCTAAATTTGGTCCTTTTATGCCTCTTTCTACCTTTTCTCACCTCCATATTATTATAATAAATTATTATATATATTTTTTTACAATCATACTAAGATTGGGACTAACCAAATTTGGTCTAAATGCTCCATAATTTGCTTGGTCTAAATTTACCAAAATGTCTTCTTGGTATTATCCAATAATTATGAAATCATAAATGACCTACCACTTGATTTGGACCTCATAGAAACATCTATGACACCTAAAATACATATAAAAAATGAATAATATCTTTTAAATTACATAGAATGTTACAAATTATCATATGTTGCAATAATTGCATTCAAAAATTCAAACTTTAAATTTTGGAGGGAAACCTCCAAAGGACCTATATGACATGATGCAAGATCATAATGCCTCAAAAAATACTTATTGAGACTAAAAACACTTCTTACAAACCTTGAGACTAATTTTAATGACCATATTTACATACTTTTTAGGATGCTCTTGCATCAATCTACTAAGGTACAAGTGAACTCTTCATGAACTCTTGTTCATGAATACTTTATATTTCTCTATGCCTATTTGTCTTCCTTTGCTTATTATTAGTGATGTCCCTATTCACTTTGATCATTTTACTATTTGATTTAAACTCCCCTATTGGATCACAAATCTTATCTTTTTGGTGTATATATGTTCTAAGCTTGTAGATGCATCTTTCATTTTGACTTTGATGCATTTGAATTGAAGCATAAAGTTTACTTTCTCTAGATATTCTTGAAAATATTGAACTACTCTTGGTTATTTACTACAATGTATCATCCTTTTATTTTGTTGTTCGTATATTCCATAGGGTGAGATTACCTATAAATTCAAAATATTTCCTTCATTCATTATTTTATTTCTTGCATTTAATCTCTCTCTACTTTTTCTTTTTGTACCTATAAATACACATAAAAATAAACATATGATGGAAATAAACTTTTTTATAGGTCCCTGAGACCTTTTATGTGTCACCAAGATGACTACTAGATAGATGGTAGTCAAGACAACTTGTAGGAATGATTGATTCTTAACTTTTTTTACTCTTATTTCGTCCTTCACATGGGCTATATTTTTAATTTACAACCTGATTATAGATGTTTCCCATCTCATTAATAAGTTCTTCACATGAAATATTCTTATTGTTTATGTATGCACCTACATCTACTCAACCTAACCATTTTACTAATCTTACTATCTATCTTAATTAATCTCATAACCATAGTCATAATTAAATAATTAAATCCTACACCCTTAGTTATTCTTCATCATACTAACTTTCCCCCTTCCCATTTATTCATTAATTAATTTAAATCATCATTATCTACTAGTTAATCCCACTTATCCATTATTTTGGAATTTAAAATTACCATGACCCACTTACCTACCTACTCCTAAGCTTTCCTACCCCTTAATCCTCACCTAATCCCCTTCTAATCCTCAATTAGTCCTAACATGAAACTAGAGGCTTCTACTCTCTAGAAGATTCACTCATCCTCCACATTTTATATAAATCTCTATTTCTAGAGAACTCTAAGGAATTTGAAATTCTTTAGAATTCCCCACTCTTTTCTAGAGTCTTCTTCTCTATAAAATTCCAATAAATTTTTAATTCATTGGAAAATCCTCCCTGTATTGCCTATTTAAACACACCATCTCCTTCCATTCCAACTAACTAGAAACTAACTACATGAATCTATAAGACCTCCATACCAATATAATCAATCAATCAATGTTGTAATCAAAGTCATTGATCAATATATCATTATGTCAAGATTCTAATTCTATCCATAGCATCCACAAGTAAAATAAAAAATCATTACAAATCTTCTTGAAGATATTGGAGAGAGGATAAGAGGAGTAAGGAAATGGTAAGACTTTCCTTACTATTTATGATTTAATTCCATAATGTCTCCCTTTGATGTTATTATGTTTTGTGTTGGATTTTCTATATATAATAATTTTAATTCATAGCTCAAAAATACAATCATACATTAGTGACCATAGTGGGACCCTATTTTTAGACTTACCTAGTGCGTTTCAAGTGTGTTAATAAAGCTTGAAAGTCAAATTAAAGTCAAATTTGGGCTCAAAATTTCAAAATCTTGTGCTCTAGGTGAGTGACAATTTTTCTAGAAGCGATTTTGACATATAATCTATGGTTTTATACTAATTGTTCCCTTAAACCACTAGCGGCTAAATTTTATGACAAATCCTCTCTCTTTTTCAAAACAACTTGTAAAAAGTGAATTTTCTATTTCATTTATAGTTTTGACATTTAAATTGTGCTTTTACAATAATGTATTCATAGTTGTTTTATACATAACAAAATCATAGTTTTCTAATAGTGGTATTGAATATAAATTGTTTTTTCCATCAAAAATGGTGATTTTGACTTAAGCCTTAAAACCATTTGTTAAAATTTCTAATTTTAGCCTTTTAACAAATTTTCTTCCTTTGTTTGGTCATCATTTGATTTTAGGTAAGAAGAGGTGTTGCTTAGATCAACATCAAACATATAAAACCTCCCTTTTACTACCTAGTGCAATAACACATTTTTTGAAAGGCATTTTTGCTTAACATAAATGATTTTGCACATTAATAAGTGATTTTAATCCGAGTCATTTTAATAATAAATTGTAAATATAACTAGTCATTTTAATCATATTCTAACATTATATGGATATTTTTAATCACCTTTTTAATGATTAATAAGTCTAATTACTAGACCTTTAGCCCTTTCATTTGACTACAAAACTATAGATTATGACTTATGATATTTCATTTTGAGTCATAGTTTTAGTTAACCATTAGTAGTTTTGCATAAATTATATGGTTATCATAATAATTAGTCAATTTTCAACAAAATAAATATTATATAGTCATGATATTTCTTAGGACTTGAATTTTTATGCTCTCTAGAAGTAGTTTTGCAATAAATTGACTATGTATCTACCTTTTTACCTCCTACAATTGCATTTTTGCACTCATTTTTTGCATTCAAGTTATCCTTTCTTGAGTGTATTTTATGGATCATATTTAGTGAATTCTAAGTCATTCCAAGGGTTCCATAAGTCCCAAATTATGTTTTGCATTAGGGGTGATGCCCATCGACCCTACCCTATATCATGACATGGAGCACATCTACGATATTGCCCCTAGACCCCAAAATGGGAACTGCCCCTTGAACCCATAAGGGGTACTACCCCTTAACCCCACTAGGGGATGCCAACCCCATATCCCCACATAATGTCCCCTCATCCAAAGAATTTATAGAGCCAAATCATAATTTTTTTCAGTGGTTTTTAATAATTATTATTAGACTAAGATTTTGTTTCTTTTAGGGGTGAATCTTGTAATAATTTTGACTTGATAATATCTTCTCTTATAGGTCATATATTTTGTCTAACATATTGTCTTTTAGGTTTCCCTTCCATAATTACTAATTAAAACTACTAATCACTTGTCTTTTAGGTTTCCTATTAAAGATATTTTGGCATTTTGAAAAATCATTTTGTACATATCTTGCAAATATTATATATATATATATATATATATATATATATATATATATATATATATCTAAATACTTATTAAGGGTAATGTGACATAGGGGTATCTTGCACATATTTTATTCTACTTACTTATGGGTTTATTAGTGGTTTTTTATCTTTTTTTTGCCTATCCCTATCCTTAATCCAAATTCACTTCATTATCATCATGATTGCCCTGGTCTAACTTATCACTAGATCCATTATCCCCTAAACTTTCATCTAGATAATTAAACAAGACACAATGGCATTGCATGTAGATACTTGTGGGTGTTACTTGTTTGATGTCTGATTTGTTTGGATGGCTTTTATCATGTATATATATATATGATTGTATTTCATTTATTTCTTTTTAATTTAGCTTTGTCTCTCTTGGGTAATGAATGAAGATGCTATAATGACATGAAAAAATCTATAGTGATGTTTTTAGGTGCCCTCACATGACAAAATGGTCCTAACATCAAATATATATATATATATATAATATGTGTTAGATTAAGATAAAAAAATGTCTTTGTTCTTGCATCTTTCCCACCTCTAATAAATTGAGATGCCATTAAAAATAAAAAAGAAACTAGAAAATATAATCAAATTAAATAGAAAAATTATTCATCTAATGGTGAAAACCAGACTTATGGCACCTTGGGAAAGTACCATGATGAAAACTAGTTTTTTGGCATCATATTAAAATAATCTATTTTCCACATTTTACCTCAAAACTTGGTGAAGAATTCCATCCCTTGTCTCTCTTATCCCTTTGTCCATTGTTCCTACACATTGTCTACCAACATATCGTGCATCCTATTATGTCCCTCCTTTGTTCTAGTCTTGACCTTCGTAAGGGAGTGGAAGATGTATTGATAAATGTTATAAAATCATCTTGGCATATCCTCCAATGGACACTCAGATAACTATAAATTTGGTTCTTTCATGATGTGGTTGTTAGAAAACCCTAGTCCATTCTCCCTTTGTCCTCATCTCTTTTTCAACATCAATCTCATCTATTTATCATCCCATACATCATTACATTCATTATAATCCTCATTTATAGGCTTAGTATTCCCTTTTCAAGTAATATAATTTGTATATTGTACATACATATCCCAAAATGACCTAAAATTTTAAATATTTCAGAAAATAAAAATTATAAAATCTACAAAATCCTAAAACACCTAAGTTGTCTTGTTTCTTGTCATATTTTCATATGTTTTGGGTGTAAAAATTGTCATATCATCCTATAGCCTAAGTTTTCCATGTCATCTTATCCTATCTTATGTCTTAGTCATCTTATCATCTTAACTTGTCTTATGTCCTAATAGTCTTATCATTTTGTCATCTTTTCTTATCTCAACATCCTAGTCATCTTGTCTTATGTCTTCCACATCCTTATCCTAATCATAGTCCTTAGTATAATCCAAGTACATATCTTTTATAATTCCCTATCCTTAATCCAAAATCACATCATGATCATCATGAATCACTTGGTCCAACTTATCACTAGATCTATCATCCCCTTAACTTTCATCAAGATAATTAAATAAGAAACAATGACATTACATGTACATACTTGTTCATGTTACTTGTATATTGTTTGATTTGTTTAGATGTATATATATGATTGTATTTAATTTGTTTCATTTTAATATAGCTTCATGTTTCTTAGGTAATGAATGAGGATGCTATGATGACACCAAAAAACCTATAATGATGATTTTAGGTTCCCTCTATGATTTAGAGTTCACTATTTGTGAGTTTTATCCTTATACACTTTGGTACCATGTCCTCTTGGTCATAATTATATGTTGGGTCATACTTCTAAGTGTTATATTTAATGGATTTCTTAGACTATTATGAGTCTTATGATAATAATGATGGATTGATAATCTACACACTCATCATTTATCTTATGGTCTATCACTTTACTAATATTATAATCTTTTCTATCCCATCATAAATTTGATCATCAAGGTCTAGTCATCTAACTTAAAAACATATCATAACAGCTAGTAACTCATCTTCCATCATTTCTCCTAGTCCTTTATCTTCATGTCTAGCATATAAGTGGTATCCTATATCTAGTCACTAATATGTCTAAAATCCATCATCATCATAATCTTATAGTCTATCTTTTAATTTATCATCTAGTATGATATACATTGGCTTGAGGTGTTTTTGGACTATGTAGGTAGCACTCATTGACATGACATGCCTCAGGTCAGGTCAGCTACTCTCTCCTCTTTCCCTACCATTCATCACCACATTTATATTATAATCCTCATGTCTTACATGAATCAAATCCTTGAGATATAATATCTCTCATTTATCAACCAGTCTATTAATTAATCACCATCCCCATAATCATCTTCCTAACCTTTTCATCAATTACTTACACTTTTTGATTAGGCCTGATAAATCAAAACATCCATATTTTCTTCCAACAATCATCCATTATCAATGATTGGTCAATTCATCATTTAAATTTTATGGTTTCCTCCCTCGATTAGGGCATGACTAGAACTATAACTTTATCATCATCTATCACTTCCTTGCATGTGTCCTTACTAGGGGCATTATCTCTATTAATCACATTCTGGCTCATTGATTTTATTCAATGTAGTATAACTCATCCCCTTCATCTTTTGGTCACTCAATTGTACCATTTATTCTCTCTTATCCCCTTCATCATATCACTTGACTTTAGTTATGAGTTACACCCATTAATAATCTTACCAAATCATTGTCTTATATTTGTCCTAATGCTCTCCTAGCATGTATCCTTGTTTAGGATATGTCTATAACTCATGGCCTTTATCATCTTGGTATATATCTCTCCTTGGAATGCATCGTTGCCTAAGATATTTTAAAATATTATGACCTTTTATCTCATCATCATCATTTTTACTCCCCATGCATATTTCTTTACCAAGGGCATAATCCATTTGTATCTCACTACTTAGGTCGAGTTTGTTTTATTTATTATCTATCTCACATATATCATCCCATTTTGTTATCTATACATTGCATCCCACCCCTTTTTTCCTCTTTTGAATGACCATCCTTCTCATTCTTCCCTACATGTCCCCTCAAGGGTGCATCAAAGTCACTAACATTATTTACTAAATTTCATCCATGATGTGTTCTTTTTTTGAAAGGCCATTACTCCTTCCAATTCATCCACTCATAATTCCATTTCAAAGAGTGGTAAAATATATGCCCTTAAATATGCTCACCCTAACATTTTACTAATCTCACTATTTATCCTAATTAATCTTATAACCATAGTCTTAATTAAATAATTAAATCCCATCCCCCTTCATTATTATTAATCATACTAATCTTACCCCTTCCCACTTCTTGATTAATTCATCTAAATCACCATTATCAACTAACTAATCTAAATTATCTATTATTTGGGAATTTAGAATTTTGATGACCCACCTGCCTACCTACTCCTAGTCTTTCCTACAAGCCTATCCCTTAATCCTCACTAATCCCCTTCTAATCCTCAATTAGTCCTAACATGAAACTATAGGCTTATACTCTCTATAATCTTTCCTCATCCTCCACATTTTATAATAATCTTCAATTTTAGAGAACTTCAATTAATTTTTAATTCCTTAGAATTCCCCCCTCTTTTCTAGATTCTTATTCTCTAGATACTTCCAATGAATTTTTAATTCATTAGAAAATTCTCCCTCCATTACCTATTTAGACACACCATCTCCCTCCATTCCAACTAAATATAAACTAACTAAATGAATCCATAAGACCTCCATGTCAATATAATAAATACATCCATGCTATAATCGAAGTCATTGATCAATCTACCATTATGTCAAAATTTTGAGTCTATCGATAGCAATCCACAAGAAAAATCAAGAATCATTAAAAGCCTACTTGAAGATATTGGAGAGAGAGGATAAGAGGAGAAATTTAATGGAAAGAATTTATTTATTATTTTTTATTTACTTCCATAATTTCTCCATTTGATGTTATTATGTTTTGGGTTAAATTTGATATATATATTATTTTTAATTCATATCTCAAAAATACAATCATATAATTTCTTAAGACAATATTGTGTTCCTCCTCTTTATGATACTTACTAAACACTTTTTATTTGTCATTACCTTTCATGGTAAATTATTTTGACAAAATTAATTTTGTAATTGATTTACTTGGAAGAGTTACACTACTTATTGACACAATTTCAATGGAAAGTCCATTAGTCTTCACATTCATATGCTCATCAAATGAATCTTGATGTTCTAAATGAAAATCAATTACCTCAGTAGTTGAATAAACTATTGAATTCAACTCTTGATCTTATTTTACCTATATTAAAAACTCTTTTATGATGTCATTCACCTCTATTTATTTTATTTATGGAAAAAAATCCTTGTTGTTTATTACCAACACCTTATCATTACCCTTTACTATTGTTATTTCTTACTTAAGTGGGAGAAGTATATGTTTCTCTCCTTATTTTTCAAAAGTATAGGAATTTTTATTTCAATCATGGAAAGCCTTAATTTCATAATACTATGGCCTACATAAAATAATATTACAAACATCCATTTTTACCACATCACATAATACCACATCTCTACATCTTCCAATTTGATATTTTACTCTACACTATTAATTTACAAAAAATTAAGCCATTTTATAACTAGGACACTTTGTAAGGAGTAAGATTAACTACCTTTTAAAAATTTAGTTTACTATTCATCTCAGTAGATACCAAATTATTAGTATGCCCACTATCCATCATGTCTTCTTCTACTGATTGCCTTCTCTAACTCTTCTTTGCATCCTTAATCCTAATTTCCATCTCTACAAGTTTGACATAAAAAAATTACTATCATATTTGGGTAACCTTACTAGAAGTACAATCAAATATCTAACTCAGGTATTATGAGCTTTGATACCATTTGATTTCAACGTAAGTGGTCCACTTATTTTCTCTTATCTTTTAAAGTTTGCACCAATACCTTTGATTCACTACTTAAAAACTAGACCTATTTTTATCTTGATAATATATTGAATTTTCATAAGATGATCCTTTTCAATATTGGTCTTGAAATATCAAGGATTTACTATTAATACTTAAATACCCCAAATACTTGACTAGGTGAACTTGTCAAAAAGGCACCTTCACTTTGACATAAAACATACTACTATCTTAAAAATAATGTTTTACCTTGAACAAGATTATTATTTATCTCCTAAAACACTCAAGTGCACATTTGAATAGATTTATATGGGGGTGTTTCAATTATTTTACTCAACCTACTTTATATCCTTTAGGTCATGAAGTAATTTCAACAGTCCAAACTCAAATTACATTTCAGACCTATAAATAGGCTTATTAGACCTAATTCTATTCTCCAAGGTATTAAAAAAAACTTTAAATTGAAAAAATTATCTTTATATATTTTATATTGGTAACAATTTATCATATACACCTATATATGAGGTTAAGACTCCAAAATCCAGGATACATAGGCCTAAATCTCCTTACTTTGTCTTATCCTGATGAATACCTACAATTATCTCAAGTATAGTCCTGAATAAAGTCATATCTAAGAGAAGATTCAAGGAATGGTTTGGTTTAATAATAGTAAATATCAATAAAAAAAATTGATAATTAACCTTATTATATCATTATATAAGTCCAAAATACTAACCAAATCACCATTGATCAAGAGAACTTGCCTAAATCCCATTCTGCTACCATATTGATCTTGAGCCTTTTTTGTTTTGAAAGAGATATAATTATTATAAAATCATCAAAAGTTTATAATATGGATTATTGGAGATATTTTTAGACTATAAATGGATAATATAAACCAACTTACTTTATTTTTTCTCAAGGAATTAGAATCAACAAATGTATTGGTGTTTTTGGCCAAAACTGGCCTAAACTAGCTTCTTGTCTAATTTTTTATTCAAGATAACCAAATAATTATTTAATCACATTTTTTAAGTATTTAAAAATCTTACAAAAGATAAACTACCCTTATTACCATGTTTGGAGACAAATTTGAAGACAAAATGATCAAATTTTACTTTCTATAACTTCGCCAATGATGACCTATAGGTTTTCAAAACTCATTCAGCTATATCAAGATTTTTAGAGAGACATTTAAATTTTAAATTATTTTATTAGTTTTAAAATACCTTCAATTCACTACTCAAAAAATTTTAATTGATTTCATATGTTAATTTTTGAGTTATAAGTCTTTTTGTTTTGAAAACCCTACTCTAGGGTTTCTATTTTCTATACAGGATTTGAATGACTCAAGATGATTGTTTATAAAGTCTAAAATATATATTCATAATATAAAACCTCTTATAGGAATTAAAAAATATACTCTTACTTATCTAATTATTCAACCAAGTGCATATCAATGTTTATACATTCTTTTAATTGATTATGTGTGACTGTATGTTTGCAAAAATAGGTTATGACAAAGTTCTAACAACATGAATGTGGAGTTGAGAATAAAATAGTTTAAAATTAAATATATTCACGTTAAAACTTAAAATATATCTGTTAAAAAAAATAAATTAATCAATAACACACCTATATTTCATAATAAAATGACTCCTCTACTATATAGACCCCTGTTCTATCACTATAGGCTATCAATTCTACCTAATATGGTCTAAATTTGGTCCTTTTATGACTCCTTATAACTTTTTTAACCTCTATATTGTTATTATAAATTAATATATTTTTTTACAATCATACTAAGCTTGGGACTAACCAAATTTGGTCTAGATGCTCCATAATTTTCCTGGTATAAATTTTAAAAATGTCTTCTTGGGCTTATCTAGTAATTTTGAAATCATAAATGACCTCCCACTTGATTTGGACCTCCTAGAAAGATATATTATATCTAAAATACATGGAATAAATCACTAATATATTTTAAATCACATAAAATCTTACAAATTATCATATGTTGTATAATTGCATTAAAAAATTCAAACTTAAAACTTTTGGAGAGAAACATCCAAAGGACATATATAACTTAATGTAAGCTATTAATGCCTCAATAAATACTTAATGAAACCAAAAAAAAATTTATTAAAACCATTAAGACTACTTTTAATGACCATATTTACATACTTTGTAGGATGCTCCTACATCAACATCCACTCATGGTCACACTTTTAACATATACCCAGACTTGACACACTTAACATATTTTCATTTCATTAATATTTAAAAACATTACAATAGAATACATTCACTATATCAAAAACACACACACATACACACACACACTTATACATGCCTCTACTAGATTATTTCAATACATGAAATATTTTTGGACTCTCATACATTTCCTCCTAAATTGATAGAACTCTATGTTCTACTCATAAAGAGTTTTATTTCTTCCTATCTCGTCTCCCTCCCAAAAAAAATCCCTTTATCTCAATATCATATTAATATTAACATACCCAAATTCATTAGGTTTCTCTTAAAATTCACTAACCTCCACCTACTTTATCATGGTCAGGCAACCTTCAATTTTAAAGATCAACACCTAACTATCATAACTATTAGAAACTATCATGAAACATTTTAGGCTAAATAACAGTGATAAAAACCATAATTACATCAATATCAATATTCAAATTTATATGAAAATATAAACATATATTATATATTAAATTTTACATCACCCTCAAAAAATTTACCATCTAACACTTAACACAAGTTACTATGGGTCATCATAGGTGAAGAACAACCTACCAAGTGTTGCATACTACACAAATGATATTTCCAGGTTGAATGATAGTTACTAAAACTTCCAAAAATTTAATTAAGTCCATCCAAATAATGTTAAATTTTTAAAATAGTAATATAAATACATTTTATAGCAACCCACTAAATTTGGTAACCTAATTCATACTAGAAATATTTTTGGAGGTAGTGAACCATCAGGATAGATAGATGCATTTTTCTAGTTGATTGATAGTCATAGAAACTAACATAAATTTACCTCCAATTATACAATTGAGATGAAATTTGAAAGAAAACTATATTATATACCACCTCTCCAATTTTTATGACCTAAATATTATCACAAATATTATTCAAGGTCATGAACCTTTTATATACTAAATAAATGCATCTTCTAATTGAGTGATAGTTACAAAAACTATCATTACTTTGGAACCAATTGTCCAATTGAGATGAAATTTAGAAAAAAAATTGTAGGATATAATGTATATCACTTCTAAAAATTTTGTGAACTAACCCTTAACACAGATATTCTTCAAGGTCATGAATCTTCTGCCAAGTGATGTAGGCATAATGTATAATAAATAGTCATAAATTTTTTTTAGTATTCCAAATGGTCTAAAATTTGGTACAAATATGATATGTGTCATATGATATGAACCCATAAAACTTAATTATCCAATTTATTGTGAAACATTACCAAAAATAAGGAAACTTCCTACCAATGTAATAGTTGTTACACCTCTCGAGTGACTCTAAATGATGTAAAAAATTTTGTAGATATTTTAATTGTCCAGTTATATGATCCTACCAAGTTTTTACATCCAATTCCTTGCAAAACATTACTGCAAGTAAAGAAACCTTATACTATTGTAACACTCAATATGCCTCTATAGTGATTCTGAATGAACTAAAATTTAGTATTGATGTTGTAAGTGTCATATACTATAAACTCATAAAAATTAACCATCTAATTCATAACACAATTGAAGAACCATTTTTGATAAGCTTATGTGACTCTATAATCCCCTAGACTGATATAAATAGTCAAAATATCTCTAACCATTCCTAGGCAAAGTAATAATTTTGAAACTTCATTCTAAGAGGTTAACCAGCTCACACAAACAATGCCATAACACAAAAAAAAACTGCATTCTATTTTTGTTTGATGCAAGATTGCACAAACCTTTGGATGCTTCTCCATCAAACACCCAAGGTTTCTAAAATGTGATATCCTACTCACATAGATGGAATGAGTGGAAAAAACACTCTATTGACTATGAATTATAGTGGCTATGGTGTTCCCTTCCAACACATTGAGTGATTCAACTATTTTTCATTTTTTTCTCTTCCTTTTCTAGATTTTTCTTACTAGTTTCAATTCCTTTCATCTCTTCTTACCTTTTCTTTTCGTTTTCTATTCTCTACTCACTCCACATTTTATGGGGTTATACCCACTATAGTCTCCTTAATTTGTGGGATTATACTCACCATAGCACATCACCCTTTATCAAAGGATTATCCTTTCTACTCTACATATTATTTTGGGATAAAACTTATCTTCAACTGACCAACTCCACTAAGATTCTCTTTCTTTCATCTTACACTCCCTTATAGGCTTAAACCCACTATAGACTGACTACCTCCTCCTAAAACCTTCTTGGATTTGTTCCCACATTGTCCAACCTGATATTGGATCCATCTCAACATCATACATCATTATTTTCAACTTAGTTATCATGGCTACTATCTCTTCTCTCATTACCAATATCATCACAATAGATTCAACATAAATTTGGGCATCCAAATGATAACCCACAAATTCTAATATCACCTCAAGAATATTATTACCTTTTCATATTTTGTTTCCATTTTATTATATCAATCAAAATTTCCATCTCTGATACAAAATCATCATGTTCTTTACATTTTACAGCTACTGTGTAAATCAAAAACTCCTATTCACATTTTATGAACCCAAGAAATTTCTCTCTTCACCTTGGATGGCCTCTTTGAATTATTCATTCTCTTTACCTATGTAATTTCAATGTTATGTTATTTAATATGTACTTGGCATGCTATCAAATTTAATTTCACCCTCTCTTTCATCATCTACATAATATAATCTTTATTCTCATTAAGTTTTGGCTTTTCAAATCCTTCATCAACATTTTTCCTACTCCTTATGACAAAATTGAGTTATTATTGTGACAAATCTCCTTATTTTAACTACTATAAATGAGCTTTCACCTATATATCTTCTTGAGACAATCTTTTTTCCATGGTCTACCACTCTCTCCTATCTCCATAATGACTTGAAGATAATATTTCATGGATGAAACATCATCACCAACTATCTCTTCAACCAGTGTTGCCATACTAGGCTCTTGTTTGGATTCTCCACTCTATTTATCATACAAATGATCATATTGGACTGTACCACACTTTTTCCTATTTTTTCCATCTTATCTATTTTTGGACTTACATAATTAGAAAACACATTAAGAGAATCAATATCTCCCATATTCACTTTTTCTATCTCTTCTTCACACCACAAGGACATGTTGTCTAAGTCCTTTCTACTACTCACAATATTCTCACAAATTTATCCCTCATTATGGACTCCCATAGGATCATTTTTAACAATCTTAGTCATTTCTCTCTCTACATCCTTATTTCTATTTTATTCTACTTAAAATGGCTGGTCTGAAACCATACTTTTCTCATATGCATTAGTTTTCACTTAATCCATCTCCACTGTTTCCTTCATGGAAACATGCAACTCTTTTGGGATGCTATATTCATTCACCTTTTTTGTTTCATTTATAGAAACCTATAGTTTCCTTAACTATCTTTAACCATTATACCTTCTAAAATATAAAATACAAATTCATTTAATTCATTAACTAAATATGGTTCTTATTATTCCCACTCATGAGATATCATAAACTAATTCCCATCATCAAACAATGGGTCTCCTTCTTCTGCTTCAATGACTATCACTTCCATATCCTCTTGCCTGAGGATTTATTCCTTTTTAGGATGTTCATATCTCTCATTCATTATATTTTTATAAAAATTATAGTTGGGTTCTACATATAAAAGGCTCATCTCCTTATAGTCTTCTAAGATAACTCTCTCTTTGGGATACACATACACCTTTATTCTACATCTCAAAGTAGTCTTTGGTTACTCACATGGAAACTACCAATTCATATTTCCTATATTGGTAATATTATTTTTATTTTCTCTTTCCAAACTCATCACTTGAAGCTTCTTCAACCAATTTGGATGTAATATTGGGTGTAAAAAATGACCCAACAACTTAGAAACCATCTATTCCCATTCAAATACCTTCTTCTTCCCCTTCCTTTGATTCCTCACTCGGAGATCCTTCTAATACACAGGTGCACTTCCACATAGCTTATTACATGTAGTATTTATAGTCATGGGGTTTACAACATTTTCATCTTAAAAATAAATTTATAACTCTAATATCCATTTCATGAGATTATAAATACTTTAGTTACCACATAAAAAATCAATATGACAAGTATACTTACATCTTTCCTTCACCATGATTTCTATTGGTCTTTTCCTTTTATTAGAATCATTTTTATATTTCATTGTCCTCTTTCCAATGCATCCAATCTCACTTTTAGGGACATCAACCCCACCATTACATCTTCATCATCACAATTTTTTTCTACTACATATTTAATTTGTGCATTCATCTCCATAATATCTAGTCTTGCCTACAATATTTTCCACATCTTTGTGAAGCCTTCTACCTTTGGTGTTATTTTATTGTGTTCCATATCTCACCAAAATTATTAGGATTATCATTAAAAACCTTAAATAGAGTCAAAATAGACCCTCTAAAACTCCCTCTCAACTTTTAGGACTTATCTCACACCTAAAACAATGTAGGTAGGATTCTTTCTCATAACTTATAATACTCTCTGTAGACTTCTCTTTCACAAACATCAACACACTTAGGAGTTTACCATACACAAAATCACAAGGACACTACCTTGACCTAATAACACTTGATGCAATAAAAATATAAGGGAAAAAATTAAGGTAATCCTTTATATTTTTGTTTCCAAGGGTGGATATCCACTCAGGGTCACACTTTTAGCACATACTCATACTTGACACGTTGGACATAATTTCATTTCATTAATCTTAGAAAGAATTACAATTACATATATTCACACTATAAAACACAAATTCTCTCTCACATATACTTATGAAATATTATTCAAGACATGAAATATTTATATACTCTCATACAATTCCTCCTAAACTTATACAACTCAATGTTATGTTCCTAGAGAGTTCTACTCCTTCCCTATTTGTTTCTCCCAAAAAAATCAATTTAAATATTGTATTACTCTTCAAATCCCTATCTTCATGGATTTCCTCTTAAACTTACCTAAAATCCACATAATTTACCATAATCAGGTAGATTTTAATTTTCACGATCAACACCTAATTGTCAATAACTGTTAGCAATTATCAAGTGACATTTTAATATAAATGATAGTTATAAAAATAACCATAAATTCAACATAATTAATCCAATTGATATTAAATTTAAATAATATATTATAAACTAAATTTTACTTAAACCCTTTAAAATTTACCATATAACTCTTAACATAAGTTACTTTAGGTCACCATAGGTGAATAATAATCTACCCAGTGTTGCACATTACATAGATGATGTTTCTAGGTTGAATGGTAGTTACTCAAACTTATATAAATTTAAATTTTTTTATCTAAATGATTTTAAATTTGAAAATATCAATATACTAAATTTTATATCAACCCATTAAATTTTGTAACATAATTCTTAATGCAACTCTACTATAAGGTAGTGATCTATCAGGCTAGATAGATGCATTTTTATAGATGAATGGTAGTTTTAGTCATATAAAATGTCATTTTATTGAAATGGGTGTCATTTGGGACCACCTTGTCCTAGATTATACCTAATCCTATCTTAGGGATTTTATTGATCATTTTTAGATCTTTATGTGAGTCCAACACATTCCTAGATACACCAAAAGTAGAATTAATCCATCCCTTAGGCACCTAGGCCCCTTGTTCACTAGCTTATACCACTTAGACATTAATTTAACCCTTTGGACACTAGTGTATTTCTATAGTGATCTAGGTAATACATTATTATCCTTTTTCTCCTTACTCTCCCAACTAATATATTTCTATTACCTAAATCACTCCTAAGGTTATCCTAGACCTATTTCACGTTTTGACAAGAACCAAAATGTTATATATATATATATATATATATATATATATCTGTGTGTGTGTGTGTGTGCGTGTGTGTGTGTGTGTGTGTGTCTATATATATATATATATATATATATATATATATATACATACATAAATACATACATACATACATATACATACATATATATATATACATATATACATATATATACATATACATATATATATATATATATAACTTTTAATAAATTATCCACTAAATGGAAATTAGATGAAAATACTCATAAACAAACTTAGAAACATTTGTGTAAATCAAGTTCATTGATCTGTATTCTACCCTACTTATACATACACCCATATATGATAACCTAGAACTCACACTAACATTCACTTGCACTTGCACCATCAATTAGATTGGAAAAGATACATCTATCCTAATCCCCTTTCATGGTATTGGTATGTAGGTAACACTTATCATATGGGGTGTTGAGGTCACATATATCCTTCCTTGTTAATGCCACTCTTTTTTAATTTTGATCATAAAATACCCTAACAAACATGGAGGCCTAGGGTTTTAGATATAAATACATCAAAATAGTGAATAGATAGTGAAGCAACATTCATCCACTCAAACACAAGCATCTCAAGACTAGGAAATCCTCTTAGGTCACTATCCCTACTTATAAAAAGACACTATCATGTCATACCATAGTTAGGTAGGATTTAGTTATTGAGATCAACATCTAATTATTAGTAACCATTAGAAATTTTTAGGTGATGTTTTAGGCTAAATGATTATTAAAAAAACCATAAATCAACATAATTAATCTAATTGATATTAAATTTAAACCATACATTAAAAAATACATTTTACATAACCCCTCCAAATTTGACTATATAAATCTTAAGAAAGGATACTTTAGATCACCATAGGCAAAGAACAACTTTCTAAGTGTTACACACTACATAGATGATGTTTCTAGGTTGAATGGTAGTTACCAAAACTTATATAAATTCAAATATATTCATATAAATAATTTTAAAAATAAAAATATCAAGATACCAAATTTTATATCAACCCATTAAATTTTGTAACTTAATTCGTAATGCAAATCCACCATAAGGTATTGAACTATTAGGATAGATAGATTCATTTTTTTTCATGAATGACAATTATAGTAATCTAAAATGTCATTTTAGTGAAATGGGTGTCACTTGAGACCACCTTTTACTATCTTATCCCTAAACCTATCTTAGGGCCTATCTTGATCATTTTTAGACTTTTATATGAGTCGAACCTATTCCTAGATACACCAAAACTATAATTAAGCCATTTCTTAGGCACTTAGGCGCCTTATTCACTGGCTTATGCCACTTATACATTAGTGTCAACATTTAGACACTAGTACATTATGCTAGTGACATAGGGACTGAACTACCATCCTTTTTATCCTTACCCAATAGATATCTTTCCATTCCCCAAAGCACTCCTAAGGTCATCCTAAACCTATTTCACATCTTGACAAGCACCAAAACATTATATATAGACCACTTTAAATCACTTATCCACTAGATGGAAACTAGATGAAATTACTCATAAATAAACTCAAAAATAGTTGTGAAAATCAAGGTCATTGATCCCTATTCTACCCTACTTCTGCATACACCCATATATAACAACCTAGATCTTAGATTACTTAGATTTTTAGTCTCAAGTCACACTTAAAGAACTTAAATCATTACTCATAATATCATTCACTTGAACTTACACCATCACTTAGATTGGTTAAAATATATCAAACTCAATCCCCTTTCAAGGTATTGCTATGTAAGCAAGGCTTATCACATGGGGTGTTGAGGTCATTTCTAGCCTACCTTGATAACACCAATATTTTATACTTTTGCTCGTAAAATACACTAAAAATCATGGAGTCCTAGGGTTTTACATACAAATAAATAATAAATATTGAATAAATAGTAAGCTATCATTCATCCACTCAGACATAAGCATCTCAAGACCAAATAAAACTCCTCTTGGAAAGTCACTATCCCTATTTGAAAAAAGACACTATCATGCCCTAGAGGACACTATCATAGTACACTATTATCCAAGGGAATGTGCTACTATCCATTAGAGTTTTTGACTCTTATTTCTAGTTCATGACACTCCGTACAATATCTATACTAGTTTTTATCTTGTAATTTATCTGTCTCACTCAGTTTCCAACCAAGTACATCTCTTATAGTTCATTTTCTATTTATAAAATTAGAAAAGTCAATTATTGTAAAAATTAGAGGTTGTAGTTATTAAATATTTATTCCCTAATTTATTATTCTAAAACTTTATAAAACTAGGGTTTTACATTCTATAATACCCTTAAATTCTAAATCATTTGGTGAACCAACTTACTTTTAAAATATTGCTTAAAACCCCTAGTGTGCCATTACAGTTTCCTTTCTTATTTCCAAAATTTGATTGTATTTAATTTTTAGTATTTCATCATGATTATTATGATGAAAAAAAAATTCTACTTTTTATTACAAAATTTGGTGGTTTATATTGCATTCTTATTAATTTCCATTTATAGAATGATGCACATGTATGCCATTCTTCTCATGGATCACATTAGATTTCAAATCACTTCACACATTCGTCCAAATTATATCTAGTTACTCTTATATGGAGAGTATTGTTACATGACCAAATTTGAATTACCTCTAGTTACTACTTGACATTAGAGAGCTCCAGACTCCTTTTATTACTCATTCACCAAAACTAGTTGACTACCTTCACTCTCATCCCACCTCTACTACTTACCCTTGATAACTAGTAGATATTACAGTTTGATTTGTTACTAAATGGAATCAAATTACGCATCATAGTTTACAATAACAACATAATCCCACCATCCCTCCTCATCCCCAAAATAATATAATGGGACCTAGGGATCAACACAGAGCATATGATATTATGGATCATTTGAGAAATACACCAACTAAATTTTTTATATTGGAATAAAAGTCAACCATATTCAAAGGTATTATTTTTAAAACAATAAATCATACATATTTACCTTAGGATATAGAATCATCTTATTTTTCATATATCATGAACACTATCAAGGAAATTTAGGATGTTATATCTTTTAGAAAAGAGGATTTGACTCATATATAATTATTGATCAGAATCTACCACTCTTCATTCAGGCACAAATCAAAACCACTACTATTAAATGAGGTATAATTGAAAATGTTTTAGCTCTTAACATATGAAATATAACATTTATATAGACTATGAGGGTTGATGTAACATCCATTTAGAAGATATATAACAACATTTGATGTTTTGATGGCATTCCTTGACATGCATTGGGTTCTATTACATTAAATATCATAGTTGGGCAAAAAACCCTATCTACATAGTTTTAGTTGATACCTAATAAAATTAATTACAATTTATTACTTTGGAGACCTTGGATACATGCCATAGAGGTTGTACTCTCTACCTTTCATAGATGTGTCAAGTTCTTACATGAGGGATATTTATACACTTGTCCAATTGATAACCAACTATTCATATATTATAGAGTCACTGAGCCTACTACCCTAAGTGTATCTTCATATGTGACACCTCATATTATCATATAGTCCTAACCTCATATCACTCATATAAAACATATACGTACAAATGGGATTAGTGAATATAGTACCACTATTAGCCCATTGGTTCCAGATCCTCTTACAACACCATTATCTAAACTCATGAAGGAGAGTGATCTTATTATAACACCATTACCATCACACATGATGTATAATAATCATCCTATAACACAATTATCCCTACCCATGATGGTTAATGATATTCCCATAGCACAATTACCATTACTTGTTAACTCAAAGGAAGTATACATAAAAAACTCAAATATAGATTATGAGATCACTATAGTGGATAACATAACATCCATGAATATTTATGATTATTCATTTTGATTGATATTACATTAGTAGGACTTTAATATTATAGAGATGATTCTATGGCACTCAAACTTTTACGTACACAAACAACACCACTAATTCATAGCTCTACATATTCAGGTATGGAGACTCACTCACGGTTATAGGTTGATTCTTTTATACACTAAAAACATATAGTTACATTTATGGATATTGATTCAATTATCTAGATTCAAGTAGGAAATACACATGATAAACCAAAACATATTGTATAAATATTACTTGACATAGGATTAATGACACTACCCATAGTTTGACACAGATCCATTACAAAATTGTCGCAATAGGATGATATACCCTTTTGTCATTTTCTCAAGATTA
Source organism: Torreya grandis (assembly GCA_037957365.1). Classification (NCBI taxonomy): domain Eukaryota; kingdom Viridiplantae; phylum Streptophyta; class Pinopsida; order Cupressales; family Taxaceae; genus Torreya; species Torreya grandis. The sequence goes on along the minus strand of JARHVA010008025.1, from coordinate 71,702 downwards.
CTAGACATGATACAAACATATAGCCTCTACTTACACTATTACAAGAACCACAATAGACTCTTCACCAACACCAACATTCATGAAATTATCCCTTGACTATTCGAGCCTTCATCAATGACCAATACATATCTCTTGTTATTATAGATGACTATTAATATCCCAACACATGTACATTGGCATTCTTATTACACATAAGACATCAAGAATTTGATCTACAACATGTTATACATTATCCAAACTCTTTAGGAAATATCACACTACTTATTTCATGTGTCCCAAAGGGGTAAATAGACTACTCTTCATCATGATCAAATATACTTATATATATGTTACACTTATTCATGGTTATAGGTGATGGATGCCATAGTTGATCAAATAGATAGATGCTTGACTCTCAATTATGAGGAATACATGGTTATCATTCTACATGATGACACATATGTGAATAATAGATTTCTTATAGATACCCCATGTCCAATGTGGTTTACTATGGGACCACATGAGAGACTTCTTACACAATAGAGAAACATGTCATTTGAATGCACATAATATAGACTAACAATGAGGATAATATTATATTTATATTGGAATCATGGTATGATGATCATAATGATGATGATTTATTCAATTTTGGGTAGGTTCAATATATGACATTGATGACCTCTTACTAAATCTACCATTTGACTATCCACATCCTATGGATGTGCTCTTAGGTCTATGTAGTCACTATATCTCATTTGTATATAATTTAATTTTCTTACACATTGATTGTACATAGTTTCTCTTACTTTGTTCATTGTATATAGTTTCATTTTCATGTTTCTTGTACATATATTATACTTAGAAAACACAAAACAATATAACAATTCTAAAAATACAAAAACATTCAAATATTTTCTCATAAAATACAAATTTTAGATTGTATGCATTTTCAAGTTTACATCTCTTATATTTTATAGGTATTACATATGTTATATATGTTAGGATAGTCAATTTTATCATACATACATGATTCACTTGTTCTCTTTGAGTGTTGACAGATCACTAAAAGACTTAGGTTCTATACACATATCTAGATTTGCTACTATCTACCCATTGGGGGTACATACATAGAGACATAGATTCAAAATTGATACATTTGTTATAATAACCCCACTATATTTTACAAGAATAAGGTAAATTAAAAAAATAACATTTACATAAATTCAATAAATAGATTCCATCACAATGAAACCAATAATACAATGATCTTTAACTAAATACATTAATTTTTAATCTAACCATAAATAAGATCAAGAGCTAATTTATTCAAATAATGATCAAAAGATCAAGATCAAGTAAAATATTGATATAAAAATGAATACCAAATTTATTTCATAAAAGTATATTTAAAAATTTATCCACAACTGATACAATAATAGATCTAACTACTGTAGTAGTCAAATATAATAAAATAATACATTTATAGAATAATACATATCTTAATAATAATGTACAATGACATAATGCTCCATGAATCATGTGAATATCAATAAACTCATAATATCCAAAAGTAATCATGAGTTTAGTCACTAGTGAATTACTACTAAGGGAAGGGAGAGCATAATCCAAGTGCTTTTCCACACCAACCACAACCCATCGATCCCCCACAAAATCACCCAAATAGGGAATGGCACTCCCTTCTCAGATGGGTAGATAGTGA